>CM046866.1:11182310-11415224 GCA_025617745.1 Heliocidaris erythrogramma | reverse complement strand
CAGTTTCGCAGAGTGTCACAGAGTGTCGCAGAGTTTCCAATTCATTTCATGTATATCGATTGTATCAGTAAGTTTTCGTTGTATCAGCACGGAGGTCAAATCGGGCCACAGCAGGAGCTTCGTCGCAGACTAGCAGTTAACCGCTGGCTTCTCAACCGCCAATTTAAAATGATATTTCATTGCTTATAAACCACTCAAATCTCTAATGTTTTTTGATTGTGGTTAGCGTTCGCTTTCTCTGATTTTTTAAAGCTTTTGCTGAACACATGCCACTAATCATGCTAATAGAGCCAATTACTGGTTTCATAATTTTTAAAGTTTATTTGATGCTTTCTTTAAGATTACTGAGAAATATTTATTCAACAAATAAGGTATAAAGTATGCGATAGTGCAACAGAAATCAAATATGGGATACACATCGATTCATGAGATGAGCTATGGAAATCCAAGGGGGATTCCCCATGCTGGTACACACTCAGCACTTCGCGGTAGAGGATACTTCCTACAACTCGCAGTTACCTTTCAATTTGACGTCATATAAATGAATATGTATAAGTTTGCGAAAGGAAATGTACTTAGTCTCGGTTCAAGATGGTCAGAGGAGGGGGTCAGAGGAGTGTCTGGCGGCTTGTTATAGCAGTCAATAATAGCATGATTGAAGAAGGGAGGGGGAGGTGGAGGAAGAGGAGGAAGTGGAGGGAGAGGTTGAGGGGGGGGGGGGGCATTGAGAGCCAAATTTCAAGCCCATTTGAGATGGATTTTTGCTTCCCTCTTGGGCTGGGGCGTCGGATAGGGGGGGGGGGGGGCAATGAAGGTGTATATAGGAGGCCTATACCCTTTATGATTTTTAACGCCTCTGAATTACCAGCTTCTCCATGGTTACATGAAGCAGGCGGAGCGTCTTTCAAAGTGAGGGATGGGCACCAGCTAAAAAGGGGCACCTATACAAGGGAGAAGTTTGTGACATTGGTATTACCCGACAGTCTAATTGACATGATTAATACATTATCAAGTATCATCTTCTTCCTTTTTATTGTGGTTCTGAACACGGTTTCAGCTTCCCTATTAGCAATTATGTGTGATGGTCTAATGATCCATGTGGAAGCGAGCGAAGCGAGCAATTTTTAAAGAATTTCTTTCTAACGCTGAAGTCCTTGGTTTGTGCATTATTTGCAGCTATATATTGAACATGACAAGTTCAGCAAATCAATTTGGGGGTTGTCGAATTATCTTTTAATTCGTACATTAACCCTGTCGTTTTTTTTTTCTTTAGGATTACATTGATATTAACATACTTTATGGGGTATGCTTGTCATTGCTTAATTTCATTTAGACCTAGCGAGCGAGCGAGCGAGTTTTGGGGAAATTTTCAAAAAATATTGCCCTTACTTGGTATAAACTATGGGCACATTTGGGAGAACAGAATGAGAAATCCTTCGCCGGTGGGGGGGGGGGGGGTGGGGGTGGTAGGCATTATGCCCTTCTTGCCTCCATAGCTCCACTGCCTTAATTGTAGTTGTAGTAATATGGGTACCTGTTACTAAAGCAGCACCGATTCTTTGAAGCTATAGATATGGCTCTTTTTGTAGGAAACAGTGGGAAATATAGGTAAAATGGGGCATTTATCAGAAGAGGAAAGGGCGCTTATCAGAGGTGGAAAGGGGCACTTATAAGAGGTGAAAAGGTGCACCTACGAGAAGAGGAAAGGGACACATATTAGATAGGGAAGGGGCACTTAACAGAAGGGGAACGGGCACGTATTAGAAAAGAAAGGGGCACATTTAGTAGTAAAAAGGGCACTTATCAGAGAGAAAGGGGGCATTTTTCAGAAATACAAAGGGCAACCTAGATACACATTGGTGTTTACATTTGTTTGTTAGCATGATTGATTTCCATTTGTATTACATTTTTATTCGTCAGACCGATCTGTATACCGATAATACAGATCTCTTGTTTTCTGATATCTGATTCTTTTAATGTAGAATAAATATATTTTAATGAAAAAATCTATCAATCTTCGGTACTGAACGGTTATAATTATGTAATCATTTACCCTTTAAAAAAATTGTTTACTAAATATACAAATACAATGATTAGGCCTCTTTATATGCAATACAGTTATGTTATTTAAATGACGAGTGCAAACTTTTGAAATGTTGCCCAATTTTAGCATGTTGACAGTAATAACATTCTCTGATTTATAATTCAAGTAGTCATGTTGTCTTGGGGCAAGGCTCCTCAACAATTCCACCACTCCCTTTCTTTACTCTGATCTCTCATTCAGGCTAAAATGTTAACACATTGGCTAACTATTAAAGGTATATAGAGAAGTGTAAAGAAGTATTGACTTGTGTTTTTCATTACAGATCGAGCATACGATCTTTAACACTGGGAGTAATATGCCGAAAGATTTGTTTACAAATTAAAAAAAATCCTCCCCAGTCAAGCCTCTTCGTTTACTAAGTATTGATAAGTTTGTTTTAAGACATAGATGTAACGAATAACATAAAAGATAATGAGTAACTATATATTTTTTCAAAAAGGTGGGTCTAAGGGGGGGGGGGGGTCGGTAGCCTCGGGATTTTCCACTTTGGCACCGATGCAGACACTATAGCCACCAAGGATCCTAAATTACGCCCTATGAATTATGTAACAATACAATGATGTGTGACGTACATGGTTTCTGTTGCTCCGTTGTCATGATCGCTTTTTTTTATAATACCATGTAATTCTAAACGTCTAATATTGACTTTGTTATGTGTATGGATCATGATTTTAAAATAGTATCTCTCACAGGGGAAGGCAAGATATGTTTGGTAACTTTGTTTCACTGCTGTATGGTCTTTTATAGTCGGGTAACACATGTACTTCGATTTCTATACAGTGCGTATGAAAAAAAGTATACACAACTTTGGTAGCTTCTAATTAAAAAGTTATAACCTCTATGAGCTTGAAATTTATTTGACAGTAAAGATCAATTTATATTCTGTGTAATTATACCTTATTCATAACTTTGCTGACAAGGATGACTGAGCAGCAGGCTTTTTCAAAAAGTATTGTCAAAATCCTCTTGTCAAATTTGGGCTGAAGCATCGAATGTGGGTTAAACCAATAATGCATTAGTTACTTCAGTTGGAAAACAATTGGTGAGCAGGAACGATTTGCTACAGCACCCCAGCACCCCCAGCATCCTCAGCCCTTTAGGGTGCAGGGGGTGCTGCGCACCCCTGATTTTTTCCATGTGGTGCTGCAGCACCCCCTGCACCCCCGGCTACCAGGCCCTAGCTATTGGTGAGTTATTTTCAATTAATTTGGTGCATTTGAATAGAAAAGGTGTTAAAGTCAACTCAAACTCATCCGTATCCCTTTTAAAGGTAAGTCTTTTTACCATGTTTACTGAGTCATTGAAAATGGACATTTATTTGGGGAGCTATTTTTTTATTGAAAGTCTACTATCAATTACCTTGGTAATTCTCAACACACGTATGCTTCTTTTTTCTTCTTTTGGTCAGTAAACCTTTAAGTTCATGTACTATTCGCAAAAAACACCGTGTACACCTTATGCAGTTGAAATGGACAAATGAGCAGAGTTTTTTTTTTTAGTTATCATGCCGAAGTTAGAAGACTGTTAAAATAAATCAAAGAATATCATGTGGATTGAAACAAAGTTATTTGAAAGCTTAGATACACTGGATCACTTTAAACAATGAAGCATTGAAGCGCAAAGAAGAATTAAATGAATTGAGACTATAAAGTAACTAATTCACATGACTTGACTCACATTCGTTGCATCAGCCCAAAACTTGGAACAAGGAAAAGTGTTTTGACAACTCTTTTTAAAAAAACCCGGTGCTCAGGCATCCATGGCAGACATGTCTTGAATGAGGTCTCATGGACAGAAAATAAGTTACTCCTCACATTAAATAAATTTCAAAGTCACATCGGTTATAACAATTTAATTAGAAGCTATCAAAGTTGGGTATACTTTTTTGATACGCACTGTATAGGCCTAAACCTGCGTTTGTACACTGTTAAAAAATATGTGGGTATTTTTACAGGAAATTTCCTGGCAGTCGAAACGCCAGGAGTGCACGTTATTTTACAGCCTCATGTAAAACTACAGTCTGTAAAAAATATTTCCGTTTTTTTACAGGAAAGAGACTGTAAATTTAAAACCATTTGTAGTCAGTCTCAAGGAAAGCCAGAAAAGTCTGTAGTTTTACAGTTATTAGTGTATAGCCATGCTTTATGTTATCCTATTCTCTACCTTAATCTATCCTATCCTAAACATATCCTATCTAGTTAATTGTGTGTGTGTGTGTGTGTGTGTGTAATTGGGTTTTTACAGACGTGTATCAATCAGATATGATTATTTACGTCTGGGACCGACCTTTAACGTCACCATCCGAAAGACGTGACTCAGTCTCGAACCTGGGTCCGCTGAATCAGTTTATAACTTCCACTGGTAGCTGGATTACAGGCGCACGCCACAACGCCCAGTTTAATTCAATTTAATGCAATCTTTTGTATGCACCTTATAGTTTTTTTATTCCTTTTGTGACAGTTACTAAATCGGGCAACCCCAAACCATACGCTTACTAAAAAATTCATGAATATTCATATAAGTGTTTTCCCACATATTTGGTAATTTAACAGGGTAACTTGTTAAAATATGAGAAAATGTTTTTTAACGGTGTTTTTTATCGGGCGATTGAAAATAAATGCTGATTTCCGGTAAACCAACAAACTTGCTGTTGTTTTACAGGAAAAAATTTATTGTGAATCTCTCTCTCTCTCTCCCTTCCCCTCTCCTTTTCATTCGCCTTTCTCTCTCTCTCTCTCTCTCTCTCCCTCCATCTTTTCCTCATTTATCTACTTAAATGTTCTTTTATTTACCTCAAAATATCACGCGTTGTCACAGGCCATATATACCTCAGAAGCAGCGAACGCGCTGCAAGGGGAACATCAGCAGCAATAATATAATTTTCAAAGTGAAAAACTACTTTTATTGAAGAAAGTCACATCACAGAAAGCAAAATGAAAAAAATATACATGTATATTGATCAAAACACCCTTGAAATCAAATTCTGATACTTTCACTTGTTATCAATTGCATACACAATGACATATTAAGTCAGGTGTTAGTTGCAGCAGGGGCTACAACTCATTTATTTATTACATGTGTTAATTTTCTGTGAACAAAATGGTGAAGATCATACATGGGCTCATGCATGCAGGCGTAGCGCCATCAAAGTTAAAAAAACACATTGTAATTCTCTTCCTTTCTGGAACGAGTAGCGCTTCATCCATATTGCGTTATATAAAAACATATCTTTGTGATTAAGGAATAAAAGTTGTTTATGACAGATCTCATTTTTTTTAAAATCTCCTTATATAGAGGGGTAACAGTTTGAAGTGGGCCTTCAGTAAACTTAGGGTAACTTCTGTTTTGTTCATTAGAGAAACTTGACTAAAGCTTGGCAGCAATCATTTTCAGGGTATGGGGATATAAAGTTGTTCCAATAGAGGCCCCGCCAACTTGGGAGCAGTGCCATGAAAACCCTTTTTCTTCACACTTAGCAGGAATCATTGTAAGGGAAAGTTTAAACGGGGGTGGGGGGGGGGGGGGTGTGCCTCGAAGAGGTACTGTGAAGCATCTCCCCCTAAAGTCCCCCTACAAACTGTCAAATGCCCCAAATTACACATTTCGGTGAGAGCCAGAGCCTTTAGCTTCTACATGAACTAAAATGTCAGGAAATATTATTTACACAAAAACATACATCCTGCACAATTGCAAAGGTTTTGAACGGGAACAAAATTAAAGAAATAAGTGTAACCTACACAGCCGTACGAATAGAATCAACGTTTATAATTAGATTGCATTTTGGTACAGCCTAGCTATTGACACAGTGTGGACAACGAAGTTTTGTTTAATAGTAAAGAATGAAAACTGTAAATGACGTGATACAAGCTGGCAACATTCAAGAAACTTCACAGTAAGGAACAATACCACTAGCTCGAAGGGCATTCTAGAAATATATATATATATATATATATATATATATATATATATATATATATATATATATACTAGTTCAAAAGTTCTGCGACGGAGTTTAATAAGTAGACAGAGACACAGAATAAAATACTCCGTTAGACACAAAGGGTTCAATATTTCGCCTATAAGGCTTCTTCAGGAAATGATACCAAGTACAAAAAATGCACCGAGGATGTAGTTAGTGCATAGCGCGTAATTATTGTCAAAACAACAAGCGTAAATAAACAACAGAGTCAAGGCGCGAGAAAGGGAGAGAGAGAGAGAGGGGGGAGAGGGGAAAGGAGAAAGAGAGAGAGAGAGAGGGAGGGAGACAGACAGACACACACACACACACAGTGATGAAGAAAGATAAATAAAGCAAAGGATAGGAAAAAAGAGAGAGAGAGAGAGAGAGGGAAGTAAAGGAGGAAGAGAAAAATAAGGAGAGAGAGAGACAGGGGGAGAAAAAAGGTGGGAAGAAACAGGATAGAGGGTTAGAAAACAGAAAAGGAAGACAACAAGGAGAAATGAAAAAGAAGAAGAAGAAAAGAAAGAAAAAAAAAGAAAAAAATGAAAATAGAGAGGAGAGAAGAAAAGAAACGAAAGAAGGAAGAGAGAGAGAGAGAAAGAAAGAAGGGAAGAGAACAAAAGCAAAGTACAAAAAGGAAGAGAAAGAAAGAAGCATTACAAAATTACGAAGAAGGAAATGAACGGAAACTGGCATTGATACCATGAGGTTGGAGCGTGCCAAGCTGAAAGATGATCCTTTCTTCCTGGATCTTCCTTTCCTCATCTGTTACCCATCATTGCTTAAGGACACAAACTTTCAGATCGTTGATCGTGTGATTAGCAAGATTGAAGTGTTGGGCAACAGGGAGACCACTAGTGTTGAGGCGAATCGAACGAAGATGCTCCGTCACTCGATCAGCCAGTCTCCGTTTCGTCTCCCTACGTACAACTTTCTGCAAGAAATGCAAGTTATGCAATAGATAATGTTTGTAGAAGTGCAGGAGAAGGTTTTGGTCACATTCCATGATCCTTTAGGTCCAGTGATGGTGGTGGCATCCGTTACATGAGAACAGGTCTTGCATCTAGGTCGAAGACAGGGAACTGTACCAAGTGGTGATCGCGTATCCGTATCAACTTGTTCCCGAGCAGGCTGTAGAGTAGATTTCACAAGCATTCTTCTTAGACTAGAATCCTTCCTATATGCCATTAAAGGCATATCTCTGAAGATATCCTTAGTTTGGGGATGGTCGCTGAGCATCTTGAAGTTCTTCCTCATGACATGGGCGACTTGAGCACTTGAGGGGTGATATGTGAAGACCATAGGTACTCGGGCAGCATTTACCTTCTCTATGGGCTGTAGCAAGGCTTCGTGCTGGGTCTGGGGGACAATCTTCTGCTTTGCTTCATCGATAACTTCAGTAGGGTAACCCCGCCTGTTAAAGAAACCAGCCATCTCGTTGATACGGAATGTGTAGTCCTCGTCAGAGCTACATAGTCTGCGAAGCCTCGTGAACTGGGATCTGGGGATAGATCGCTTACACGAAGGTGGATGAGACGATCTGTAGTTGAGGAAACAGTGGGCATCAGTTGGTTTGTAGTGAACCCCAGTTCTAATGCTGGTCCCATCAACAGTGAGTTCTACGTCCAAGAAAGCTATGGAAGTGGAAGAAATGGCGTGAGTGAATTTGAGGGATGGATCGAAGCCATTGAAATGAGTTATCAATGAAAGCAGCACTTCTCTCGAGCAAGTGGCGATGCCTAGATAGTCATCTATGTAACGTAAGAGAAGGAGCGGCTTGGTTCCGTTGAAGGTAGATAAGATCTTACTCTCCATATAGCCCATAAATAGACAGGCATACGAAGGGCCCATTTTAGTTCCCATAGCGACTCCCTGTCTTTGCAGATAGCATCTTCCGTCAAACTGGAAAGATGACAAGTTGAGAACCAGTTCGGTTAGGCGTAGCACGGTCCTGTCATCGGGCCTATCAGCTGAGGGGTTTGCAAGTAAGAAATGCTGGATAGCCTTCAAACCCTTGTCGCTTGGTATGTTAGTATACAATGCCGAAACATCCATGGTGAAGAGGAAGTGATCCATACCCTGTGGTAGAGTGATATTCTGTACACGTCGAATAGCATCTGACGAATCCCTCACATATGTAGGTAGTGACTTCACCAGAGGGGAGAAAATGCTATCGAGATATCGGCTAATGAGTTCAGTCGGACAACCGATTGTCGAAACAATAGGTCTCCCTGGGTTGCCCTGCTTATGTATCTTAGGCAGCAGATAGAAAGTAGAGAGTTTAGGGTTCCTTTGAATGAGATTAGTAGCGCTTGGCGGTAGATGTTCATTCTCGATGAGATCCCGTACGGTGTCTTTCACTATTTGCTACTGCTGCTCTATACTAGTATACTAGTATATATATATATATATATATATATATATACTAGTATACTAGTATATATATATATATATATATATATATATATATATATATATATATTGTCTATTAGGGAGACACACGACAATGAGGTTTATTCCGTCATAATAGGGGCCACCCTATTAGGGAGACACGAGGACTATCCAACAATGTGTATATATTCTACTGCGCTGCATGAGTTCCTGATATGCTTGTTATTAATTGAATAGATACGCTTTGAGTTTTGATTTAAACATATTCACAGATGGGGATTTTCTGACTTCCAATGGCAAGTTATTCCAGAGTTTAGGGGGCTGCACAAGCAAATGAACGATCACCCAGTGTTACTTTTGTTTTTACGAATGGAATTTGGAGAAGCAGAGTATCTTGGGAACTGCGCAGGTTTCGACTATGTTGATTAACTCTGAGATTCAGCAATTCTCTGATGTACATAGGAGATTGACCATGAAGCGCCTTATATACAATAAGCAAGATTTCCCTAATAGATAATCCAGCGATATATATATATATATATAAACGACTAATGGGTACATTAGGAGGACAGTTTTTGTTCTTTTTCTTTGTTCAACTGTCGACCTAATGTACCAACTGTCGACCTAATGTAGGGGTCGCTATTATGACGGAATAAACTGCATTGTTAGGTGTCGACTTAATGTACCCGTTAGTCAAATAATGCAGATAATACTATAATATATACAGTAATGTACGTTAAGACAGGGATTGATTTGGACAAGAGAGGATTGCAAATACAGAT
Source organism: Heliocidaris erythrogramma (assembly GCA_025617745.1). Taxonomy (NCBI): domain Eukaryota; kingdom Metazoa; phylum Echinodermata; class Echinoidea; order Camarodonta; family Echinometridae; genus Heliocidaris; species Heliocidaris erythrogramma. The sequence continues at coordinate 11,405,986 of CM046866.1, read as the reverse complement.
TGCATGTAAGCATAGAGTTAAAACACCAATTTCAGATATGGGTAAACTGTGTTTGATTTTATGCATTTAAACCATTATTATTTTATGTATTTATGGTTTATTTATGGTTGGCATGTTATGGAATTATATCATAATTATTGCCATGTTAAATTATATTGCGTAATTAATGGTTAATTTGTAATACATAATGATTACATAATTATAACCGTTCAGTACCAAAGATTGCAGATTCCCTTAAAAAACAAAGAGACTTGAAGCTTCTTTTTGGATAGATTTTTTTTCATTATTAAATATATTTATTCTATATTAACAGAATCAGATATCAGAAAACAAGAGATATGTATTACCGGTACTTACAGATCGGTCCTGACGAATAAAAATGTGACAAATGGAAATCAGTCATGCTAACAAACAAATGTGCCCTTTTATCTTCTGAAAAATGCCCCCCTTTCTCCCTGATAAGTGCCCTTTTTACTACTAAAAGTGCCCCTTTCTTTTCTAATACGTGCCCGTTCCCCTTCTGAAAAGTGCCCCTTTCCCTATCTAATATGTGCCCCTTTCCTCTTCTCATAAGTGCACCTTTTCACCTCTTATAAGTGCCCCTTTCCACCTCTGATAAGTGCCCTTTCCTCTTCTGATAATGCCCCATTTTACCTATATTTCCCACTGTTTCTTACAAAAGGAGCCATATCTATATCTTCAAAGAATCGGTGCTGCTTTAGTAACAGGTACCCATATAACTACAACTACGATTTATTTATTTATTTATTTATTTCTGATTTATACAGGCTGCGTAGCACATTTTCACCAATAGTGGTGGTCATCCATGAGACCCTGTGTGATAACAAAAAGTAACAATATAAATTCATTACAGCAACAAAACAAAATACAGAGGATATTTAAATATATGTACATATTATCTGGTATCCTCGTAATAAACGGAAATTTTTCAAAAATATACTCAATGATATTTTTGTGGATATTTCTAAAATCATAAAACTATTGCCGAAATATTTTAATATGAATAACACATTGCAAAATGCATTTTCCTTATATTAATTGTGTGTGAACTTGTAATTTGAGGAATCGGGTCTTGGACACCTATAGGTTATAAATGTCTTGTCCTTGAAATATGGTAAAATAGGGGAAAGTTTCCGAAAGTGTCCTTACAATCTTAAAAATAGGGGTATTTCAAAGTACCATTTTGTCCTTGTTTTTGACGTAAAAAAAGGGGGTTAAATTTCACAAAATTTCCTTGAAATTGACTGCAAAAGGGGGTTATTTGCATTTTTGGTAACGTTCATACGCGTCCCCTTCTGCGGGGGAGTGGCTCCACCGGGAATACACCATGACAACACAAGGACAAGGATGGGACATTGAATAGCCTTCTGCAACTAGCTTGCATACTGTAACCGTTTATTTGCCTACGCTTAAGATTATGTTGTAACGAAAATAAACTTAGTGACTGTTTGAATGAGTCATTAAGAGAATTCCAGAAATATGGGCCGGTGTAGATAATAGTTTTCTGTTTGTACCAGGTTCTTAGCATTGGAAGGTGGTAAGATGACGCCTGTCTCGTGGGGTAACTGTGGGAACTCTCATTGTTTGAAAACAATAAATTTAAGGGAGTTGGCAACTCCTTGCGGTTTAGTTGATACATAAAACAACCAAGACGAAGATTGTATAAATCGTGTATTTTTAATACTTTATTAGCGTAAAACAACTGATCTGAATGAGCTAATCTGTTTTGATGACAAATGATTCTCATTATCCTTTTTTGTGTAAGCAATAATCTATCCAATACATTTCTAGATGAATTGCCCCCAGCTAATTACCCATAATTCAAATAAGGGAGAATAAGAGTACAGTACAAATTTAGTAATATATTGGAGGGAAAAGTGATTTTCAGTTTGTTAATGGCACCAACATTTGTTATGTGATAAATAAAATATAGAATTGCATGCGTTGTTGAGTGCTTTTGCCTAAAGCCGAACTGTGAATTATAAACAAAAGGTCAAAACTCCTTATAAATTTTATTGTACGATTATATATGATTTTTTCCAGGATTTTGGAAATAAAAGATAAAAGAGATATGGTTCTATAGTTACCTAAGTCAGCCAACCCCTGAACATATAATAATATAACATACTAGCAGAAGCAGCCCGTGGACATCCACGGGCGCTAGCTGTGTTTATGATTAATCACCGTACCGTATATTTGTTACAATAATCAAGTGAATAAATAAAAAAGTCGGGTAAAGTTATTTTTACCAAGAAGTATTTACAACATGTCCATTGGCGGATCCAGGGGGGGGGGGGTACTTCCGGCCCGTGCCCTCCCCACCCCCCCCCCCCCCACCCCCTTTGGCAGGAAAGTATGCATTTTGACCATAGACGATCCACCCTTTTGTCGATTGTGCCCCCGCCCCCTTTTAGAATGAAACCTTTTTTTTTTGCTTGTCAGAGAACTATGGAGGGACCCCCATAACCACCCCCTCCTGAGCGAATTTTCTAGGTCTGACGAAAAAAAAATTCTCGCACACCCCCCCCCCCCCCAGGTCTGCCTTTTCCAAAAGTTGACAAACCTGCACTTGTTTTCCCCGCCTTATACTAAATTCTGGATCCGCCCCTGATCATGTGAGTATGTCTTATTTATCCAGCTTGCATGAGTTCTGAAGAAAATGCATTTTCATCTTGATGAAAATTGATGATATGGATATAATAATGTTCGAATAGAATATCCATGCATAGACCTAGAGGGAGCGATTTGATCTTGCCATGTTTCTGTGGTTTAATACTCAGAGAAATTAAGGCCATGAAAACATAACATCCATAATTAGCGGTACGTCCCCTGTAAAGAATGTAAAAATGAGAAAAAATGAATCTGTCATTTTATTTTCAGGGGAATTATGGCCCCCTATGATGAGTCTTGGGAGGACCGACGGATTGACTTCCCCCTTCTACCCCCCCCCCCCCCCCCCCCCCCCCCCTCCCCCCCCCCCCCCCCCCCCCCCATTCCATTGTCATCCCATCACCCACAGCGCGAGGGGAGAAGGGATTAATATCATTATACGTATTCATAATCATAGTGGAAATATTTTCGAAGGAATTTTCTTCTTATCAGATTTTCTGATAAAGTGTCAAATTAGGGTCTGTGCTTGCAGACTATACCGTACCGATAGCGAACGTCGTGAAACATACACACTAAACTGTGTGTGTGACCATGAAGCTTCAAATGATGTAACTCTATGCGTAATGTACCTGTATGACCTGTACACGTACGGGCGAACGATCTAACACGTGTGTATAATACTGTATAATACTGGACTGTACATTGAAGCCATCCATGCATGCGGATATATTATGGCCACGCTGTTCTTTGGCATGCCTCCCCTTCACAGGGAAAGGGTATGGGTTGGCTGGGCATGACGCTACAAACCCGCTTCATGGGTTGGCGGAATTATTAGGCCTACTCCCTGCGGAATTTCAATGTTTAAAAATGAATTTATGAAATATGGACGGGACGTCAGCCCTTAAGAAGTGCCTCCCACCACTCTAAGAACCATTCCCCACCCGTGGGTACCAAAAGGCAGGGACCGAAAGGGCCAGGGGAGGAGCCTATTTGAACCAAAAAAAGAGCCCCAAATCCTTAGTGTATTATATTATAGATAATAATAATAATAATATAACATATAATAATATAAGCTCATGAACAAAGTAAAGAGATGATCTTGGATCAATAAAAATCCCCACTTGGATACTAAAAATGATATATACATATTTACATAGAATATAAAACCTAGTATTGTTATTGCAACAATACACATTGGACGTTCATTATACAGCATAATAGTTGTGTATGTACAGCATAAATACCAATGAAAGCGCCAATAACTATAATAAGTGGTGTCATTTATTCAGTTCAAAAGCTTCATGTCATCAAAACGTTTGTGAATAAACAAGTAAATTTCGTCGAGTAATGTATATTTGAATCAATATATAAGCGATATTCACTGAAACGTTTTCTGCAGATAGCAGAACTTTCAAGTTATGTTTGAAACTGTGCAATTTTGGTGATTTCTTGACAGAACTTTCAAGTTGGTTCCAATATCCGAAACCAAAGGACTGTGTTTGTATGTGTCCGTCCTAAAGTTTGGTACACACAAGGCATCTCAGTTTTTCAGCTTGTCAATTAAGGCAGTGGAGCTATGGAGGCAAGAAGGGCATAATGCCTACCCCCCCCCCCCCCCAAGCGAAGGATTTCTCATTTTGCTCGCTCAAATGGGCCCATAATTTACGCCAAGTAAGGGGAATTCTGAAAATTTCCACAAAACTCGCCTGCTATGCTCGCTAGGTCTTATAATACATAATGACATCAAGCAATGACAAGCATGTCCCATAAAGTATGTTGGTAATCGATGTAATCCTTTAGAAAGAAAACGACGAATTAAAAGATCATTCGACATCCCCCCAAATTGATTTTGCTGAACTTGTCATGTTCAGTATATAGCTGTAAATAATGCATAAACCAAGGACTTCAAGGACACTTAGAAAAAAGTCTGAAAATTTTTGCACGCTCGCTTCGCTTGCTTTCACATGGATCATTAGACCATCACACACAACTGCTAATTAGGGAAGCTGAAACAGTGTCCAGAACCACAATAAAAAGGAAGAAGATGATACTTGATAATGTATTATCATGTTAATTAGACTGTCGGGTAATACCAATGTCACAAAATTCTCCCTTGTAGGCGCCCCTTTCTTGCTGGTGCCCCCCCCCCCCCCCCCACACACACACTTTAAAAGACGCTCCGCCGCCCCTGCCTGGTTCACGGTAACCATGGCGAAGCTGGTAATTGAGAGGCGTTAAAAACTCATGCAGGGTAGGCCTCCTCCAATACACCTTCATTGCCCCCCCCCCGACATCCGACGCCCCTGCCCAAGAGGGAAGCAAAATTCCATCCCAAATGGGCTTGGACGTCGGCTTTGCATACTCCCCCTCCCCCCTCCCCCTCCCCCTCAACCTCTCCTTCAACCTCTCCCTCCACCTCCCCTCCCCACTTCGATCTTGCTAGTATTGACTGCCGCCAGACACTCCACTGACCTATTGGTGTTCCAACTTGAACCAACACTACGTATATTGTTTTGTTTTTTTTTTTCTTACGCGCCTGTACGCAAGTCATGTTAATGAAGCATCTCATGCCACCCCATATGGGGATATGATTGTGTGGGTGTAAGTGCATTATATAGGTATGTATGTGTATATATATATATATTTTTTTTTTTTTCTTTTTTTTTTTTTTGTATGTGGCACGGTGGGGGCTGCTTTCGGGAAGTGGACTCGGGACAATTTTCAATAGCGCGGTGTGCCACCTTTGGTAATGTGCGAACATTACAATCACGTATTGCTTGGTAGCCTAGTCTTTGTGGGCACTGCAGTGGGCCTTTGAAATTGTACTTGGGTCCGTTTTTCGGGGGTGGTTTTTTTATCGTGTTATGTATGCGTGCATACATGTGTATATTCAAAACAAAATACAATAAAATAAAAATAAAAAAAGGAATGTGAGTAAGAGAGGTGAACAATAATAATGATGGTAATATAAATGTTGATACAAATGAGTAAAGATGTTATGTACTTAATAATTATTTCTATGAATATGTAAGCTTTATATCTTGTAAGCCTTAAAAAAAAAATATATATTCATGCACATGTATATATTATAGGTGAATTACGTAATTGTACAATTATGTGTATATATGGTACGCTGCCCGATATCGATTATCACTCACTGTCAGTAGTATGGTCCTCCTTTTTTTGCCTTACCATAGCAATACCTAAAATTTTGTGTATAATTATAACATAGACTAAATATATATATATATATATATTTTTCTGTTCTAACCATTGGCGGCGGAAGCACCAAAATTTAGGGGGGGGGGGGGGACGCCAGACCATATTTTAACACTTAAAATACTTTATTGAAATTGCGGATAATTCAGTAAAATAAGTGGAGCAATAATAATAATAATAATAATAATAATAATAATAAATAATGATAGTAATAATGACAATAATAATGAAAATGATAATAATGATAATGATAATAATGATAATATAATAATAATAATAATAATAATAATAATAATTATTATTATTATTATTATAATAATAATAATCAGAATTATTATTGTTTCGATTTATTTAGCGTCTAATAATCATCAGGTTCCCAAGGCGCTCTTTAATGTATTTTTTCCCTTCCTTCAATAATAAAATAGTCTAGAGTTACATCATTCACGGAATCACGGTATATCATAATGTTAAGTTTACTGTGATATAAATCCGAGAAATAAATCAGAAGTTAGACGGTGAGCTTAATAAAATGGACTGGGTTTACATGTATCACACAGTCACATTGCACTATGCCATCGGGGGGGGGGGGGGGGACTAACCAGTAACCATCACGCGTACGGTGTATACCACATCTGCGTCTGAAAAATGCGAATATAGGTGTATTTTTCATTATTAGCTTTGCAGGCCAATGCACGCAAGGCCAAATGTGCATCTCTTTGTTCCCCATTATGACGGATAAGGCCCCCAAATTGACAATTTAAAATATTAGCCCCCGAATTTCTGACGAGGCGCCACCCTGCAAAAGGACCCGTTTTTGTTTTGTATTGTTGTTTTTTTTTGGGGGGGGGGGTGGGGGAAGTCGTCAGGGATAGAAGGCCTAATTCTCCCACTATATATTTTTCGTTGGACTTGGGCTGTATGAAATATTGATTCTGCTCATGAAGAGAATCAAACGCGGTGAAAAAGTGCACCCCGCCTATACACTTTCCGAACTTGCAATGTTCCCGCCTCCACTCTGTGATATTATTTATAAGTGTTATTTGGGTTTGCTTAAAGAGCTGAAATTTTTGCGATGGTTTTATTTTCGCGAATTTCGCGAGTCAAACCCAAGCGAATTAAAACTTCCACTTCTGTTTTATAGTAATATCAACATTATCAAAATCGCGAAATTATCCCCTCGCGAATCATTACACCCAGTATGACCCAGACCAAAATAACAATCAGTAAAGTTTCCTGTTTTTTCTACATGTTTGTTGGTTTTTGTTTTTAAAAAGAGAAAATTGGATAAAACAATATTTTCAAATTGTTAGAACTTTGCGAGTTCCGTGTAATATTCGAAGAATACGTAAAGTTGTTACTTCTATGACGATTTGAACAAAAAGAGAAATTCTCCTGCAATCTAGGGGTGCATGATTGTGATTTGAAAGAAAGTCATTCTGGGCGCACCCCTCCCCCTCAGTAATGTACCCCGCATCCTCATTACGAAACCTATTGAAAATGTATCGGACGCACGTGTCGCATGTTGTATAGACATATTATATACCTGATTGTGGATGTCCCGCCCCCCGAGACCAGGAAAATATTTAGACTAGACTAGTCTATAGTAATCAGCTGATCTAACAGTACACATCGTGTGTTGAGAGCCAGAAGGGCGTTAACTCTGTGTTAAAACATATGAGTTAACGCCCTTCTGGCTCTCAACACACGACATGTCCTGGTTTGATTTTCTAGGTCACTTGTCTAATTTGGCTTACACGATTAACCTACCACGAGACTTCAAAAAATGATCAAAACTCTGACTCAGGCCCGTAACTAGGATTTTCGCGGGGGGGGGGGGGGGTTCAACATTGGAAAAAGTGGACCTTTCTGAGGGAGCGAATCGACCGAGTAGGGGTGTCGGGTCAGGGGGTGTGCCCCTACAAGGGTGTGGGCATGAGCGTATAGTCAGAATTATTTGACAGGGGGTGGGTCAAATGTGAAGCTCGAACATATAATATCACATGTGTCGGATTCCCAATACTGCGAGCGAGCAAAGCGAGCGAGAGAAAAATAAAAATATACTTTTAAATGGCAAACTTTTATTGCATTAGTCACCAATAGGTGAAATGTAAAGCTGCAGGCATCATTCATATTAAAGTTTTTAGGAAGTGAAGCGAACGGGGGGGGGGCACTTTGCTGTTGTTCGTTTATGGAAAGGTAACCCTAATATCTGGGCGCTATGGCGATAGGGCAGTGACGTGCCGAAATTGTCATAACATTGAATATTTCATTATGGACCTTGCTGCATGAAACATCTCGTTTACAAGGTTTGCGAGCGAGCGAAGCGAGCGAGGAGAAATGCAATTTACTTTGCTATTGCATATTTCAATATAAAAAGTGGACCAAACAAGTATTCGGGTTCCATGGTGATAGGGCAGCGACGTGCCTGAATATTGGAATAACATCCTATATAAATATTCATGGACCTCGTTGCCTGAAACTATTTCATTTCTAAGATTTGCAAGCGAGCGAAGCGAGCGAAGAAAAATGCACTTTAATATGCTGTTGCTCATAACATTTCAATATAGAAAGTAAGGTAACCATAATTTCTGGGCGCCATGGCGATAAGGAAGACGTGCCCGAAATTGTCATAACATTGAATATTCATAGACTTTTTTTTTATTACAATAACATACTATGGAAATATTCTCGCTGCCTGAAACTCGTTTCAGAATTTTGTGAATGAGCGAAGCGAGCGACGGAAAACGCACTTTACCATCTCCCAAATGTTTCCAAAACACCCCAAGTGTTATATTGGGGCATCTTGTTATTTCTGATTATAGTTTCCAAGAAGTCGATGTTTTATAAAATACTCCCATGGCACTCCGGTTGAACAGGCTGTATTAGAGGGCCATGATTTAAGGGCCTGAATGACTAGACCAGGTCCGCCAGGAGTATTCAACTTGAGAGCGGGAAAATTGTCCATTTAAAAGTGAACAGACACATTAAATACCCCTCTCTCTTTTCCAGTAATATTTTGAATCCTATACAGTGGTAGTATATGTTCGGGCTTCACATTTCACCCACCCCTGTCAAATAATTCTGACTACGCTCATGCCCATACTCTTGGAGTGGTACACCCCCTGACCCGACACCCATACTCGGTCGCTTCGCTCCCTCAGAAACGTCCACTTTTTCCAATGTTGAACCCCCCGCCCCCGCACAAAGCCTAGTTACGGGCCTGAGTATGGTTTCTATATTTCACTTTTATATTCCATTACCACATATTTCATTTGAGTCTTCTCATAATTGTCACTTCTTAATTATCTTCCCACGTTATCTTTGTATGGTGTTTTAAGCAATCTATCTCCTTGTATTGTCAGGATTTCCTGTTCAATCTAACACTTCTCAAAGATCAAAATACCCTTCATTTTCGTCCTATAGTCTGATAGGAATCAATAATTATCCAAATGTCAGATGTCTAAGAAAGTTTAATAATTAAAAATGTCATTCAACAGTTTCAATGGTCAATCAACTTCAACATAATTATCTCCATTCCATTTTCGTCAGATTTCATTCGAATTCATTCCACCTGGCAATCCGCTGCAAAATTTATCATCAAATCCATCTTTGCATGGCAAGTGGATTTCAAGAAATTGTCATTCAAATTCGTCACATAGACAAGACCTTACAACGAGCGGGTGACGATTTTGAATAACTCTTTGAACTCTTTCAGTCTTTGACAAAATCGATAGCAAAATGAAAAATAAATTCCAAAAATGAATGGCCAAAGACGTATGTTGACTTGGCCTTATTATTAAGTTGGAGGACAAATTAAAGCAAATAAAAAAAGTGTTCAAATTGATTGGAAAACCGGTATTATCTCACATTAATTTCCACTTTCCTTCCTCTCTCCCCCCTTTCACGTGACCCCTTGTGCGCTCCTCCCCTATTTAAGCCAGTTGGTATGAACATTTAAAAAAAATTTAACCTAAAATTCACTATTCTCATGTCACTTTGGATAATTTTTTCGCCTTATGATTTCTGCTCGCCAGTTTGGGGACGATAATACAAACGAATTTGAATAATTCTTTGAATGACGCTTTGAAAAAAATCGATTCCAACATGGCATAATATACAAATTCGAACATGAATGGTGAAAGACGACATTGATTAATTATAGATTTGCCAGATTAGGAAGTTACGGGATAAAATGTATTAAAATAGACGGATTAAGACCGATATTTTATCACGTTATTTTCCATTTCCATTATCTCTCCCCTCGCTTCTTTTTTTTTTATTTATTTATTTTTAAGCGGACCTCTGCTCGCCAACGGGGGGGGGGTTCTGAACCCCCCCCCCCCCCCCCCCGCCCTGTGACTCATAATCTATTCTTAGCCATTGGCGGCGCGCCGGCGCGTCGATGTGTAATACTACGCTTTACAGTATTAGCCCATGTGTCGAGATACACTATGACTATGTATCATTTACACTGTAGAGGCAATATAACAATTATGTTATTCTTAATCTTAGTCCTAGTACTCCTAGTACTCTTGCCGTCACCTGCTTAAGAATAAGACTTTGAGTTAAGTTACAGTTTAATAATAAAACGTTCCAGTTTACAAGGGTAGGCCTACTTCATGGCGCATATAGTATACATACCTCTGATCGGGCCCATATCCAGGTACTAAGGCTAAAACTAGACCCCTTGCAGGCCTCAATCATCCACCGTCCTTTGCGCTCACCTGATGAGGAAGACTCGATGAGGCCGCGCATGCGGCATATTCTCATACATAATTTCAAAGAAGCATTTACACAGTCATAGGCGCACATCATAATAGTCAACCGCGCTCACTTGGGGAGGTCAAATGAGGGCGCGCATTTTCTTAACCTCGCAAACATCATGGTATAAAAATTATATATATATATATATACATATATATAACAAAATACACAAAAGTCAATGATGAATAAGACAACCGTTAAGAGATGAAAGAATTCAAATTTTCGCCCATAGGGCTTCATCAGGAATGATGACTTCATTAAAAAATGCATCCAGCATCAGCAAAGCGCAATGCGCTAAAGGATAAGCGCATAGCGCATCAAAAGCAAAAGTGCAAAGGAGGGAGAAGAGAGAAAGAGAGAAAGAGAGAGAGAGAGAGAGAGAGGGAGATCGCGCGCACTAGAGAGAAGAGAGGGAGAGAGAGAGAGAGTTTTACAGAGAAGAAATAGAGAGAAAGAGAGGAAAAGAGACAGAAAAGGGAGAATAAGAAACAGAAAAAAAAAAGAAAAGAAAAAGGGTGAAGGAAAACAGAAAAGAAAAGAAAGGACAAGAAAGAAAGAAAACGTAGAAAATCACACGGTAGGAAAAGAGTAAAAAGATACATTCATCCCCCCAGGGATGGGCGAAAATTTGAATTCTTTCATCTCTTAACGGTTGTCTTATTCATCATTGACTTTTGTGTATTTTTTATCAACCGACGCAGGACACTTATTTTTTATTCTATACATATATATATATATATGGGAAAGGGGGGACGTCCCCACCAACCCAAAATTTAGGGGGGGGGACTGTCCCCCCAAAAGAAAATTTAGGGGGACGTGTCCCCCCCCCCGTCCCCCCCCCCCCCCGCTTCCGTCGCCTATGCATATCGAACTCTTACAAGCATGAAGTCTTGCATCAGAATATTGAATACAATAACATAAATTTCCACTTTCATTTGCCAGAACCATGAGAATCATTTCAGTGATCAAAGTTGTTTGAAATGTTAAGTAAATGTAGTGCAATAAATTATCAAAATGAGCAACAAGAGTGGAGTGATGACTGCATTTCTATAATAACAAATAAGCATGAAAATGCCCAAAGCAACATTTGATAACACTGGCGATAATATATTTCATGTATTTCGAGAGAAACTTCCCTCTCTTTTTGTACTCTTGGTTCATTTGGATACTAGCATTAACAAAATCTACCAATTTCAGTAAGATTTCATATACCGGTAACCCTAGTGTTGATCAAACAATTTGTACTGAATGAATGCCGTTGTCGCGACGAGATTCCGGAGCTGGAGAGCGAAGGACTAACCAACATGGCGGATGTCACGTGATCACGTACGAACAATGCCTACAATTTCGCACCCGCACGAGCCTTCTCTTTAGGAGTTCTGTGGTGAGTTGAAAAGATCGAGGACTAAACAATATGGCGGCGTGTGCACTCGAGCGAATCCTACACCGGGTATTACGGCGATACCGCGATCTGTGCGTTGTGAATGGGTATGAGCCTTCTACGTCTTTTGGAGTTCTGTGGAATTGCAAGGCTTACGACTGTTATGCAACGCTTGCAACTGTTTGCGGAAAAACGAATTCGCAAAGAAATTTTTAACATGTTCAAAATTTCTTGCGACAAGAAAAACTGTTTGCGACAATAAAAACTGTTTGCGAACTTCTCTGCAACCTTTTACGAACCCTGACGAAACCCCAAATTCGCTACATTCGCAAGCATTCGCCACTCAGTGAGATACCCCCCCCCCCCCCCTTAAGCGATTCGTCAAAAATCCTGACGAATTTTTTGACAACCTTTACTATTAGCCCAGTATTCGTAAGTCAGTGAGAGTCCTAATGCGCATAGTTGATGAATACCTAAAGAAATGTTAGTGACATTTTGATGAATATTAGGCGAGAAATTGAAGAAAATTTGGAGAAGAGAACCTTTGGTGAAAATTACTTTTTGTAAAACGGTCTGTAAATATGCGCCATAGTCATCAACTGTCCTTCAATTTATTTTCTTTTTCAATAGTTGAAAAATAGTTGCAGACTAATTGAAGAATTGTGGTTGACTGTGTCGTATATATTTACCGACCATATTAGAATTTCAAAGAATAATTGATGATTCTGGCGAATATCTAAAATGCATACTGTACGCAACCCCAGTGAGATACCTACTTTAGGAACGGAAATAATCAATATTGTTTTGTCACATTCCCTATAGGCCCGGTCAGCTTCCCGTATAGTTTAAAGACCTGAAAGTGCAATCAATATTGTGTTTCGATTAATCTCAAGATGCGGTATAAGAAACCAGTTTGCTGCACCATAATCGATGGTGCCCCCATATTCATCACTGTGTCCTGTGCGAACATATTTGCATAACAATGACTGGATATGAAAATCGTTATGTTGGAGGTACCTGACGGCCAACGGGGGCTTTACACATTTTTTTTCTTCAATGATGATCGATGGGTTCCGAAAGCCACTTTTAAACATATGGCACTTTTTTCAGCTAATTTTGTTTGCTTGGTGTCGATGTAGAAGAATATATGTATGTAAGGTAGCATCTATTTACAATGCGTCGAGTAGTAAGGCACAAGACCGGACCGGACTGTAAATAAGACTGTGATTAAAAAAGCAATAAAAGATATTGATGATTTGTATGTTCAAAACAGAGATTGTTGAAAAATAAATGAAACTAAAATGCTCATTGAGAACCATTGCCTGTCTAAATCTGATTTTTACCATCTGAATATTCAGTAGTGTGGAATTTCGACTTTATATAGCGAAGGGTTTAGATTGCAAATAGGATAGGTAGGAAAAGAGAGCTTTGAGAGATTGAGGCGCTGATTCATAAAGGTGGACTGCGTTCAATTTGGTTTTAAAGCCCGGCTCACAAGAGGCGTCATTTGATAATATCACAGAAATTATAGCTTGTTATGGTGTTATTTTATTTCCTTCTTAACAGAAATATCATCATCAGTCCTGGGGCCTGTAACATAAAGAGATACAATCAATCTTATGATTGATATTAATCGTAAGTCTATGGCAAAACACGTATTGAAGAGTTACAATTGATTGAAAGATTGATTGTATCTCTTTATGTTACAGGCCCCTGGTCTATTAATTTTGTCCATATAGCTGTTGATGAGATTTCCCATAACATTACTGTAGCTCACTGAAGTGCTTAATTGATTTCATATATATGTAATGTAATGTATTCGAACTCACATACGTTCGCTGCCCCCTTTTTATGTACGGACCCGTTTCGAATTATAACTTAAAGGCCAAGTCCACCCTAACAAAAGTTGATTTGAATAAATAGAGAAAAATCCAAGAAGCATAACACTGAAAATTTCATCAAAATAGGATGTAAAATAAGAAAGTTATGGTATTTTAAAGTTTCGCTTAATTTCGCAAAACAGTTATATGGACATCCTGCTCAGTATGCAAATGAGGGAACCAGTGACGTCACCCACTCACTATTTCTTTTGTATTTTATTGCATGAAATACGATATTTTTTTAATTGTTCCTTGTTATAATGTGAAACAAAGTTTGATTCCTCGCTGAACATGTGTAACTGCCATTGTTGCAACCTATACACAATTCAATGAGAGCTTCCTAATTGTGAAATCTGCAGAAATTAAAATATTATATATTTCACATAATAAAATACAAAAGAAATAGTGGGTGACGTCACTGGTTCCCTCATTTGCATACTGAGCAGGATGTGTATAACTGTTTTGCGAAATTAAGCGAAACTTTAAAATACCATAACTTTCTTATTTTACATCCTATTTTGATGAAATTTTCAGTGTTATGCTTGTTGGATTTTTCTCTTTTTATTCGAATCAACTTTTTGTTAGGGTGGACTTGGCCTTTAATAGAATCATCTATGCGAAATTAATTAAGCAGTTCAGTGAGCTGCAGGAATAGGTAACTCTGTGGAGGTTTGATTTAATAAATTGTTGAATTTTGATGTTTTGTTGTACATGTATAATGATGTTCAGAAGGATAAATAAATGAAGGCCTATACCCGAAAATTCGAATCTTTTCATCGTATTAAGACTTTTGTATCCCTATCTTGCCGTGTTCCTTAACTTTGCAAGTCCGAAGCAGAGCTATCAATATATATATATATATATATATATATATATATTATATTCCACCTGAAGAATAAACGAAAACGCTTGTGGAAAAATCATCTCTGCTCGCTCTGTGTATTTTCTCTCCGTGTTACCTATTTATTTTATATATATATATATATATATATATATATATATATATATATATATATATATATACATATATTTGACTAACGGGTACATTAAGTCGACACCTAACAATGCAGTTTATTCCGTCATAATACCGACCCCTACATTAGGTCGACAGTTGGTACATATAGGTCGACAGTTGAACAAAGAAAAAGAACAAAAACTATCCTCCTAATGTACCCATTAGTCGTTCATATATATATATATATAATGTGAAAGGAAATGAGAGAATAATGGTTGCGTAACTTAAATTAAAATTCCCCAGAGCAGTCCTCCCTTTTTGAAAGGTTGAAAAAAATGTCTCCGCCAGGAATCGAACCCGGGTCGTTATTCCACTGATTCACTCTCCCCACAAATTCACCTTCCCCGAAAAAAACGTCCAGGATTTTCCAGTAGTCCTTGTAGACCATGGGATGACATGGAAAAAAGGGCTCCGTTTTTTATTTTCGTGGTCCACAATTTCGCCCTACATGAAAATTGATGGACTGCGGTAACTTTTTGTGCTGAATTCAAATATGAATGTTGCCAAGCTGTAACTTACAATGTTTCATGATATCGCGCCTTAATTATGCAAATTTATACAAAATGGAAATATTATACTGTTGCACAAAACAATTAATTTCACCCCCTAAGTCCAACTTTAACTTAAAAAATTGGCATGTTTCATTACTTGAAGGCAAACTGCATGAGAATTTTTAATTTTTAAACCCCGGTGTAGTGGTACACCTGTATATCCCAATCAGTTATATCGGGAGGAGAGACCTAAGGGTTACAGTGATTCAGTTCGCTTTTCCCCTCCCAGGCACAGGTGACGCCGAATACTTAATAATAATAATAAAATGATATCAGCATTCTGTTAAAATTTATGCAAATTTATGCAAAAAGATAGATTTATCAATAAAAAAAAAAGATATTTGGGTATTTATATACTGTAAGTATATTTCTCAAGTAGACCTGCAAAGTAAACTGAGTTAATATTTGAGTGAGCCAAAAAGCAACCATTGCTTGTGATAAAAATCTTTATGAATGTACATTTCATAATTAAAGGACAATTAACCCCACATGATATTCTAGATGCGGTATTGTCTGCTACGTCTTTCCATGGAGGCTGCCATTTTGTGCATGACACGGATCATTAGGTACCATATGCATTGATAATAGCCTACCTTTACAACAGATACGTCGCTTTGTTCTGATTTTATTACGATTGTTATTGGCCATGGGCCTAGATAATTGACGACCCATGAGTTCTAATAGCCATCCTGTAATGCAGATTCCTCGCTTTGTTTTGGTATTGTTACGATTGTCTCCGTCCTTGACGTCAATTCTCCGTCTCCACGTACAGAAAGTATATTTTTATGAACAAATTAAGACCTTTTTAAAAATATATAAAACTAAACTTACATTTCAGAATATGTGACTATATCTAATATATATTTGTCCTCTAAAAATCAATTACAAGTTAACGATGAAGGAAATATTACTTGGGATGAAAAATATTTTCGTGTACACATAAAGTAATGGCAGCCCCCTTATTATTGCTAGCAGACAATAACTTGGCTGGAAAATAGTGATTTATATCTATATCCTGTGTTTTTACATGAAATTGCATGTATCAAATAAGAGGCATATACTACACCATTCAAAATAAGCTAATTCATACGCTGAGGTTAATTTCCCTTTAAGCAGGTCTTAATTATATGCAAATTAATACTCAAATTGGCATTTTGGGGGGAAACTTTGGTTATCACTTCCTTTTAGTATTTTAGATACATGTAGGCAATTAGCAATTAGTAGACCTACTAAATGTTTTTCATTTAAAAAAAATCCTTGTTAGGAAAAAAGGATTATGTAAATTTATGCAATTTAATTGACTTGCTAAAATTAGCTACTAAAACGGAGCTTCATCAATACCAATATTCAGTTTGCTCACTGTTGGCCTGTATTTCCACATGTACCTTGAACATATGTCTCAAATACAACACTTGCTGCTGTAAACTATAAGCTTTAAAGATTGTCTGACATAGCAACAATATAAGGCGGTTCTGTAATGTATTCATATTTTTGCACATTTCTTCTCCGAGCACCTAGTGACGAGCTATTCTATTAACCTGCTTTTCAAACCTCAATGCTTGGAATCCAGTTTGCATATATTACTTGTTGCTATGTCCGGTAAGCCTCCGGCTTTGTTTGAAAGGTATGTATAAAATCTACGTACATTACCGAAGAGGTCTAATCATGGGATGACATGGGAAAAGAAGCTCCGTCTTTCATTTTCGTGATCCACATTTTCGCCCCCACCTATAAATTGGTATATACTAGGGTACTATTTGGTGCTGAATTCAAATATGAATGTTGCTAGCACTTCGTCGTCCTTACTTATGCCAATTTCTTCAAAATCCAATGGCGAAATAAGGGGGACGCTTCTGTCCTCCTCGGATTTCTGCCTGTTTCCGTGCAAACACTATTCCATCAGTCAAAATTTGTTTCTAAGAATTTGAATTACTTTATCTGATTGTGAACAATTCCAAGCCATAAACAGGTTATCCTGTGTGGCGGATTGGGAGGGGGTCTGAGCCATGGGTAGATCAGGTTTTTGTGACTAGCACAAAATTAGATGAAATTGATAAATGAATTAATGAATACATTGCATAAATTAGAAAGGGGGAAACAGCACAAGCAAGGAGTTGTATAAGTATATAAGGATGTGTTTCGTGGGGGATGGGGCACATTAATGTTATATATCACATTCCTTAAAACCGCCAAGGGGCTGGACATGTTTACAGTCATATTATATTATTTATTATAAAAAGGAAACCGGAGTTGTCAGTTATTTTCCCAGTAAAATAGAACAATTCATTTCATATAATATATATCATCATAAAGTTTAGCTCTTCCTCTTTCTTTTGACACCTAATATGACACTTAAAGTTTATGCATTAATGAGCAAGGAGAGTTTAAAATTTGAATGTCAAAATCAAGTTGCACAGAATAAGTGGTCAAGATTGGAAAGGATGCAGCAACGTTGGTTAACAAAGGGAGGGCTCATTAGCAATTCTTTGGTGTTCTTTTTTATGTTTCTTTCACCAAATTTCTCAATGAGAATGAATACGGTTTTAAGCACAAGTTTTTCACTTGCTTGCCTGACCATGCAGCTAACAACACAGCAAAGAGTTTCCGTCGTCCGTTTCCTGATCGGAATGTTCCGTCAAAGTCAACGATCTGGAAGAACGTTCGAAAATACCAGAATGAAGGTACAAGTTTGAACCTCAACAAAGGCCGATCTGGGAGGCCAAGGTCAGTGCGAACAGAGGACAACATTGCCGCAGTTCAGCAGGAAGTAGCTGCAAATCCCCATGTCTCGACGAGAAGAAACGGACTTGGCATGTCAAGGTCTTCCTACCACAGGATCATCCGACTGGACGTGCAATGGTATCCTTACAGGATACGCATTCGGCACCAACTACAAGAAGCAGACATGCCCAGACGACTCCGATATTCCAAGTGGTTGCGGGATCGTGGCCCAAGGTTTGTTGAAAACCTCATCATTGGAGATGAAGCGTCCTTCTTCATGAACGGCAAGGTCAATAACCACAACGTCCGGCAGTATGCTCCAATCCACAACCCACCACCGTTCCACTACGATGTCAACATCAGTCGCGAGAAGGTTTCCGTCTGGGTAAGACTCTGTGGTAATGGATCGTTGATCGGACCCTTCTTCTTCAACGGAAATCTCGATGGAGAACGCTACCTACATCTTATCAACGAAGACACGTTCCAGAACTTGATCAACACTTCGTTCGCCAGCCTGATGGGAGCTTCGAAAGAGTCTGGTGGGTACAAGATGGAGCACCGCCTCATCGGAGATTAGTCGTCAGGGAGATAGACTGCAGGAACTCTTCAACAGAGTCATCGCGTTGAATCATGATGTCGAATGGCCTCCCAGGTCACCAGATCTCACCCCGTGTGACCTGCGTAACAGGATCGTGAGAGAGTGTGAGGCACTGCGGCACCAAGAACCCGTGATTCGCCAGGCAGTAGGAGCCATGAGGGGCAGAGCACAGGTGTGCGTGGACAGGCATGGTGGACATGTTGAGGGACGTTGGGGATAGAGTTACACGGTCCAAGATTTATGAGTTGCTCTTGTAGAGGATGAAATAAAAAGAAATAAAACTTAGTTTCATCGTTTGTTTGTGTGTCGTTATTCGGTGTCGCAATTAGGCGTCACAGTTCTTGTAAGTGGAAAACAAGAGAAGAATGTTAAGGATTGAATAGAAATCGGGAATGAAAAATGGGGATGCATGGAGACTGTGAAAATGTAAAAAACGAAAAGATGCAAATAGCCAGAAATGATTCATAAAGTGAAACAAAATGTATCACATTAAAAGCAAGGAGTGAGCGAAAAGGGGAAAAGGGGAAAAGGGGAAAAAGCGCCACTGGGGATAACTTGTGTGTGTGGTACGTGTGTGTGCTACAAAATATATGCACCTGTGTTGTGCACAAAAAGACGTGGGCCCTGTAAAGCTTTTTCGTATGGCCTTTATATTGTGTAGCTCGAGATATGAGTGGTTAAAAATTGTGGATCTCGAGAACTCTAAACAATGGAGTTGAAGAAGTTCTTGCAAAATGGCTCGAGCCAAAAGATGGTGCATGATAATATGTGGCGATGTATTACATACCTGCAAATCTTACAGGGGTGTCGATCCGTGTTCATGATTGGGGGTGGGGGTGACCGGTCGGGGAGCGAAGCCTGTGGCGTATCTAAGGATTGTGGCGCCCGGGGCCAACGATGAAGTAACGCCCCCCCCCCCCCCCCCCGAGTGCCCAAACTGATCTACGTTATTGTACAAGCGCGGGAGCAAAGCGACCGAGTAGCAAATTTTTCAATTTTTTACTCTAACAACGCAATTTCTTGTGCATGTTACCCAGGAAAATTTGCAATTGACCACTGTAATTGAGCGGTAAAGCAGCTCGAATTTTATCCATTGATAAACGGTTTTCTATTCACTCACTTCTACAATCGGGAGCAAAACTAACGAAAACCCTATAGGCTTGAGAAAGAGTCGAGAAATTCAGCAAGGCTACCTGAAGTTGAGATTTCTTTCAAAAGTTGTACCTTTGCAAATGCTGTTTTATACACTCTATCCTATATTTGGGGCGGCGGAGCGTCTTTCAAAGGGGGAGCACCAGCAAAAAGGGGGACATTTGGGCGAAAAAGGGGGCCCTACAAGGGGTGAACATAAAAGGACATTTTGACATAGGTATTACCCTATACAGTCTAATTAATTTAGTTATTATCAAGCATCACCTTCTTCCTTTTTATTGTGGTTCTGGTCATTACTTCAGCTTCCCTAATTCAGCACGTGTGTGTAAGCCCTAATGGTCTAATGATTCATGTGCGAGCGAGCGAAGCCAGCGAGCAAAATTTTTCAGACTTTTTTTTTCTAATGCTGAAGTCCTTATTTACAGGATATAATGAAAAATGAAACTGACAACAGCAAGTTCATTTGCGGGATTGTCGTATGATCTTTTAATTTGTACATTAACCCTGTCGTTTTCTTAAAGATTACGCCAATATACTTTATGCAGTCTACTTGATTTCATTATACTGTAAGTCATGGGACTTTTTAAAATAAAATATTCCCCTTACTTGGTGTAAATTGTTGTCACATTCGAGCGAGCTGAATGAGAAATCCTTTAGAAAAAGGGGGCAATATTTAGATTCGAAAAATGAGGGGCACTTATCAGAAGGAGAAAAAGATACTTATTAGAGAAATAAGGTGGCTATTATCCGATTTGAAAAGGGGCACTTATCAGAAGTAAAGATGGGGCACTTATCAGAAGTGAAGAGGGTGAACTTATCAGAAGTAAGGAAGGGGCACTTATCAGAAAGGGAAAATGTGCACTTATTTAAAAGGGGAAAAGGGCACCTATCAGAAGTATAAATTCACTTATCAAAGGAGAAAAGAGCATAAGAGAGAAAAGGAGGCAATATTTAGATTCGAAAAAGGGCACTAATTAGAAAGATAAAGTGGCAATTATCTGATATGAAAATGTGCAGTTTTCAGAGGGAGAAATGAGGGCACTTATCAGAAGGGGAAATGGCACTTATAAGAGAGAAAGGGGGCTCGAAATTACGAGATCGTGAAGAAAATAATTATATGAGGGAGCAAAGCGACCGAGATTTGGAAAATTTCGCATTTCAAACCTTAAAAAAATAGATTTCTAGTGCATTTACCCTGCGGATTTGGGGGCGCATAACGTACGGATTATGATATTTCTTAATTTCCCAACTGTTTCTTTCTCTCCTTTGCATTTTTTGCACCCCCTCCAAGTGCCGCCCGGGGCACGTGTCCCCTTGCTCCTAGATACGCCACTGAGCAAAGCGACCGGGAGGGGGGGCCCCGGTGGAAGTGGGGTATCCTAAAAAATCTTTCTGTAAAACTTGCATATTAAAGCATCTCAAAATGGTTAATGAAAAGAAGGAATGCACGGATCTACGCCAATGGACGGATCGAACCACTTAATTGCGAATAACAATGCGAGCGAACGAATTTTCTTCGATATTTTTGCATCGAAATTATGGCATTTCTTTTTTTCTTACTTCTAAAATCATCAAAAAATGTGATGGTATTTTAGGATCAAAGATAATGAGTTTGGATAATTATTAGTTTTAAATTAACGGATCATAATTCTTATTATCCAAAACTATTGGGGGGGGGGGTGATAATACAGGCCATCCCCACCTCAATTTTTTTTGGAGATATATACCCCCCCCCCCCCCAACCCCCCCCCCCCCCCCCCCGGGATCGACACCCATGAAATCATACATAATCAATTCAACAAAGGCAATCAGAACTGGGCTAGTAGAAACTTTGAACTCAAGCAAACAATGTGACCAAACTCAATCTCAATTTCAATCTCGTGATCCCCAATTTCTTTGCAGATTGCCATCATTCGTAGGAAGAAATCATTTAAACCACGAAGAAAAAAAAACTCCTGAACTCTCGAGTCTAGATATTTACGCAATAGAAAATCAGAACGAGCTCGAGACGAATGAATATAAACAATATGTGAAGTCCATTGTATACTGTAGATGTAGTACACGTGGGTCCGTCGATAAATTATCTGGCCAGCGCATTCATGCAGCTTTTTCGTTGAGCAAAACAATAAACCCACGTGATGCGTTTTCGATAGTCTTAATCTACATACCGTACTTTTATCCTATGGTTGAAATCGAGAAGCAGAATTGTGTTATTCTTCTATTGTTGTGGAGCGTAAATATTCAAAATTGAATGAAGCGCCGTAAAAACTAATTTAACAACAACAGCTGGTTGCCATTTCGTGTCGAGAGCTTGCAATTTTAAAAATGCACGTTACGTAATGGGCTGAGGAGGAGCGGGCTGCGAACACGTCTCTACACTCTGATGGACATGATCTGAACCATTTGAACTATGTGACCTTGGTATGTTAGTTACAAGATATGAAATTCTTGCACTAGTAACTACCAGTGGCAATAGCAACAAAGTTTGCTGCGGCATAATCGATGGTGCCCCCATTATCCATCACTGTGTTCTGTGCGAACATATTTGCATAACCATGACTGGATATGAAAATCGTTTTGTTGGAGGTAACTGACGGCCAACGGGGGCTTTACACATTTCTTCTTTTTTTTTCAATGATGATCGATGGGTTCCGAAAACCCCTTTATAGCACTTATTTTCAGCAAATTTTGTTTGCCTGGTATCGATGTAGAAGAATGTAAGGTAGCATCTATCTACAATACGTCGGGTAGTAAGTCACAAGACTGGACCGCTAAGGATTGTATTGGTGAAATATTACTTTTGATGCAGCAAAGTATTCCGTGGAAGTTTGACAAACGCGGGAGGGCTGCCGACAGTGGTTATCCACAAATCGCTTTCTTCATGGGAATTTAAAAAGAATCAGGAGAGGGGGAGAAAGGTGTTGTTGTTTTTTCGGAGGAGAAATCAAGATGTTGACGAAGATCATGAGGAGACTCAAATCCGTAGCTTCCAGTTGCATCGGTCTGTTGACCAAGGCAGCGAAAGCGGGGGAAAGGAATACCGGCGAACCAAGCGGGATCAGAGTTGGAAAGAGACTTTGTCAAGAGCCTTTCAAACCAAACAGAACTCGTCTATCTACTGTGCTCTATCTGCTATTCGGTGCCAGTGTTCTTTCAACTTTTACCCTTTGGGATTTTGTGAAATATAACAGCTCAGAAGGTTGGTCTTTTTCTTGGAGGGAGGGAGGCAGTCTCTTTTTTCACTTGATCATACGACAAAAATCCGTTAAAATTTATTAAAACGTGTACTTTATCATTTTTAATTGATGATAACTCTTTTTTATGAAATACAACTACATGTTAGGTCGTCGTGTCCGTGTATTTTGGTCTTTCTTACGGTCGTGTTCTTTATGAATTATGAAAGAAACTGTTAACGTATAAAACACATATTTAAGTAATGTTATTGAAATGGTTACGAGTCGTACTTCCCAAGGTTCGTAATTTCAAAAACACAAATTTCCCATACCAGGGGGTTTATAATTTCGAAAATGGAAAAGGTTTCATAATTCCGAACATGTGTTGCAATATTCCGAATATTCCTAATTTCGAAGATTCCTAATTTCGAAGATTCCTTTTTCAGAAGGTTCGTTTATCGGAAGGTTCATAATTCCGAATATGAAATAGGGTTCGAAATTCCGAAAATGAAATAAGGTTCATTATTCCGCATGTTCATTATTCAAAAAATTATGTAAGATTCTACTGCATTTCGTTTATGAACCATATTTTATTTTCGGATTTACAATCCCTATTTCATCATCGGAATTGTGTACCCTATTTATTATAGAAATTTTTCAAAAATACGAACCTTCGGAATTATGAACCTTCGGAGTATAAACAACCTTCGGACTAAACTAACCTTTGGAAATACGAACCTTCGGAATTATGGACCTGCGGAAAAATGACATGTAACCAATTTAGTAACATTATGTAGACATTTCAAAACTTAAATATCTTTTTAAATACATTTTAAATAACTTTTATACGCTATCGGCTTCTTAACTTACAAAGAGCTTCTTAACTTACAAAGAGCAAGACCGTAAACACATGGAATGCATTACAATACATTTCAAGAAGAAAAGAAAAAAATTGAAAGGGGGGACATGAAAAGTCCTGATTAACATTAATAGATTTCGAAAACTTGTGCTTTTTAAGAGGAGAGTAAAATGTATACAAAATTTTACCCAACATATTTGTTGAATTTTACAGTGTATTTACTTACTGCTTTGTAAAATTGTTCTTTACAGGGACGCTTGAGTCTCCGTCCTCGTACCTGACCATGAAACATCGGTCTGGTAATTCCAGAGGTCTTCGGGGTTTTTTCGACTTCTCGAACGTCAGCGATGACCTTCAGAACCTTTTCAAGGTCGAACCCGCCATCGACCAAACGAGCTTCAAGACACAGATGTTGGAACAAGAAAAGGTCGTTGCAAACTACGAGAGAGAAGTGAAAGAAAACGTAGAAAGTCATGGTCATGGTAATTGAATTTTCACTCTTTTGTTCACTCTATTTTCACTCTATTTTCATGATCACTTGATTTGTTAGTAGTTTTTTCGTGAGATTAAAATAAGTCAATCGGGGCTCAGAAGAAGACTGTATAGTAGATGAGAAAAACCAGAAGAAAGTCAGGCATTGGAGGATTCCGCCAATTCGAAATGTAAAATGAAATCAGGATGAACAAATTTGACCGAGTAAAAGTCTGAATTTTATTTCATTATGGGGTGACGGAAATCAATGTGAACGGCTCCGCCTTACGATTCCATTCTGTTACAGACCACATCTAAAACTTTCGCATCGATGTCCGCATCAAACTTCCTACAGCTTGGGTCAGACAGATTTTCATGTCAATAGACCTGTTTACTAAGTGATTCAAATTTATGGATGTTTCTTTCCTGGGGACCTAGTAACGAGGTATCCATTAACATGTTATTAATGAATGAACTACAATACTTGGAATCCAGTTTGCATACATTACTTGTTGCTATGTCTGACAAGCCTCTGGCAAGCTTTCAGGTTGTCAAGAACAACCTTTGTTTCAAAAGTATGCATAAAATTTGAATCACTTAGTAAACAGATCTATTTATGCTCAACATTTCACATATTACATTTCCTTTAAAGTAGAACTTTAAAGGGAAATTAACCTCAGCGTATGAATTAGCTTATTTTGAATGGTGTAGTATATGCCTCTTATTTGATACATGCAATTTCATGTAAAAACACAGGATATAGATTATAAATCACTATTTTCCAGCCAAGTTATCGTCTGCTAGCAATAATAAGGGGGCTGCCATTACTTTATGTGTACACGAACATATTTTTCATCCCAAGTAAAATTTCCTTCATCGTTAACTTGTAATTGATTTTTAGAGGACAAATATATATTAGATAAAGTCACATATTCTGAAATGTAAGTTTAGTTTTATATATTTTTTAAAAGGTCTTAATTTGTTCATAAAAAATATACTTCATAAAAAATATACGTCAAGGACGGAGAATTGACGTCAAGGACGGAGACAATCGTAACAATACCAAAACAAAGCGAGGAATCTGCTTTACAGGATGGCTATTAGAACTCATGGGTCGTCAATTATCTAGGCCCATGGCCAATAACAATCGTAATACAATCAGAACAAAGCGACGGATCTGTTGTAAAGGTAGGCTATTATCAATGCATATGGTACCTAATGATCCGTGTCATGCACAAAATGGCAGCCTCCATGGAAAGACGTAGCAGACAATAGGTGCATCTAGAATATCACGTGGGGTTACTTGTCCTTTAATGATTTTAAATATTGGCTTAATACTTATTATTGCATAGATGGCATAAATTAAACAAGGTTATCCAAATTCAACGCTTGGAAACATTTGAAGTAATGATTATTATCAATTATAAAACGGTAAAATACAGCCCCCGATATAGCAGCTGAAGAGCTCCTCGAACGCTGCTGAGATATGTGACGACACACCATGGACCAGTCCTGTCTAAGCAGACGATGTCCCATAACATCTTACACATTTTTCAGAGCCTATTTTGTCATCTCCTCTTCACTTATTTCTCTTCCTTCACTAGCGTCAGTCTTAATGTTAGATAAAGGAATCAGTCACTTGTAAACAAAATAAGACGCCATTGTATTTTCAGCTGCTTGCACCGGGGCATGTTCGGCGTTTCAAGAGGGAACGAATACCATCCTGCTATTATTCGGAGGGCTTTTCAATTTGAAAGTGGGGTTTATTTCATTGATCATTGACCCTTCTCCTGTGTACTTACAATCAAACGGTTTTAGCTATCAGAATCAGTTTCACTTTCCCTTTATAATGGTGTGAAATAAGGTCATGTTTAAATACACCAAACTCTTTATAATTTGATAAATAATTGCATTGCAATTACGTTCATTCATTATAGGACGTCGTCTGCTTAAGCAGGATCGATCCCGAGTGTGACGACATCAAAACATCGCTATATTTCTGGCGAATCCTCGGATATTCCAGATGCTGATAAGAGCTTTTATTTGTGTTGTTTTTATAATCATCAGATACGCAGTTGACATAAAACTTATACGATTGCCATCTGTAAGCTTCCCAGTTTCTAGTGATACATTAATTGCCATATTTGTGATTTTCTTTGTATAGGTACTTTAATATTCGGTAACGTATTGGACATACATTGGACTTCCCCTAGTAACGAAAAATGCAAAATAAATACATTAGGGAAAGTCTATATCAAGAGACAAAGCGATACCAAACTACCAACTAAAATCTATAAGGTGCATAGCCTCTTACATACAAACAGAAAAGAGCTGTACAAAAGAGGTCGATGGGAAAGTGCCCACATGGTATACTGATGCGTACGACGCATCGACCAGCCTGACCAGGGGCCTGTAACATAAAGAGATACAATCAATCTTACGATCAATTGTAACTCTTCAGTACATGGTTTGCCATAGACTTACGATTGATATCGATCGTAAGATTGATTGTATCTCTTTATGTTACAGGCCCCAGGTCGTCTTACTTTCAATGATTTCACCCATGCGTGAAGAAGATGTTTTGCGTTTTAACGAAACGTGGTCCTACAAGGTGTCATGCAAGTGACCATGCAGAGATCAGGGCAAGTAAAGTTGATTCCTAATATTTTAGATATGTTTCTGTCCAAACAAAATTTACTGGGTCGATTTTGAACAGTTTCTTAATTTCATTTCATTTGTACATGCAATACAGAGGCTTACAGCGTTGCGAAATTGCATCACATTTATGATTTTTGTTACCTCATTGCGGAGATATCCTCAGATCATTATTTTCTTCTTTTCAACATTGTTGTCTTGAATGCGAGGTTATGTAGGCCTATGGTATTCTCGTTACTAAAAGTACACGAATAGAGTGTGAATGTGTTAAAGACAACATGAATCTGTATCAAAGCTGAATCTATGAACCTTGTTTTATTAATAGTTCTCATTTTTCATGTTCAGGCCCTTTTTCATGTGCAGCGAAGCCGATATGTCCTGAGATTGATATACCAGGACTTGGTAAGAAAAATTGATTCAGTACACTGGACAGGGGGAATATGGGACAGGGGAATATGGGAAAGAGGGAACATAGGACAGAGGGAATATACGGTAGTCATAATGGGACAAAGGGAGAAAGAGAGAGAGAGAGTGGGAATATGGGACAGGAGAATATGGGACAGGGGAATATGGGAAAGAGGGAACATAGGACAGAGGGAATATACGGTAGTCATAATGGGACAAAGGGAGAAAGAGAGAGAGAGAGGGAATATGGGACAGGAGAATACGGAACAGAGGGTATACGGGTTAGATGGGATATTAGACAGAGTGAAAATGGGGTACAGGGAATATAAAATAAGGAATACGGAACAGAGGAAATATGAAAGAAGAAATATGGGACAGAGGGAATGATAGAGGGAATGTCGGACAGAGGGAATATGAGATTGAGGAAATATGGGACAGATGGAATACGATACAGATATATGTAATTGCATATCATTCCACAATCACCCCAAAACCAATTTATTGAACCTAATTGTTGGGAAATTTACCTTTATTTTCTAAGGGGGAGAAATGGTATGAATGTGAAAATCGATTGTTTTACTTAGGAATGATTTTGGAATGACATACATCAGAGATTGCGAAGATTGAAATAAAGTTGAAGCTTTGTCGGCTAATCAAATGCCTGATTTTAATGTTTGTCACGATTGATGTTGTTGGACGGGGTGAATATGTAACTTGAATATCATTCCACAATCGCTCCAAACCAACTAATTTAAGGACTTCGATCTATATAGCAAAACTAATTATCCATGAACAAATGAATATCATACAGCAAATCATTTAAAGAAATTAATTCTTCGTTAGAACGTGATACATGCAGTGAACATAATGATACAAACGTATTTTTTCTGTGCCATACAGTTGGAAAAAGAAAACTCGATTTGAAGGACTCACCCATGGTCAAAACAGAGGAGATCATTTTTGGTACCCTGGCGGGAAAAGTTCGGACAACGACGAAACGAGCCAATGAGAATCTGCGTAAGAAACTCGTCGACCCCAAGACTGGGAACATCACTCACGTTGATTGGCCCTTCGATCAGGTCATTGAACCGGAAGCAATGAACATAAGTAATTACTGGCATCTCCCGGGAGGTCATTGGAAACCAGTCAATTGTGTACCGAGATGGAGGGTAAAGTTTGCGTCTTCCTTTATTTATCGAAATCACCAAAATCAAGAAATGAAGAAAGTGAATAATAATGTCACCCCATTTATGTATGTCCACAGATCTTTATAGGCTACATGTATGTAAAAAAAAACACGATCGCAAAAACTTTCAAAAAAAATCAACAACAAAGGACAATTCAAATACCCCCTCTATTGCTTATGGAAATCATGTTTTGATTACGAAGGCTTTTTACTATATTGAGCCCGTTTTGAGTTTGTTTTTTCTTTCTTGCTTTCTTTTAAATTCGTTAAAGTCAACAAAGCCTGGAGACGCTTTGCTGATTTGAAACTTTTGATTACAAGGCATGTTGAAAAACATGTCTCAAAATTGCCCCGAAAATGTGGTCCAAAATGCACTGCCGCCCGCTTAATCTTTATCTTGATTTATCTCACCTGATTACAAAGCAAGCAAGTATTTTTAAAAATATGATTGGAGTAATTGGGAGGCAACCATTGGGACCTACCACTCGAAGTCACAGCCGATGGACTTGGCAATGAGGACCCCATCGACTTGGTTCCGAACCCGGCGGTAACGAGCCACTGAGCAATTGCGCCTCCTCTTATTGGTGTTCATGAGTCAACTCTGCCCACCCAACTTGCAGTGGGCCTATTAAGCTAACATCATAGAGATTTCGTTGTGCTTGTTGTTCTTAATATAAGTGAGGGTAATGAAGGTAGTCAAATGAGGGGGCACAGGCCGGTCGTGCCTCTCCCCTAAAATCCGCCTCAGCAAACGGGTTGGATCCATTAAAGCGGTGAATAAAACGTATTTGCTCTTTGAACACATGCATGATATTGTATTTTCTTTCTTTGTTCGTTTAGGTTGCTATTATAATACCATTCCGAGATCGTTTTTACCATCTGCCAATCATACTGCGATACCTGGTACCAATGCTTCAGAAACAGCTCCTCGAGTTCAGCTTCTTCATAATAGAACAGGTATATGTAATAACCTCAGTCACACCGAAACAAACCGATTCCAAACAGACCGATTCTTGATTGTTATGTGTAATGTAATGTTTTGTTCGATCTTGTAGCGGTCTCGTTGATGTGACTGGGGTTTATAAGGCCAAAAAAGTAATTTCTCGTTTCTCGTCCCCTCCTCCATATTTACGGGTTATGAGAGAGGGGAAAGAGAGAGAGGGAGAGAGAGAGGAGGGAGGGACGGATGGATGGATGGAGTGAAGGAGGAACAAGGAGGAGAGAGAGAGAGAGGAGGGAGGGACGGAGGGAGTCAAGGAGGGACAAGGAGGAGGGAGAGAGAGAGGAGGGAGGGACGGAGGGAGTCAAGGAGGGACAAGGAGGAGAGAGAGGAGGGACGGACGGAGTGAAGGAGGGACAAGGAGGAGAGAAAGAAGGGGTGAGGGGTATATAGACGGTTTTCTACCCTCTATATACTTTTCTCTTTTTTTTTACAGTCTTGATCTTCTCTGTCTTGATCTTCTGTCTTATTTTTCCCCAGGCCAATCAAGAACTCTTCAACCGGGCCATGCTCATGAACGTCGGGTTCCTTGAATCGCTTAACTTTACCAACTACGATTGTTTCGTCATTCACGATGTCGATCACGTGCCCCTCGATGATCGTAATTACTACGGCTGTTCCGGTATGCCAAGACATTTTGTCTCTGGGGCTGATAGATGGAATTACAAGTAAATACATCACTATATTTGTTTTTGAATTATTTTGAAGTAGGTCCATTGATCAGCCTTTTTTGCCCGTCATCTTTCCAGATGTTATACCCGAATCGCGTCTTATATTATGATCGTAATTTTCATGATTTTTTTCTCTTCCAGTATGCCTAACCATTTTCTGAAATTTCCCTGAAATTCCCTATTATAGGAAAACATTATTATAATTATTATTATTATTATTATTATCGTTATTATCAATATTATTATCATCGTCATTATTCTTCTTACATTCCAGACTGCCGTATGATAACTTCTTCGGAGCCGTTACCGGTCTTACCAAAGGCAACATCCTCAGCATCAACGGTTTCCCCAACGTCTACTGGGGGTGGGGTGGCGAGGACGATGAGATATGGAAGAGAGTCAAAGAGCTCGGCCTCGAAATCACGCGCCACAAAGGACCCGTCGGTCATTATGATGTCATCACGCATCATCACAAAAGCGCACCTTTAGCAAAGGAAAGGTATGCCTTGGCCTTGGGTGTGGTGTTCCAACATTATTTTGCATCGGCGACAATCGCTCCGGGCTTTATTTTGTCAAATATATAGGCCCGTATTCTGAACTTCGGTTTAACTTAAACTCCAGTCTAAGTTTTAAACCAGAGTTTAATTAAACTGACTTAGACCAGAAGTCCAATCTAAGTTTCTATACAAAGTTAAACCACACTTAGACCTGGAGTGTAATTTTAACCGGAGTTCAGAATGTGATTTTCTAAAACCCCGGTTTAAAGGGCAGGTTTCGACTGGGTTGAACCACATTTAGACCGCGGTTTAAGTTAAACCAGAGTTCAGCATACAGGCCATACGGTAAACTGGGGGAATATGGAGCCCTTAAGCACAAAATGATAGTTTTGATCATTTAACAAACATTCTTTTCACTTCTCTCTTTTACTGGTGGAAGAGCTATTTATTGCCTACATTAAATCACTAAAGTTAGAAAAAAAAATTGTCTTGTATAAATAAAAGACAAAATAAACAAAATTGTCACGGGATCCATATTACCCCAATGAACGGGGTAATATGGAGCCCATAAACAAATCTCCATATACCAAGATTTTGGTATACAATTAACAATTAATTTTTTTAACAAGTGAAAGTTCTCTTCAAACTATAAATTATACATCATGTAATGATTATAACTACACAACAGAACAATACTGCACTAGCCATCAACAACAGTCTGTGCATGTACACATTGATAACACTATATCCATTGTATAGAATGCTGCATGTTTACAAGGGGCTCCATATTACCCCAAAGATATTGTGGCTATGTAAATGGATTGTACAGGCCATTCACTCAACCATGATCAATACACATGCACTCAGCACCAGTATACAACCCACATTATGCACTTATTATGATACAATCAAGATATGATTACGCAAAGTAGGTTTACAACAGCAATCTTTACATTTTCGGGCTTATAAGGAGCCAAAAAATGGCACGAAAATCGCTTACCTTTCTCCAATATGTTGGATTCGTGTTTACAGAGTGGCAGTGGGTGCAACAGGTCACATAACGGGCATTTAAACCACAGAGGGGGCTATAACACTTTTCTACAGGAAGATTTCTATGCATGGCTCCATATTACCCCGAGGCTCCATATTCCCCCGGTTTACCCTATGATTAGGGTCGGGGTTGCAGTTGGGTTTTAGGTTAGGTTTTGGATTATGGTTAGGGTTAGGTGTAATGTTTGGAAATTTAAAATAATGACCGCGGAGTGATTGTGGCCTGAGAATTTGTCGGACAACCAAGCTCTAATAATAGCTAATAAAGTTAAATAGACCCCCCCCCCCCCCAAGAAAAGTGAATAATAAAATAATGAAGTTAATATACATCAACCAAACAAGATTGTTAGATATGATTAACTATTAACTGATATATATGCAGTTTTATATCTTCTATGGAGCGATTTAAGGCGATATGAAATACTGCAATGTCTATAAAACACGATAAGAACTACTTTCGAAAAATAAACTCAAGGGCATTTTCAGAGGCCTGTTGTACTGCCCATAGAAATCAGGTTCGGATTATGTAATACACCATTGTAATGTTCGCACATTTCTAAAGGTGATAGACAGGGCTATTGAAATTGTCTTGAGTTTATTTTTCGAAAATAGTTTTTATCGTGTTATAATTTTATGTCTAAATAATAAATAGGCCTACATTCACTTTACTATCCCTTGGCAACCAACATAAGGATATGAGCTTGAAACCAAATTTTTCATAAAATCTGATCTCAAAGCACCATTCAACATAGCAAAACTAGATAGAGTACATAATAGAATTATTTTAACGAATAAAAGAACAGAGGACTGGGCATTATCACCGAGGCGGATATGAATATTGTCCTTGATTAGCTCCCTCTAGTGTCATTAGTTAAGAATGACCATGTTCAGTTGTCGAAAGTTGTTACAAGGGTCACTGTGGGGGAAAAAAAATGTTTTGCGCAGAGTTTGGTAATTGGCCACCAGAAGTGATTTGGACTTTTCATTTATTCTAGTTGATAGACAGAAAACCATAATTATGCTCTTCCAACTATTTTTCTTCTAAAGTAGATAAATCAACAAAGGAAAGGTGGGAAATGAATTGATATCACTGGTAGGAATTAACTTCTTCCAGTATTCATTATAAGCCTACTTATTGCGTCATGCAGAGGATTGAGCATGAGCGCATTTATTAGGCCTTTCTCGATCCAAAATATAAACCAAATTGCCTTTTATTTTCAATGAAATCGTACCAGACTATTCGATAATAAATTGACTGACGTCTCTCCTAACACGTTCCGTTGTTTCTTCACGACAAATTTGATAGATACAGTCTGCTGAACACCTTCAAAGGACGCTACAAAATGGACGGGCTGTCGGATATCGTATACCCTACCCCCGTGTACGACCTCCATACTCTCTTTACCAACATCAGCGTAGACATCAGGAGGATCAAACCCCATTACCCAATGCCAGCGCCGAACGGGGGAAGCAAAGCTGAACTGGCCAAAAAAATAGCCAGTCTAGCCGCGTTGAAGGGCAAGGTGGCTGCTGCGAAGAAAGCGGGACCGGGAGTCCGCAAGACCGCTGGGGCTGCGGCAGCAGAAGCGAAGAAGGATCCCCCTCCGAATGCGGAGAAGGGCAAGGAAGGAAACAAAAATGAAGAGAAGGATAAACAAGGAAATGGAGATGAGAAACCAAAAGAAGATGGACAAAACAGGGAAGGAGAGAAAAAGGCCGATGAAGGAGAAGAGAAGGGAGATAAAGGAGAAAAGAAGGGAAATGAATGAGAAAATAAGAGCTGCACGACAACCGAATATTCATGCACACACTATAAGTATAAGCTATCAGTAATGATAATGATGATGATCTGCTGTAATTAAGTATCAAATGGTTGATACCGACAGGAGATGTTCCATGTTATTGACACTGAACTTATTATTGTGACGAAGACCAACGTGATTTCTCTCTTTCTTGAATCTTGTTAACCATTTCAGAACAGGAATTATTTAAGGGCTAAACTGATCACATTTTGTTCTTCAAATTGGCAACAATATTTTTTTCTTTCAGTGCTACATGGTTCGAATAAGGTGTAATTTCTTTAAAAACAATAAGCATGGTTAGGAATTTTGTCGGAAAGTTGAATAAGTTGCCAATTTTGATGAAAAACAATGATTTTGAACATCTCGATGTGTTGCCAATTTAAGGATTTTAAAGCTTATTCTCGTTTTTAAAATTCCTGGCATCAAACGCAATATGGTCAAGCAACAAAAATGTACACAGTGTGTGCAGAACTTTTTGCTCTTTCTACTCATGCAGCTGGTATATTTTTTTAGAGCTCTAAATGAAAAGTTATTGAGCTAAACCACAAAATGTGGTTCAATTGTCTCGAAAGGGTTAAGCTTTCGTTCTGGGCAGCTTTTAATCTTTCAGATGTTTTCTCACCAGGTTCGTAAAATGAATTTTAAAATAAAATATTCTATTTCTTTTTCGATAATTTCTTTTTTATCTATGTTCTTTCAATGGCTCCCCATGTCATACGTTGTGTTCTATTCTATCGTTCTCATGGTGCTAGAGACTCAATTCACACGCATTATTTGAGATGTTTCTCTACCGAACCTTTTGGATAATCGATAGAACTCGATTTGACTTGATAGCAAAGATATGTAAAACTTATATCATAAGCATGAAGAACATGAATAAATGAATTATTTTATAAATCAAGCTTTTATAACGACTTATGTTTGAGTGATAAACCAAGGATTACGAGGAAAGATAGTAAAGATAGTGAAGAAATAGACGAGTTATAGAAATAAGAGTTTGAAAGCCAAATTGACTTTCAAATAGAGAGGGAATGAGCGAGGGAGAGACAAAGAAGAAAAGAAAGAGGGAGTGAATTGTACCATAATTAGCGTGTCTAATTCATTCTCTGAACAAGACACATTACGTACTTTGTTTTGAGTTAGTAATCATATTTTAATAGTTTAGCACAGTATTTTCACAATGACGATTCTGGCGAGACCTATATGGCATTTCTTTTTATTGGTATGAAAGATTGATAATGTATACACAATATTTATTTTTTTTTTATAAAAGATACATGTAATCTTCTTTGAGAATGCACACACATACAAGCGTTTCTATGCCAATTTCCCATGATACATTAAAGATAAAGTTGAGTGATTACATCGTGAGAAGACTGTCTGGAAGCAATACGGGGAAGGATGGTTTTTACTACATAAGAATTTGTGCACACTGTGACATTGTGAAATCTTCAAAATGAGAAGAAATTGACACAATCATGGACTGAACACAGAAATGTTCATATGGGACTACACACACATTCGGCATGAGAGGTTTGGCCCTAACTTTTCAGCCATTTTCTGGTCAAATTTCGAATATGAGGGCATTTGAAGAGCAAACCATTAAAGGGAACACTTCTTCTATGATTTGCTTCCAAACTATTGTGGAAAGAAAAAGAAAGCTCACAATTATGTTTCACCTTTACCCGAACTCAACATTCTCTTTAACGAGAACCACACGAAAAAAAAAAATGACTAAAGGTCATATCCAGAGTTCTTTATCATTAAATGGTTTGTTTTGACTTTTATATATTATAATATATGCTGGAGAAACAAACATAACATTATGCAAAACAAAACTAGTGTAATACTGAAAGCATATACCTCGCCGATAAATGATAACAATAACCAAAAAATTCAGTTAATTCACACCCTACTCTGTTGTGTGAGTATGCATGCTCGTGGTAGTGCAGCTGTATTAAAGGGTTGGTCACATTTGTCCGATAACGATAACGATAACGATATATGATTGTCTAAGTGTGAGTATTCCTGTGTCTGTTAATAGTAGAGCAGCTCTAGGGTGTACCTTTATTTTTTTTTTTTTTTTTTTGTAGCATTCTTTATTGCATTCATTCAGTACAAATGAAAATCATACAACTTCATTTTTAGTTGATGTACATAACACTATCAAAATGTGTAGAAAATTATAAGTATATATATATATATATATATATATTAATTTTTATATGTATAGAAAATTATAATTAAAAATAAATGTCGTTATCGTTATCGTTATCAGTGCGGTCTGAACTGCACTTTAAACATAACTGCAATCGAGAAATTCCGACTTTTTTATTGGTGCTTTCATATCCAATTGTACATATTAAACGCAGGCTTACATAAGTTTAGATACAATATACATTACAAAATGGGACTACGAGATGTAAATGCATAAGTATAAAAAAACGGCTGAGTGTTTACATGTACAACATACTCAAATGCCATAACAAAATAATCCTTTAAAGGGCGAGTCAATTAGAATTACATTTCATGATAATATCAAAGTATTGTGTCAATATTGCTAGAAATCGCATATAATTTTTATTAAAAAGATCTGTGTACTTCTCTAAGCTTCGTTGAAATTGCCTAAATCGCACGTTTATCAGCTAGTCTGTCACGCCCCTCGAAAAATAGGGCCCAGTCACGTGCCTTGTCTTGACGTACCATCGGGAACATCTAGCTAGCGGACGACGCTTGTCTGTGTATATCCAGTGCAGGGAATTTTGGATAGGCATGATAGGAGTGCATATCTCAAGAAAATGCCGAGGAGATGTGTTGTTGCTGGGTGCAGCAAAGGCACCAGCGATGGTGTCAGTCTGCATACCTTTCCTAAAGATGATGCAACTTGAAAAATTTGGATTTCAAGGATCAAGCTGACGCGAGCTAGCTCAGTGGGATGGCCCTTCCGCTCACAGTACTGTTTGCAGTGACCACTTCAGGGAGGAGGACTTCGATAGTCAGGCCCTCAGGCCAGGGGCTGTATGACCAGCTAGGATTTGCGCCCAAGAATAAAATGCTGCGGCCGACAGCTATCCCTGTCATCAGACTGGGAACTGAGGGCTGTAGAACTGGAAGCCAAACACAGGGAGCTAAAAAAACAAGAGTCGGTCTGCAGTTCTGAAGCTGGAGTCACTGGAGAAAAAGAGGGTAGGTCTACCGTACCGTACCGTAGAGTCCGGGGGGCACTCAACCTGTTTTTGGATGTGGGTGTGCCGCTGCCAATCTCAAAACAGGGGGCTAAGGAGCTAAATGGTTAATTGAGGAAGCTCATTTTTGAGGGTCTAAGGAGCGAACGGGCTCATGGGCAGAGCTAATTTTAGCTGCTCGCGATCTCACTACTCTGGTACACATACGGTGCATGAGCTGAGTCAGCGGTCGCAGCGCTGTTTTTAACGCTGTACATGCCGCGCCACTGCACTGGCTCGATGTCGCATGCAGATTGATCTCGCTGAGCCGCCGCTAGCACTAGTAATACCGCGTTCAGTTAGGGGGCACTAGGCCGCCCAGCTCCCCGCTGCGCTGGCCTGGGAGGCTAGGGAGCGACCGTTCCCGGACAATGGGCTGTGCGCATTGTTTTCTCATATTCTAGGGAGCGAGTCGGAAGCCAATCGAGGTGCGGTTAGTGAAAATCTGAAAATCGCATATCATGGGAGCGACCCAAGAAGGTTGAAAATGGGGGACGTCACAGCGGCACATACATGTGTGACATATATATGTGAGTGCCCCCCCCCCCCCCCCCCCCCCGGAGGCAGCTAGCTTGCAGCACACGATTTTGCTGTAATTGTTGTAATATATTTAGACTTTCATCCAGTCTTTCAGTGTACTTGGTTGTTATCATAAGCACGCACACAAAGATTCGCAAGGTACGGTCAGCAGTAAAGCGACTGTCCACACGTACTTGTCTGTAAAATATTACGTTTTTCCAAAACATAAACCTAATCCAAAAGAGGAATTATCATGGGTAAAGCGTTTGAAAAAATGCCAGACTTGTCATTTGACCTGTACTAAAATGTCTAAACAACCTATTCAAATCCTTTTGGGGGACTTAAAGATTGTCGAAATTGTATAAATAGTGATATGAAAATGGATAAATTATCATTCATTTACATTGCCAACATATTAGTCAAACTTAGTGGCTTCGCGGGGGACTTCCCGATGCTACGTCAAATCGCTCTAGCCAATCAGCTGTCAATTTTTGGGGGAGTTCCCAAATTAGTGAGTTTTTTGACCAATTTCTTGTTACTGGGCAATTTTTTTTCTGTAAAAATGTCAGAATTGTGTCATTGGACCTATGTACTACATTTTTAGCCCCAATGTTGATTCTAATTGACTCGCCCTTTAATACTGATAGAGCTTCCAACCTAATCCAAAAAAGAGACAATACTGGACTTATTTTTGTAGATCACATAGGAAAGAAAGCACAAGTGGTTATGCAAAAACATCATCATATCACACTAATATTTTAATTCTAATAATCTTTTGCCATTAACTATAAGTGTCACCTGGAGAATACACTAAGGTAAAAATTTTCTTGATATATTGTACATATAACGCTTGTTCTTGCCTTTAACATTTTGATCACATTTAGCTGATTTACTCACTATATTTATGCACAGTCCCATCCATATGATTTAAAGTTGTATGGGTCGCAATCAAACTTGTGTATGGTTTCCGTAAGTGTATGTTCTGACTCGTACCATCTTACCAACATAACATCTTTTGTTCTGCCTCACCTTGCCTTAATCCATGGTAGAATCGTCTTTTTCGTTTTCTTACTCCACATTCTGAGGTTTGTTCTTCTTTTGTGAATCTGATACTTCTAATCCGTTTCGCTTTTTATTGCATCCTAATCAAAATTACTTACTCTATGCGGGAGCCTAATCATTTACAAGCAATGCTTTTTATTTAGGCTCCCCACATTTTACATTTTTCTTCTTTTTTTGCCAGTCTTTCATATATCTCTCGAAACTTTCTCCCTAATGAGTTCTTTACCCGCATGTTTTTAAATTGACAGATGTGTTTTTAAAATCTGAATTGTTTTTTTATATAAAAGTGGAATAAATTCATGGCAATTACTAGAGGTGTTACAAGATCCAGATGTTCTTTCAGCCATAAAGAATCTTGTTTGTGAAATTCACGTCCATTGTACTATTTGAGAAGTAGGAAAACAAGAAAGAAGACCTTTTGATTTTAATTGGAAGATAGAAAGTTCAGAATAGAACGCGTTCCACTCATTCCTAGGTGTTTTTATAGTCACGAGTGAGATATATTTTTACTCTCTTTTTTTTCTCGATCAGTCTTGATGCTTCTAATAATTGATTTTTATTTGCAGCCGCAAAAGAGAAGGGATTGGCTAATGAGCAAAAAGACTGCGAGTACATGGTATTTTAGGTTACCAAGTGACTAACTTAGACATGGCATATTTTATATATTGAAATGGAAATACCTCTCCGAAACCATTAAATTTGTCTTCATGTAATAAAGGATCACAGACTCACTGCACGATTGCATTGGGGAATATGGACGATATTACAATCCTTCCCTCTTAGTAGGCCTTCCCTGTCCGATGGATTACCGAATGACATGAATCTGATAAAATACATTTTTGTTTAGTTTGTGAATGAAAGTACAGTAACAAACCTCTGCACACAGTAATAAAAGTCATTGATGTGTGTGGTAGAGATAAAAGATAGTATGATGATGCTCCTTTCACGAACATTTAAGTTTTTTATTGGGAGTCATGATGAACTTGAAGTATAATGCAGATTTCTTCCCAAGATATCTTAATTTCTGGGTAATCTAGCTCTTTGTTATTTCTATCATTTGTATCATATCACACCGTTTAAAATACCTAGGACTGCGATTATTCATTTTTCTAGTAAAATCTCTCTCTCCCTCTCTATCATTATTTAATGTATAACTGTTTGTACCCTAATGAAAATCAAATTAATAATTGATAGGTATAACTTATAACACCTTATCGAAGTTACTATTACAAAATATAATATAAAATATAATATATATAATATATATGACATGTGTGATTGCTGTATAAAGCACCAATGAAGCATAGGATATGAGGCACTGGGGGCGGAGGAGCCTGGAGCTCGGCGCATCCCTATATCCCTAAGGATTTTCAAAGTTTCTACTCGGGCAATCATTACCTCATATTCGGGCAGCGAGGTTCCAGAATATCTCCTTTTCATATCTTATCTAATGTTTTTTGATGGCGAAAAAACATTAGTTTACTATAGTAAATTATCTTATTTTGAAAACTGGAAATTTGAAACGGCGTCTATTATGGATTCTAAGCAAGCTTCACACCAAAAATGCTGCTTTTGAGCGTCATGAAATAGAATTTTGTCTTACGTGGCCGAAGACTAGCATAAATGGCGGTTATCTTGGATATTTGCCCGTTGCCATTGTTACGGACATATTTCGTGAGGGCTCCTCGGCTGAAATTATTTCATATACCCTAAGCAAGCTTCACACCAAAAATGCTGCTTTTGAGCGTCATGAAATAGAATTTTGTCTTACGTGGCCGAAGACTAGAATAAATGGCGGTTATCTTGGATATTTGCTCGTTGCCATTGTTACGGACATATTTCGTGAGGGCTCCTCGGCTGAAATCATTTCATATACCCTAAGCAAGCTTCACACCAAAAATGCTGCTTTTGAGCGTCATGAAATAGAATTTTGTCTTACGTGGCCGAAGACTAGAATAAATGGCGGTTATCTTGGATATTTGCCCGTTGCCATTGTTACGGACATATTTCGCGCGGGCTCCTCGACTAAAATCATTTTATATACCCTAAGGCAGCTTCCCACCAAAAATGGTGCTTTTGTCCTCCGTGTCACAATAATCGAAAATTTTGACCCTAAGTGACCCAGCTAATAGGAACCGTTTTGCAACGAATGTCGTCGGATTCCTAATTGCATTGCCGTAGAATATGCAAATGCGATCTAATGGATTGTGAGAGTTGGTGAATTAACCCATTGTGTCTTAATAGAACTGAAATATGTGCAGCGTATCTCACTCTAGAGACCAGGGCCCCGTTTCATATGACAAGTTGCAATAACTGTTATAAGCTACTGAAATGCTTGTATCTGATAGGCTGAGAGCAAATTTGTCGGTAAAATTCACCGACAAGACAGGATAGAATTATTATCTATGTATGATAGATAACGCCTTCACATGTCTTCGTTCTGAAAGAGAGCTGGTTTCAGACTCTTAACCACTGCAGCTCTATCGTAAGAGAGTAGAGGCAAAGAGCATTTGGTAG
Source organism: Heliocidaris erythrogramma (assembly GCA_025617745.1). Taxonomy (NCBI): domain Eukaryota; kingdom Metazoa; phylum Echinodermata; class Echinoidea; order Camarodonta; family Echinometridae; genus Heliocidaris; species Heliocidaris erythrogramma. Next base: position 11,364,983 of record CM046866.1, on the reverse strand, counting down.
AGGTTGCAGTCGGCAGCATCACATGGAAGAAGAGGCGATTCGTCAGTTCTTGACAGGCGCCCTCTAATGACCTCTCCTAACACGACGGATGACGAGGATGACGATAACGAGGACTGCAGCTACTGACGTCATTGCACCGGAGACCAAAAAGGAGAGTGTGTAGCTACCAGACAAGTCACGGACAGCACCTGTAAGTAACCACATAAAACGACGTCTTCATTGTATTAAATTAAAAACTATAATCTGGCTTCAACGATTCAAACATGAAAGCCGTTCGTTATCAATACATTCACTGGTATAACTTATTATGTTGTTTCGTTCTTTTGAGTTTTGCATTTGTATATTTCTTCTTTCTTTTTTCTTTTTTTTTGGGGGGGCCCAATTTTCTTCTCTCTTTTGTTATTATTATTATTAGTATTATTATTATTATTGTTATTATTATTATTATTGTTATTATTATTATTATTATTATTATTATTATTATTATTATTATTATTATTATTATTATTATTATTATTATTATTATTATTATTATTATTATTATTATTATTATTATTATTATTATTATTATTGAGAATAAGGGATTCCAATGGGGTATACAACAGAAATTATTCAAATTGAAATGGAGTACCATGAATATGCATGATTAGTTTTCCCGCCTAAATGGTTTGCCTTTTTCTCAACTCGAACAGCGTTGTTGTATCCTAGCAAACGGGTCTTTCTATACGCGTTGATAAAGACATAATGGTGAAAATTTAGAAGGGAGCGCTTTAATACTGCGAAGAGACCCCTCTGTTCCTCAAGTCAGTGCCTTAGCAGTGGGACCTTCTAGCACTTCAAGTGACTTTGGACACTCGAGTTTATTACAATAGAAAGGTTGTAATCCTCCTTCGGGGTCTTAAGAATGGGACCTTTTCGTACTTGAATGACTTTGACAACTATGGAGTTTACCAACATAAAATCAATAGGAGGGTGTTTACCCATTCCCCCTCGAGAGAACTGCCTCTCTTGTTGCCACGAGAGAGGTAGTAAAGCTCGAGAATACTATATTGATACCAATGAAATGTATTTTAGTCATCACTTTTACACTATCCCTTGCTTGAACGATCGTGACTTGTCCAAATTGGTGTCGTTTTTATTTGCAATTCATCGAGAGTGTAAACTTTATTGGACAACGACGGCCGCAATTTTCCCCGAGTTTTAAGGGTTACTGCAGGAAGTAAAATCGGTAAGACGTGTATACAATCACCCTCTTTGCTATTCTTAGGTATATTCATATGTATTTATATAGATAGTATAATCAGTTTTCCACTCTAACCTCTGAGACCTAGCACAGAATGTAGACCACTGCTCAGAGTGACCATAAGATGGCGCTATTCCACAATAAGCTACCTCGGAGATTCAGTCTGCTCACTCATGTCAATGGTTCAGATAGCTTGAGATCATGTAGACCATTGCAGAACAATATTTTTAAAAAAAGAGAACTACCTTGTACATAGTATGCGTCCTGTGGTCACACTTATAACTTGCAGTGATCGACACTTATTTATAGTGAACGTCTCTTCGTGTATTTGCTATTTCATTACAGTGACTGACATTTAATTTAGTGAATGTGAATGTCACGTTGTGTATCTTCCATATAGCCGTGTGTTGTACTTCAAACATTGATTGACATTGCTTTCCGAACTTTTCATCGTGTTGCTTTTCATCAACGAGAACAGGAATGAACCCCCCCCCCCCCCCCTCCTCCTTGTCACTTTGATTGATAACCACCCTAATCCATGTACGGAGTCACCCTGTTACTAAAAGTTCTCGCCCTAGAAACGAAAAGAGGATCGACTCCATATAGGGGAGCTTGTTAAGTACATGTATCATATGGCTGCCATGCTGAAATCTACCCTTCATGTGTTAATTACACAAATACCTTGCAAGCTCTCTCTCTCTCTCTCTCTCCCTCTCTTATGCCTTCTCAAACAGGCGTAAATGGGCAATGGGTGTGTTTACATTCTAATAATATCATCGTTGAGAATGCAATACAATTTTCACAATTTAATAACTTATTATCAAAATAATTATTTGACATCTTGACATGCTTGACAATTATGTTGGTTAAATGGCCCCGTTTGGCACCAAATCAAGGCGGATTTCTGTTGATCTTCGACTCTGGTTCCTGTTCCATGAAAAGTTATGTTGTGCCGGTATTTTTCATTTCATTACAGTGGGAATCCCTTGAATTAGGCAACAACATTATGATTTACGAAGCAAATAGTTTTCACCATTCTTAAAAAGGGTGTTAATCCATAGTCGGACTAGAACATAAACGGTTTTTATAGGGGAAAACCGGCTCATGTCTCCCCCTCCCTCCCCCTCCTCTTTCTAAAGCATACATTTGGTACACAATAAAGGTTAACCTAAATTGCGTACCTTTTCGGCATCATGCCCCCTCTTTTACAAAATCCTGGATCCGCCCCTGGAATAAACGTTTGGATGATCTCCAGACCCTACCCCTATAAACAGGAACCTGTAAACGATTTCTTCACTGTGAGTTCTAGGGGGTACCTATTCACACCAAAGATCTCGAACAAACCCCCCAAAATTCATTAAATTTGAGGGTACATTTGCTCTCCAATACTCTCTGACAAGCAAACCAAACGTAGTCAGAGCGTGCTAAGGGGTACTTTTTCACTCCGAAAAAATCACCGACAGCACCCCCTGTTCAACTCCTACACCACTCCTACACCACCCTAGCACCATTACATCCAACTACGGGGATGCTCCCCCCCCCCCCCCCCCCCCCATCTTAAACGTACCTTACTATCACTGTTTCGCAAGAGGATATACATTACTTCCTGGAGAGATATTTAAAATAACAAAGTTTAGAATGTGATTGTGAAGGTGAAGTTAAAAACACAATCCTCCTTTAATACAAATCACCCTCATATCAAAAACTGCTTCAGTTTGTAAGATCTGAAGCATTTTTGTGCCTTCGGATATTTCATATATTCAACGCGCCATACATGTAGGCACTTCGTGCATAGAACGACCTTATGTTCATAATATCCGAATTGTGTAACACCCTAAAGTTTACATTCTGTTGCGACACAACAAATAGACGAGCAGTATAAACATTAAATTTTGTTTCCAGATCATATTTGATTGCATAGTTCATATACCCCGGCCTATTCCTATGGGTTATTCCTATGCTCAATACGATTAGAGGCCTTATAAATGTTGTGATTAAATACAACGGTCGTGCCCGCTGATGATTTAACCCTTTCAGGACAGGAATTATTTCAGGGCTAAATTGATCACATTTTGTTCTTCAAATTGGCAACAATAATATTTCTCTTTTAGTGCTACATGGTTCTAATAAGGTTTAATGTCTTTGAAAACAATATACATGGTTTAAAATTTTGTCGAAAAGTTGAAAAAATTGCCAATTTTGATAAAAAACAATGATTTTGAACATCTCAATGTGTTGCCAATTTAAGGATTTTTTAGCTTATTCTTGTTTTTAAAATTCCTGTCATCAAACGCAATAAATTATGGTCATGCAACAAAGATGGACATAGTGTGTGCAGAAATTTTTGCTCTTTCTACTCATGCATCTGGTATATTTTTTAGGGATCTGAATCAAAAGTTATTGAACCAAACCACAAAATGTGGGTCAATTGTCTTGAAAGGGTTAACAAAGGTAAAGGCGTTCGGTATTTGGAATTGAGTGCATCTCCCCATCTCTCAATCAATCTCCTGTGTATAGAATATCATTGCATAGAATAAATCGCAACCGTTCTTCTTTTCCTGTATTTGTGTATTCAGGCGTACCCGCCACAAGCATCCGCTTATTGGGATCGCGCCTTCTTCCTTGTATTGTTTCTTGATTATACCTATTATAACTATACTAGTTTATACGCATGTACATGTAAATTGTTGAATTTGGAAGAAAATAAATATTAATTGGAATTGGAATTGAATTGTAAGACGTGGACAAGGGGTTCATTTTAGTCATACCTATACAGAATCCTCCGATGCAGCCGGCCACACCCTCGATGAACATAAGCCATCCTGCAGCCTGTGCGCCAGCTCTTGGGTCCAAAGTACGTTGTACCACCAGGTTCAGTGAAACGATGGTCCCTGTACCAAGTCCGAACAACGCCGAGCAGACGAGACCCACGACGTAATGTTGGAACATGGCTATCCCGAATCCCGCTCCGGCCATTAGCAGGAAAACGATGAGGTACAGCTGCAGAGGGGTCATCCATCCCTTGGAGATGATGATACCATTGACAAGGAGGCTAAGGCACTGGGTGACACCGGTAGCAGATAGGAGCATGGCTCCTTGGATAGACGTAAGTCCACGTTGAACGCCGGCCACCGCCAGGTACTTCATCGTAGCGGTGTTGGCCATGGACCACAGAAACGCCACCACACCAAGTATTCCATGGGTGATGTTCGCTACTATCAACTTGACGTATTTCTCCGTGATGCTCGGTCTCCTGCATGATCGTCCATTTCCATTCATTGGCACTGGCATCGAGGTGATCTCACCGTCTAAGTAGACGCTGCGAAGACCCATCTCGCAGCTGCTCGATGTGTAGTCTTTCTCTTCGCAGTAATTGACATCACAATCATGAACAGTTTTGAATGTCACACCCGTATTGCTACCACCCGTTTTTTGAAGACCACTTTTTCTCAAGATACAGGATACCTTATTGGGTTCATCATGACATCCACTTGCCTCCGGTGTCATCATGTCACAAGGTTTCGATACAAATGGCTTTGTCTCTTCTTTGTCCTTAGAAGATCTCCTCGGTTTTCGTATGAGACCTCCGTCTTTCATCAGAGCACCTGTCACCATAGCATTGAGGGATATGGCGGATAGGATGGACATGGCACCTCTCCATCCGAAATGGTGGATGAGTACCCTGATGATAGGAGGAAATGTGAACACGGCCACCGAGACCCCTGCCAGCGTCAAGCCATTAGCTACTGCGTAGAAAGTGTGAAAGTTCCTTCGGACCGTCACCAGAGCTGCGACGTAGATCATAGAACTACCAGTTCCTGCAAAGGGACCAACGCAAAGGGAACTCGACTTTGTTAGAATTATAAGTAATCATTAAAGTAACAGAAGGGGGTGATTAATTTGGATAGAGGAAACAACTAATGATATGTTTTGAATATGAAATTATACACAGTTAAATCTGATAAATATCAGTAATGCTAAATGTGCAGTGGACTCCTTACAATAATTTGACTGCATTATCTTCTCTTTATCATTACTTTATCTTTTTTCCAGAGGACATTGTTCGGGAAGCCCAGATTTGCTTGCAAATATTTTGGTTTCCCGTGGCAAAATTATTGACGTTCAAGCTTTCATTTGTGGAATGCAACCTGTGCTATATAATTCGTTTCATTACACAATATTAACAACAATTTGGATATTAATAAAATTTATGCAAATTATGCGAATTGCCCAGTCCCTTCTCCGGCAACAAAGCTGAATTTATTCGGAAACCACATGGGATCACAAATCCACAATTAAACAAAAAAAATCAACGGAAAGAACTTTTCTAGGTTCACTATTGACTACATGTGAATGTCAAATGGACTAAACATGTACACTAAGAATGGACCACCTAATTACCAAACTAATAAACAAACGTAAACTTTGTCCTGATTAATCCTTACGAAACAGAAACAACGAACCTTTAATATTCTCTATCGTGTCCTTGTATATAAGAGTTTAGAGAAAATATCCTTTATTGTGCTGTGGCCTTTCTAGTATTATCGTAGATGTATTCTCTCTTTTACCAGGGGCAATTTTCGATTTCAAGGAATACAAATATTTGAGTATTCTTAGCCCAAACTCGTTAATCTTCAAAAGTTAAAGTGTATATCTGCGTTTTAAATCTTCGATGGGTTCAGAGAATTTTTTCCAACACTAAGAAGGCTCTTTACATGTATGTATGTACACTGCCCTCCATAAGTTTGGGTAAACCTGTAATAAGAACTGCAACTAATAAGAAATGCAACAATATGGTATCAAACTGAAGAGTAGACTTCAGCTTTCAAGTTGACACCAGTTTAATATATGACGAGCGTTTCAGGAGGCAGTCATGCCTTTAAAAAGCAACCTACTTCCTCAGGCTCCCCCCCCCCCCCCAAAAAAAAATAATAATAATAAATAAATAAATAAATAAAAATAAAAATAAAAAATAAAAATAAAATAAAAAATAAGAAAATGAAAAATAAAAAATCCAGTGGAAAATACGAGGAAAAATCCGGGGGGGGGGGGGGGGGGGGGGTTCTCATCAGAGAACCCGCCCCGGGTAGTGACCACAGCATGGCACATCCTAGGCATACAGCTGGTCAAATGGTGGAAGTAGTTCTGCAAAACTATGATTTCCCATGACAAACTAATATAACAAAAATGCAGGGTAGCGTACTTTATCAAGGCATGACTGCCTCCTAAAACGCTTAACATGGTAAACCGGTGTCAACTTGAAAGCTGAAGTTTACTCTTCAGTCTGATACCATATAGATGCAATGCCACAAATCTGATGAGAAATGAACTGTGGGTGATTGTGAGAAATCAGTTCTTATTACAGGTGTACTCAAACTTTATCGAGGGCATGTATGTTTATATAATTATATACAATTATATATATATATATTTATAATTGTAAAGATATGGCTGAGACAAAACATGACGGGCCGTCTTGGTAGGATAAGCTGATTCAGCGGACCCAGATTCGAGACTGAGTCACGTCTTTCGGATGGTGACGTTAAAGGTCGGTCCCCAGACGTAAATAATCATATCTGATTGATACACGTCTGTAAAAACCCAATTACACACATAATTAAATAAATGAAATGAGCCAAGACTCAGGACGTAGCTGAATACCACGGATTTATTGGTGTCAAGCTTTCGGCTTACGCCTTCTTCAGGAGCTGTTAGGTTGTTAACAGCTAACAGCTCCTGAAGAAGGCGTAAGCCAAAAGCTTGACACCAATAAATCCGTGGTATTCAGCTACGTCCTGAGTCTTGGCTCATTTCATTTATATATATATATATATATATATTGCTTCGCTTAACCAAAGTTCCCTATTGCTGCCCTCCTTGTGAAATTTTTGAAAAGGTTATAAAAATCTCACCCTTTGCGAAATAGGACGAAGGGGTCGAGGAGGATGCTTCACTTAAAAAAAAATATTCCTCTACGTATTCTCGTGAACATTAAATTTTATACTTAATTTTAAGGCCGAACTTTAAGGAACATAAAAAGTTATACCTTACTTGATTCTATTGATTCAGCATTAACCAATTATCATTATCAATTATCCAAACATTTAGAGTTCAAGCTTCAGAAGAAGAAAACAAAGATGGATGGGCGTTGTCGTGTGTTAAGAATAAGTACTATTGTTGGCTTTATGTGATCGTAAATATAATTGTCCACTTATTCAGAGTAAAATGTTAGAAACCCAAAGCGAGGAAAAAGGGATATTCAATGCATCACGTTTATTGGACACTACAATGTCACCTTAATGACAATTTTGCAAAATGAATAAATACTACACGTATTTCAGTTTCATTGGACCGTAACATAATTAATCTACATAGAAACAAGTACTATAAATAGAAGAAGGCGTTGCGAAACCAACAGCATGCATCTTGGGATACGCTAAAAAAGAAATTGGAAACACGTAAGTATATCGCTGTAGGCTCTAAAATCTCTTTTTTTTATGGTGGACAGGCTGGTCATTCACGCATGACGTCTTGGCACCCATTCTTTCTTCTGCCTGCGCCAGCGACTTCTCTTTACCGACAGCTCAACAAAGAAGCACCTGTTCTGAACAAGAGACTTCATAAGTTTTGTTAAATGCATGTTGCATGTTATAGCAAGCACTTTTATTATTTAATAATCGGTTTATATGTTTCTGAATATGTCTCGGCGTAACTAGGTTTTTCCCGTCCATTGTAACACTTTTTTCATTCACATTATTTTGTCCAATCATTTTCGTCAGATTTCATTTGAATTCGTCTCACCTACCGATCTACCGCTGCAGAATGTAATGATCGAATTTGTGCAATCAATTTGAGAAGAGTTTCATTCGAATTCGTCCGATAGACAATATATTAAACTAAAACCATCCAAAGGACAATATATAGACATGAACTTTATTAAAAACATAATTCCTGAATGCCTCCTCATTTATCGAATAACATGTATTTGAAATTACATACAGGGGAGCGTTTCATCAAGCATTTTGTCAGTGATTTTTACCGACAACTGTTATAAGCTACTGAAATCCTTGCATCTGATTGCCTGAGAGCAAATTTGTCGGTAAAAATCACTGACAAAACGCTTGATGAAACGCTCCCCAGGTCTTTAATTTGCAGTTCTTCAATCGAAATGACGCCTCGAGTGAGCTTGGGTTTAGAACCCTTTTTAGGATCTTGCATTATTTCGCTGTAAGGCTGCATTATTAGCGGATGTTGGAAAAAGTTTTTAAGACACCCTGTTATCAAAGTGCTTAGGTATTTATATAATAATAACTACCCTGTATTGCAAAATTATGACACTTAAAACATCTGAATTAGCCCTGAATTAGAGTATGTGTACACATGTATCATGTATATATATATATATATATATATACCTGTGTTAAAGGAAAGCTTCAGTTCTGGGAAAGGTAATAAATAATTTGTGATCTTTCTCATTCTTATTATCTTAGTTTGGAAGATTATCATGGTAGATATGTCCCCTGATAATGATTGCTCTTCAAATGCCCTCACATTCAAAATATGATAACAGCTGAAATTTTCGGACCGAACATTTGTGTGTAGTCCCATATTCATATTTCTGTGTGCAGTGCATGTGAATCTCGGGAAGATTGAGTCAATTTTTTATCATTTTGGTGATTCAAAAACCTTACAGCATAAAACAATTCTTTTGCGCTATATAAGCAACCTTTCCCAATTGCTTAGAGACAGTTTCTTTCACATTCAGTACCATGACCACAACTCAACTCTATCTTTAAGAAATTCAACGTGATACCTAGTGAATACCAGGGAGTTCGAATATTATGTGGCAAAGGGGTCATAACTAGAAAAAGTTAGACAATAAAAACAGTGAAGAAAATTGTTCAAGTTTCTCACATTCTCTCTCTCTCTCTCTCTCTTTTTTAGTTTCAGTTTGTTTTTTAAGCGTAGGTGTTCCCAAGTAGATCAAATACGAAAAGAAGATACACACACGATGAGTGAAGGGGAGGGTGAATAATCATTAGCCTTGAATAAGCTGTTTATTTGTTACTCTCGTTCATTTAAAAAGCTGATAGTATACCACTGTGGTGCACCTTCATATGCATAAATGCATGTGCAAACTAGTTGTATAATAAATTAAAATTTTCCTTATGAAAGAGAAACAATCCGCTATAAAAGGCTCGAGTTAATTGTGAACACTTGATGATTACCATGATAAAGGATACGAGAGCTACTTAATGAGATGATAACCAGCAACAAAGGATCAGAACCTCTTTGTTTAATCGAGACTCAAATCTCACTGTAGCTTGAAAAGAATGGAAACGAAATTTATCGACTTACACATATGGTCATGGTAGATGAAGAGGCATGGTCATGAAACCAAGATAATATCAGATTTCTAAAGCAGCGATGAAATCATAATAATAATTCTGTTTAACCATGGACTCCTCATCAGCATCAATTCTGTTCTTCTTAAGGGCCTCTTGGTGCCATGTAATATGTTACAATGATAAATACAATTTATAAATACATTCCATTTAACTCATTAATGGTGTCATTTAATTTGACAGGGGGTGTCTTAGACAGTTAGATGAATTATAATTTTCCATATGAAAGTGAAACAATCCGCTATAAAAGTCTCGATTTAATGATTCTGAAAAATTCTTGATTACCTTGCCACAGCTGGGAAAAGAGTGCTACTTAGTGAGACTCGAATTTAACTTTAGCTTGAACTGAAATGAAACGAAATATCGACTTACATATATAGTCATGGTAGATCACAAGGCATGGTCATGAAACCCCCCCCCCCCCCCCCCGGGGGGTCGATCGCACTGACATTCTGGCGAATAAATATCAGTCGCGTATCCTGAAATTAATGAAGCACTTATTGAGCCTTTCAAATGATTTTTTTTCTTTTAGCGTGTTATTGAATTACATAATACTCTCTCTCGAAATTTACTGGTTTCGCCGAAGGCAACAAACATTTCCCTATTCCTACAAAATGAGGCATTCACTGCTACTAATATTCTTTCTCGAGTTTTATGGATTTTTGTCTTGGTTTGCAAATGAGGAGAGGGGGAAGTCCGTTCTGTCTTGTATCCAACACAGAACACTATTGATCAGAAATAGGCACTTTGCAGGTTCACTAATCAGAAAGTTCGTTATTCCGAAAATGAAATAAGGGTCATCATTCCAAACGTCCATATATCCGGGGGGGGGGGAAATACAACGCTATTTAAATGTTCCTAAATACAAACCGTCTGAATAAGGAACCGTATATATTTTTTTAGTAAATATTAATCTTGGGATAAACGGACCTCGGGAATAATGAACCGTCGGAGTAACGCAATTAAAGTCCGGGATTTCACATGCATGCCTTTCACTATGGACAGTTTATGGAATCGAAAAATATTAACCTTCAACGAGTCATCTATACACAGCGTTTGGCCAACTCGGTTTCAGGTGGAGACGCTATGGACACAATACTCGTTTTATATGCTTGCCCAACATAGCAACATTCGCCAAATTATTACATACTGGAGTTGGGTTGACCAAACTCTGTGTGTATAGATGGCTCTGAGCATGATCGTAGAGTACCTTTATACATGGGCGTCAATCCTCACAGGAATTCTATTCAAGTGGCGGGACATACCTAGATGCAACAATAGGGTGTCCCCCTCCCCACTTGAATAGAATTCCTGTGAGGATTGACGCCCATGCCTTTATATAGAGAGTAGCGACATACACGTCTGACTTTTCGGGATCAAAATGGCGTTTGAATTCTTTCTACTGAGAACATCCAGGTGCTTATCGGAACTGAATAGAAATGTTGCTAGCAGTGGAAACAAAATGGCGTTCAAATCATGAGTTGTCGCTACCCTCTGTATGTAGGTACTCTACATGATCGTAGTGTCCCTGTATTAAAGAGTTGCGACAACTGGGGATTTGAACGCCATTTTGTTTCCACTATTACGTAACATTTCTATTCAATTCCGATGAGCGCCTGGGTGCTCTCAATAGAAAGAATTCGAACGCCATTTTGTTTCCAAAAAAGTGAGACGTCCATGTCGCAACTCTTTAATACAGGGACACTACATGATCGGATACAAGAGTGCCCTCTATTGATCATTGCATGTGAGCAAGCTTTTATTCGTGTAGAATTAATCTTTGACATATTATATGTTATTAGTTAACTTTTCAATGACATGCCTGCAGGGCCCCTAGGAAGAACAGTATTGATACTATTATTATCATGATCGTTATTAATACTATAATTCTTGTTATTTTTACTATTATTATTCTTATCTTCATTATTATATTATTACATTTTACATTTTAGAACCGTTTCTAAAGTGTAGTTTATTTCCACACAAATCAATCAAAATAAAAATCATACATTTTGGAATACATTCTGGAATAATATAATAATATAAATCGGTTACATAACTCAAGGACAGATATGTCACATTAATGAAAGAATTTACAAAATAAAGACAGTACATGTAATTCAAAGATTTACGTTCATGTATATACAGTGGAGGGGCCTAAAGTAAAGCTAGGCTTGTTGTGGATAGGCCCCAGTTAATAAATAATTTACAGACACGTAGAAGAAAATAATAGTAGAAGGGAGAAAAGAGGAATTAAAGAAAGGAAGCTATAGGAAGGGAGGAACTGAACAGAAAAACGAAAACATTACAGAACGTAGACCAAGATTGCCACACGAACGGGGACGCACGGGTACTCTACAAGACAGGAAAGGATAAACAGACTTTATTGCAAGGGGATCTGCAGCTGTTATTTCAATGTGAAGATTTTTCGCAGCCTGAACATTTCAATAATTTCGTTCATATATATATATATATTGTACATGTAGGTGTGAGGGTGTGTGTGTATGGGGAGGTGTGTTGTGGGTTTGTGTGCGTGTGTTTGTGTGCGTGTGCTTTTTTTCATATAGAGAGGACACGATAAGATTAAAAGAAATATCCTTTATTTACATGATTACGGTACACGGAGGTTTGAAAATTTAGAGATATGGATTAAGAGACTAATTTAAGAAGACAGTAATATGAAATGGAAAAAAATATTTTGACTATATATTTGAGTCGTTTGGAGGAAGATTTATATTTTTATGTGATTATGATATGGAAATATTCATTTTCAGGCGCCTCCATTGTACTTAGAATATCTGAATGTTTGGCATGACTTAAGAGAGAACAGAATTATCACTAGTAACTTAGGAAATCAAATGATTTTTGATAATACTTTGACCCGTTTTGGCCGGAAAACATTTTTTAACAAAAAACTATTTGAGGCTTATATATATCAAATTAAGCATGTTGTAGATAGCTTTTTTCTACAAATATGTCTTGATGCCAACGATTTATTCTACATTAGTAAAATTTATTCAGCTTTGCCGGTGTATTGGAATGAGAAAATGAAAAAAAGACGAAGAGATAAGTGACACGATCGATTACTCGGAATATAGATAATAAGGGAAACATTTGCATTTAGACACGCGGAAATAACGCATTGAGTAATACATCTGGAGTTGCGACTTGCTTTTTGACCCCGAGATTATGCACTTTAGATGGGGAAATTACGTGAAGTTCAGTTTAGATTATTACATTATATCCTATATTGTAGTGATAAATTTGGCTTTTTATCATCTAACTTGTGTTCTTTCTGTGGAAAGGAAATTGAGGTATACAATCTCTCGTTATGAAATGCCAATTAGTTTTAAAAAACTGTGGCAAGAAATAGGGGAACAAATGAAATTGATGCACTTAAATACTTTTAAATGGGAGGAAATTTTAGTTGGTTTAGATGGAAAATCAGAAAAACATATATGTACATTAACCACTTAATTATACTCATAAAACATATGATATACAATGCGAGATTAAAAGGAACGCCCCCAACAAAGAAAGAAATCTATAATGCACTTTTAGAAAGTAAAGATAGTGAACCGAAAAAAACAATAGCTCGAAATAAGTTAAGTCTACATCTAAAAAGAATGGACTTATTTTGAATGTTGGACGGAAGGAGGATATACACGATAATATTACAAACAGCTTTCAAAAAAATATATATTCATTGTAAGTTACAATTGCCCTATATACTTTAATTCGTCACCTATGATTTTAATCTATACCTTGTTCAATTAATTGTACTATGGTTGTTTATTTATGAATGGCATGATATGGAATTATAATATTTGTATTGTTTATTGCCATCTTGAGTTATATTGTGTAATCAATGCTTAATTTGTAATATTCATTTTGAAAATCTGAATCAAGGAATAAAAATTATGAAAAGACCAACAAAATAGTGTGTATGGGTGTAAAGATATGTATATGCAGTGTATATCAAACAGATAATATTATGTTATAAAATTGAGAAATTCATCCATTTCATCAATTTCATTTTACACACACTATCTCGATAAAAACATTAGCATGCGTTGATTCCTTGAGAAATATAATTCGCCGAATATCTATTAAATAAACTTGACATTTTGTCTTAATAAATTTCCATTGCAAAAGAATCCATCTCATTTCCTCTTTCACAATACCCCGGCCCATTTTTTTTAACACCATGGGCCCGTTGCACAAAACTTGCGTTTGAACGCAACTCAGGAAAATCAAGCGCAACTTTATTTTCAGCTAATCAGAAGTGCGCATTAAGGACTTACGTTTGATTTTTTGGAGTTGCAATTAAACGCAAGATTTGTGCAACGGGCCCCATATCGGAGAGTATGCGCCTAGATGAAGTAGACGTTGCACATGATGAGTCATTGGGATTGCGTATATTACCTGCGCTAATCAGACCTATGAATACAATTAGCGCATACGTCAGTAAATCAAAGAAATTTTTGAACTGTTCATTTTGCATTCATATTTCGTATCATATCGCTCTCACATGGTACGCCAAAGGCCGCGCCATGCATGTCACTGACGCAGTCGTATATATCGTATGCGTCAGTATACAAATGATGCACAGGTCTGAGTGTGTTGGTAGGAATTGTGTGCATAAGGTAACTATGGAATGTTTAACCCACGAGGCGCAGCCGAGTGGGTTTAGACCAGTTTCCATAGTTACCGCATGCACACTATTCCTACCGACACACGAAAAAACATGTGCATCATCTGTTTTATAGAACGGTAGACAAATTTTTGCCAAAAATTCATTTTTTTCAATCATTACAAGTGCATGGTAAATTTACCGGATGCATGGCCTAGCCATTTACCGGACGCATGAAAAATTTACCGGATGCATGATAAAGAAAAAACCCTTATACAAGGCCATGCTACAGGCTTGAACTGGTAAATCACTTTTATGCATCATAAATAGATTTTATGAATTTAATAAGTTCCATAGAGAACTGAAAATCTGGCTATTTTAGGTTAAATTTCAGAATTTCATTTTTCTACAAGTGTTAAAGTCTTGACCCTAAGGCTAAGCTTAACTTTATTTTTTTTTTAGATCCGAGTAAAATAAGAATCCACCACTACAGTCAACAACTAGCCTAAGTTAAATCTAAAGGTAATCCCTATTTTACATGAAATGAATTAACTTTATCAATCAATTTGAAGAATTCTTACAAAGATTCTGAGAACTTCAAGTGAAAGTCTTGCCGTCAATTTCACTTTTCAGTCAGGCCAGTAAGTGTCGCTGCACAGTGGATGTAACCGATTCGAATGTATGCAGCGTACAGCCTGTGACTGTAACGCAGCAGTGGCACTGCACTGCACTAGCCACTACACTGTCATGACTGTGTGATGTGAGCGAGATGTGTTAATTTAACGTTGAACATTTTCATTCTATCGCTGTATCTGGGTTTTTTTTTTTTTTTTTTAATGAGGTATAAATTTAATCGGATCATATTGGGCTTACCATCAAAATCCGAAGTCAACAAACATTAACATCTAATCTTGTCTATTTCTTGCAATTCTCTGTCTGTAAACAGTCAAAGATCGTAGCTCTCTCGCACTCGCATTTTAGAAGGATATCGTTTTGATCTCGATATCGATAGTGCATATCGCGGCTTAATTCATGCATCCAGTACAAATTGATCAATGCCTCTCAACCAATCAGATTGCAGGGATTTCTCAACCCGTTCTATAATGATTGTTAAGATCTTTTGCGCGTCATGAAACAGTAATATCGTCTAAAAGGTGATTGCAAATTGAACAGTGCAAAGAAAACGTTTAATAACTGGCTCGATGAGCCAGATAATGACGCGCCAGATAATGACGCAATCGAAATAACGCCTCGTGTGAGCCGGGGCTGAAGCCCGACTTGCAGGAGGCATCAATTTCCGAAGTACGGAAAACGTTGATCACTCCAAATACTGTTCAATTCAACAAAAGGCCTGGACAGGAGAGACGCTCGAGTTGGAAGCTGTCACATAGACGTTCTGTATTCACTCATTTATCTGTATGCAACGTTGCGCCATTTCTACACGCTGAGAAAATCAAAATTGAACCTGTTCGATTTTTCTTTTTTTTCAGCGTAGGAACGGCGCGGCGCAACAATGCATGCAGATAAATGAATTATGAGCGCATACAGAACGTCCGTAGGGCAACTTTTAGCGAGAGTATTTCTCCTGTCTCGGCCTTTTGTTCATGTTCGCACTGGCATGAATCCTATTGAATTGAACAATAATTACAGTGATCAACGTGGTCCTGACGTCGGCAAAAGACGCCTCGTCTGAGGCGGGCTCAATGATAGTAAATCACCTGCAATTGCTGAGATTCCTACACCTACGACGATAATATTGGTTGCTAAGGACGCCATAAAGATGCCTGCTCCGTTGATGAGGCCGCCAACCATCATAACAACCCGAGGACCAAGCTTCTTTGTAGCGAACGATGCAAAGGGACCTGGTTATATAAAAAAAAATCAAATAAACATTATATATGATCCATATTTATCTCTTCGTTCATTTATTGTGAAGCTTGAAAAGGAGAGTTTTGAAATGTCGCTATGATGATATTCAGGAATGCATGATTAATTGAAAACATCATTATGACACTCAAGATATATTGCATGAATATCAACGAAGAACACAGTGGCGTTGCGTGGGTTCTGCCATTAAGGGGGCACAGGCATCAAGAGGGACATGGGCGTCATGGGGGCGGTCTTACTCAGTGATTATAATACGAATTATAAAGGCCACCAACGAGCAATTATAAGGGGGATGCAGGGGGTCCTGTGTTTGTCCTCATCCTCTTCACCCCCCCCCCCCCCCCACTTCTTCTTCTTCTTTTCATCCCTTTTATTTCTTTTTTTTTTAATTTTCTTTCTCTTAAATTTGGTTTGACTTTATTCGTCGCATTGCATGTTGCTGATAGTCCTAGTACGGTCTTAGGTAATATCAGACAGTATACCTATATAATGAAATCTCTCCGTGGTCACATTGTGCAAAAAAAATATGATGGAATACTTGAGCAAGAAAAATATGTTGGAATACTTGAGCTCTCTCGTGTCAGTCAATAGGGCTTTTGCTAAACAGTCGGGTAACGTCGCGTCGCGTTGGTAGAAATTTTCGAACATTTTTCAGGAAGGTGTCTTCAAGGGGACAAATTGAAAAAGAGTCCATCTCAGTATGGTTTTTCCCGTTTTCAGGGAATAAAGAAAACAATAGAAGGATAATGCAAAGAAAAACATGAACTATAAAGAGAGAATAGAAGGGTAGGAAGGATGGAAGAAAATATGATGAAAGGAAACAAAGAATACAACAAAAGGAAAGTTGGAAAGTAAAAATAAGTTGATAAAAACAAAGAATAACATAAAGAAAGATAGAGACATAAATGATAGAAGGATAAAGATATTAAGAGTAACATAAGGAAAGATAGAAGAGAAGATGATAATTTGAATAAAGGAATAACATAACGAAAGAAAAGGTGAAAGGAAAACAAAATGATAGGATAAAAGCAAAGAATGTTTTAAGGAAAGTAAGTAAAGATGGGAAGCAGAAAATGATTTTAAAAAGAATAATATGAAAGATAGAGAGAGAAATGAAAAGTTTAACTTATATAAAGAAAGACAGAGAGAGAAATGATAGAAGGATAAAGATTAACGTGAGGAAGGTGGGGGGGGGGGAGAAAATGATAAAAGGAAACAAAGAATATCATAACGAGAGGAAGGATGGAAAGATAATTGATGGAAGGATAAAAGTAAGAAATGACAAAGCGAGAGATAGAGAGAAAAATGATAGAAAGATAAATATAAACATGAAGAAAGGTGGAAGAGAAGATGATAAAAGGGAACAAAGAATAACAAAGTGGAGATGGAAAGCAATAAAAAAAGAGGATAAAAAGAATAAATATAAACAGTAACATTATGAAAGATGGAAAACAAAATGATAAAAGCAACAAAAGAATAACGTATAATGAAAGGAAAGGTGGAAAGAAAAAATTAATAAAAGGATTAAAAACAACTGAATTAGTATATACGCGATGCGTAATATATGTCCCCGCCAGAAGTGTAGATCTGTGGAATGGCTGTTAATTTATGTAATTTCTGATAGAACCTTGAAGATAAATGTGAGAAATGAATTATCAAATTAATGTTTTATGATTATAAATGCATTTTCTGTTGATTTTTAATAAATTACAATAAATATGCATAATTAATGATTTCAAAATTCTGTGTAGAGGTTTGACAGCCCCTACCCAGCCCTATCAGATAAAACAATCAGATTCAAAATATGGTGTGAAATAGAGAAGTAGCATTTTTCGTCGATTTTGAATAAATTTGCATAAATTTGCATAATTGATGAATTTCATGATTTTGTGTAGAAGTTTGGAAGCCCCCACTCAGCCCTATCCGATAAAACAATCAGAATCAAAATCGGCCAAGAAATGACGGAGAAGTTGCATTTTCTAACTTTTTGAGCACACACGGACGGACGGACGGATCTTTTGTTGTATTCTTTGTTTACTTTCATCATATTTTCTTCCACCCTTCCTACCCTTCTATTCTCTCTTTATAGTTCATGTTTTTCTTTGCATTATCCTTCTATTGTTTTCTTTATTCCCTTGTTTGTCGTTTTTAGCCTGAAAACGGAAAAAAATCATATTGAGATGTGTGTGTGTAATTGGGTTTTTACAGACGTGTATCAATCAGATATGATTATTTACGTCTGGGACCGACCTTTAACGTCACCATCCGAAAGACGTGACTCAGTCTCGAACCTGGGTCCGCTGAATCAGTTTATAACTTCCACTGGTAGCTGGATTACAGCTACCAGTGGACTCTTTTTCAATTTGTCCCCTTGAAGACACCTTCCTGAAAAATGTTCGAAAATTTCTACCAACGCGACGCGACGTTACCCGACTGTTTAGCAAGAGCCGTCAATAGTGGTTGAACCTCGTTAGTTGAACTTCGTTACTCTTTACTTTCCGGCATGGGGTCAGTTTGCTGAAGATCTGATATCCGACAGGACAACACCAAAGTACATGCACTTTTAAAAGTTGAAGGCGTATTTTAGTAATTACAGGTGCCACAGTACTTATAGAAGACAAGGTCACCTAATAATAAATGACCCCTTTTCATCTGTGTTTAATTATACAGACACCTTTCTGCAAAGCTGCAAATATGAAATCCATTGAGTAAATATTTGAAATTGGGTAACAAAAAAGTAAAGACAAAGGATCGTGCATATAACTCGACCCTTCGACCAGAGGTATTGTATTGTCTTTAGACTAACTTGTGGGTATGTTGCCGAATTAAAGTTTATTCATTTCTTTCACTTATGGAGTGAATGAAACACGCTGAACGCCCTCAGAGAGTATAACCAGTATAAGGATATGAGTCATCAAACGTCCCCCCCCCCCCCCCCCCCCCCCCCCCCGTTTGCAGCTCCCGACGAAAAATCAATACGGCTTGCACTCTAAGGTCTAGGCCACATTTCGATACAGGTTGAACAATCTTATAATATATGTAATTTGTGAGGTCAGTCTGCATGTACGGATATCATTTCCTTTCATAAACATTTTAAGTAGAACATTGGTCAAGGCTCTGTTATAAGAGCGGTATATGTTTACTTACGGAAAGGCACTGACATAACTCGAAATAGCATAATCATAGCAGTGATTATAATATCCTTATGACCTTTTCAGTTGCACATCAGCACACCCTATCCAATATCAATAATAATTTCCGAAGAATATATTCAAAATTTATGATATTTATGTGTCTGAGAATAAAGATTTTTTTAAACCTCATTATGGTGATTACCATGAATAATAGGAACTTAGCGTTTATGCAAAATAATATGTGCAGCTAAAAGGGGACTCGAATCAAACATAAAATCCGCTGATATTTTTCCTTTAAACAATTTTAGATTCAATCGTAACTGTTTGACCACCGGAGACTTTTACATATGCTAGATAATACCAAAAGTTTATTTCTTTCAGCCATAAAGACCTGAAATGGATTGAAATGACTCATTAGATAGTGAGTTGGGAAGGTCACCATAAAATAATGAAAATTTCAAATTGAATAAACCTTTTAAATTTCGTCATTGCATGCCCATCGTATAAGTTTCAATAGTTTAATGACTTAATCAAATTGGACATGTACAATGTCAGCTGTATTATAACCGTGTTTATTTGCCTAAACAAAATCCGAAAGGCTGTGATATAAAATCTATATAATGCTTTCATGTCTTTAATCAATGTAACCCAGTGGTCCTGCCATGTCGTCCGTGGTGTATATATAACCCTTTCACATCGAACATGTCGAAGTCCTGTCTCGAGTAATACCCGGGTATCCAGGGGAAAACACTCACGGGTAAGCCGGGTAGGCTGGTGTAACACCCTGGTATAAGAATCGCACATGGAAGGTTCCTGAACAAAAGCTGCACGGAAAAAGCTCCCCCAAAATACCACGAAAGGCAGAGATCTTTTAAAGATTTGTCCATGTTTAGCTGGAGTGAGGGTGCATAACTACATCTTTCTAGTTGAATAGCTCATTAACAATCTCATTCAGCGACCTGACAATGTTGATTACTGCAGAACCCTCACGAGGAGCAGTATCAAGACTGATGAGGCTATACCTTGTGTAAATATAATATAATATATCATCATAATTATACTTTTGATCTCGAAAAAAATTACATCCCAAACTGATATTCTGAGACCGATAAATTCCCTATATTAATCAGTCCTCGTACACATATATCAGACATCGTATCCAGATCGGACTTTGATAAAATTATACAAACATTAAAATACATGAATGACGATATTAAAAGGCCATATACATGATGAAGGTACAAATATCACCTCACAGTCAATATAAGTGGAAAATAAGCATGTCCCAACGAGGCTTCTTATTAATGTTTACCTTTCTTCTTCAGCATGGCAAATAATGGGGTATTGACCTAGATTATGCCTAAAATTAAAAACTGTAATGGTTCGGGACAGTTCCTATGTGAGTGGACTCTTTTCCGTACTTCTGAGCAGCGAACTATCAAAAAAAGACGAATAATGAGAAAATGAAGGGTTCTCACCAGATATCTTCATGGCACTGTCTCATTTAAAAAAAATGAAGAGTGAATTCTCATTTTATTTTAACTCCCCTTGGAATCACGCCAGTGATCACGTGTTAAAAGAGTGCAAGTGAATATCAAGTGTTTCCTCTCTCTTAATTAAAAATAGTGAATTTTCACTCTGTTTTCACTATACACGTATTTGCATTCCCCGTTGTGATCACGTGATCACGTGTTTAGGAGTGTGTATCAAGTGAATATCGAGTGTTCTCTCTTTCTAAAAAAAAAAGGGTGAAAAGAGTGAATTTTCACTATAATATTTGCACTCCCCCGGGAGTCACGTCAGTGATAGCTCAATTTTCTTTATAGAGTAAATCTTTAAGTCGATAAAGTCAGGCTAAATATTTTGATAATATCAAATTACTACTAACAATACGCCATTTAGGAGCGTTTGTTTCAATCCTACAAATCTAATAATCGTAAAATTACGCAATTTAGGAGTGTTATAGCTTCCTACACCAATTTATCTAATGCTTCACGATCTATGAAGTTGTTAAAGTTGACGGTTATATGCCTATTCTTCTTTTGTTTTACGCTTCCAATTACTATCTATCCGAACTTCCTGCGTATTGCTACCCAATAATCTAAATATACCTGTATATCTCGCAGAAACAAAGCAAAACAAGACAAGAAACACAATGCGTTTACTGTAAAAAGTGCAAAAGGGAGGGGCTTAAAAAATGCTATAAAGAAAATACTGTGCTCACACGTACACATAGGCGTAGCCAGGGGGTACACAAGGGGACCCCCCCCCCCCCCCATCCCCCTATTCAGCCCCATAAACAAATTAAAAAGCGAGAACGAAAAAGCGGGGGAAGTGAGAGAAAAAGCCGTAAAGTAGAACTTTAATGATTTTAAATATTGGCTTAATGCTTATTATTGCATAGATGGCATAAATTAAACAAGGTTATCAAAATTCAAGGCCTGGAAACATTTGAAGTAATGATTATTATCAATTATAAAACGGTAAAATACAGCCCCCGATAGTACCTGAAGAGCTCCTCGAACGCTGCCGAGATGTATGACGTCACACCAGGGACCAGTCCTGTCTAAGCAGACGATGTCCCATAACATCTTACACATTTTTCAGTGCCTGTTTTGTCAGCTCCTCTTCACTTATTTCTCTTACTTGACTAGCGTTATAGTCTTAATGTTAGTCTGTTGCCTCACTCCTAACTTCGTGTATGGTATTATTTTTATGAAAAATGCAGCGTTAAAAAACATAAAGGAATCAGTCACTTGTAAACAAAAATAAGACGCCATTGTATTTTCAGCTGCTTGCACCAGGGCATGTTCAGCGTTTCAAGAGGGAACGAATACTATCCGTGCTATTATTCGAAGGGCTTTTCAATTTGAAAGTGGGGTTTATTTCATTGATCATTGACCCTTATCCTGTGTATTTACAATCAAACGGTTTTAGTTATCAGAATCAGTTTCACTTTCCCTTTTAGAATGGTGTGAAATAAGGTCATGTTTAAATATACCAAAGTCTTTATAATTTGATAAATAATTGCATTGCAATTACGTTCATTCGTTATAGGACGTCGTCTGCTTAAGCAGGATGGATCCCTAGTGGGACGTCATCAAAACATCGCTATATTTCTGGCGAATCCTCGGATATTCCAGATTCTGAGAAGAGCTTTTATTTATGTTGTTTGTATAATAATCAGATACGCAGTTCACGTAAAACTTATACGATTGCCATCTGTAAGCTTCCCAGTTTGTAGTGATAGGCCTACATTATTTGCCATATTTGTGATTTTCTTTGAATAGCTACTTTAAAAAGGCGCTACGAGCCGTTATCTCTCTTAAAATTTTCTAAACGTCAAAGTTTACGCGCTTCGCGCGAGAAGGCAACCACCCCCCCCCCCCTTCCTGCACCCACCCCTGTTACATACAGTGCAAATAACTGAAGAGCAGTCTGGGCGTCGAACTAACTTTCCGCTTTAAAAAAAGTGCTACGATCTTTCTCTCAAACTTGCTATAGACGTCAGAGATTTTGCGCTTCGGGAGGAAACTTCCCTCCAACTCCCCCTCCCTGCACCCACTCCTCTGGAGAGCACGCTTCGCATGCTCACAACCGCCCCCTAAAATGAATTTATGGCTACGCGGTTGGATCCTTCACTTCTGCCCTGCCCCCTTATTAAAACAATCATGGCTACGCCAGTGCATGTACACCTTTTGAGAACGCAGAAGAATAAAAATAAAAACAAAAAAAGTGATAAGCCCTATACACCCACTCCCAAATACTGAATTCCTACTAACATGACATGTGTATATCCTTTTGTGGTGAACACATCGTAGACAATGTTAAACTTTTGTAAGTTTCAATTCCAAATTTGTTCTTATGTTACGAAATTTGGAAAAACTTTTCTGACGCCAGCACGATCGTCTGTATTTCTCTCATGTCTCTGGAGCGAAGGTAATAAATAATTCTTATAACGTCCATGTACTACATTAAATATGGATTGCCTTTGCCGTCGTTTAGCTAATAGTAAACCTAGAAAATTATTTAAGTTGACATTTTTGGGGGGCTTGTGACCCCTTGTATTCAGCGAACAATTTCAGCTATTTTGTACAACTTTGGGCATTTGGCATGGTTTGCATGAATCCAAATTGTCACATGTGTAGGCGTATTAAACAGCACAAGACAACTTACGCACAATGTGCGAGCTGCCCCCAAACAATATACAGTGCGTGATTTCACGCTCGGTGTTGGTGTTTGGTGTTGGTGTTAGATCACGATTTCGCGGCAAAATAGACACTAACACCAAAAACCAACACCGAGGGTGAAATCACCCAGTGTTGTTTATCTTGTGCAATACAACATGTGATACAACGCAATTCCCTTACTGAATCTCCGTTAAGCCCGCCTCACACTGTGCGATTTCCTGCGATATCGCGTCGCATCGCAGGAGATTGCCCGAGATCGTGCAATGTGAGAGGTTTTGCAACGCAACAGCAGGCGATTTATCGCAAGCAATCGCCTCGCATCGCAGGGTTTTGAACATGTTCAAAAATTTTGTTGCGACGCGATTTCCAGCTAGTGGACAGAGGAACAACGGAGGAAGGGGAGGAGATTGTCCTTCAAATGTGGCAGGTTAGCCGGCCTATCACAATCGCGTGACAAAAGACAGAATGATGACGGAAACATGTTACGAGATTGGATGTAACCGTAAGTAATTTGATGAAATTGAGCACTATGCATTTTTTATCGCACAAATTTTTTGCATATGTAGTCCCGTACATAGGATTTGATTGGAGTGTGATTTCATCGTTTTGCACAGTGCAGGAATGGGTCGAAGATCTGACTTGAGTATGACTGTTAGTACTTTGGATGGTTTTACCCTGAAAATTTAACTTAATCGTTTTGGCGAACCTCATTTGGTCTGGGATTCTCATTGCCAAATCATACCAGAACTTGAAGTCTGGTGCACACATTTGTACATTATAATTATATAGGCCTAAGATTAACTAATTTGTGGGATGCTTTGACTTACTTTGTATTTCAATTTGTAACTCTAATTCTAAAAAGGAATCTAATTAACCTAGTATTATAATAGTAAAGTCAAACAAAGAAAGTTACTAGGCCCTAGATCTAAATTACTTAGATATAAATAAATGTTAAAACCCCATGCATATTACTGACCTCTAACTTTTTTAAGGACTACTATTTGAAGGTCCTTATTCCCCCCAAATTCGGAGTCCTTTCATCTCAATTCTAACCCACAAAGTACACTCAACAGCGGCAGAAGCAGTGACAAGAGTAACTATACACAGCCCTGTCGCGCCGTCTGGTCGGGCTATGACAAGAGTTGTACTAGGCCTACTAGTAGTCTAGGTCTAGTCTAGGTCTAGTCTACGTTGTGGGCACAAGAAGAGGAACTATGTTTTTACATAAATAATAATTAATATGTAAGTTGTTCATAGTTGACTCGTCTAAGTTAGAAGAGAGAGAGAGTTGCAGCCGGCAGCTGGCCGAAGAAGTACGGTATGTACGGTTATTAAAATTATTTGGCCCCCAGGGCGCCTCGTTTCGGTACCTCAACTTCCCTGAGATATGGGCTCGGCAGCCATGTCCATCAGTGCTTACATGCGTCGTAAACAGCATACAAATTTTAGGTAGCTGCTTTTCTCGTTGGTATTTTTTTTTTCAATATATAGATGTATTAGATCTATAATATTTTTCAAAATTTCCCCTCTCTTCTAGGATTCTTTGCCATGCTGGATAAATGGATTTTATTTATATTAATTAATAGGCCGATATATTTTGCATCTCAGTTTTTGCACTCTACTATTATCCACAGCTCACCCAATACTAAGCTGAGTTGAGATGACAGGCAAATTTATTTCAGGTTTTTGCTCAAATTTATGATTAAGGGTCAAAGAATTCTTCATTATTCAATTTGTAAGGACTGAAAGTGAGGTTTTGGGTATCATTTACCTTGTTCACAAAACAATAAGTGTTTAAATTCTTTTATAGCTGCAATGTATTTTACTTCCCATTATTCAAACATAATCTCTTTTTCAGTTAACCCATTGCCTTCTGGAATCAGGTGGGTCCTGTATCAAGTTTTGAGCAAACTTTAGGGAATAAGAGAATTTAGCAGTCAACAGCTACATGTTAATACTTTGAAAGTTATTGTGATATGTACTTTAGATGATCATGATTATGTTGTACTATTTGTTTCAGAATATTCATATTGATAAGTTAAGAATGTATTTTAAAATGTCATAAATCACAAGTAAGCTGGCTACTGAATGTAAGAAAGTTTGTAACATGTTTCTAGCTTTTGTCCCCCCCCCCCTTATTTTTTTTGCATAGCTCATTTTCTAATTGAAACTTATTTTTACTATCTTTTCATAGGATTTTTCAAGCTGTCTCTTGGAAGCTGTTCTGCAAGTAGTATACCATCTCATGAGAAACGCAGTGCTATCAACCCTCGATCTTTCCCACAATGCACGCACTGTAATGTCAAAGAAATTGCCTTGGAAAAGTTACTGGTAAGAATTGTTTTTGAAAACAGACTTTTAAAGAAAATTATAACTTGTCATCCAGGTTCCTTTTTTTTTAACTTTTACCTTGTCTTGCTTCATTTAATTTGATTGAATTTAGTTGTTCAAAAAGATAGTCGTATAATTTACCGAGAAATGACATGAAAAGATACCAGAGGGACGACACCTTTCATTCAAATAAAATGCTTAATTTTGATTTAATCTGTCAAAACATATTTTTATAAATTAATAGATTTTCATTGATTTTAATTGCAATTGCACAAAATTATTTTGAATGTATTGCATTCAGGCTGAGTGGAGCAAAGAAATTCTGGATCTTATCTCTTAATCAGTTTTTATTCTTTGTCAAACATCTATCCAGTAAAGTGTATTCAAGTACAGTATAATATGCTGATAATTTGTTTGCTGTTTGATTTAAGCAGGGAAATGTAATTAACTCTTAGTTACATTTCCCTGGTTTAAGCCAGTGAGAATGAGTTTGATTGTAGAGTAATCAAGGGTGTTGCCAGGGTTTCTGCCTGCAAACTATCAGTATAGGGCCATTCACAAACGGGGCAATGTTGATTTTCGAAAATCGGTACTAGTTTTTGAGACATTATTCAAAGCTTTTTATGTATGTGGACATGAAATCTCTGAAAATAGTGAGATTCTAGTTGTTATTCAAATTGTCATTACTAACTTTACAGTTAAATTACTTTGCAGGCACAAAACTTCGTCAATTAGCATAATTCGATATCCAGATTTGACCCCTCATAGTTCATAAGGCTTTCCTATACTAAAGGTTTTCTTGACACAGACAGTGACATAGCCAGCATATGGTGAAGCCTATACCCCCTGGCTCCAACTATTTGGAGACAATTCCACTGTCCTGATCAACAGCCTCCAAACCAACTTTGACGGACCCTGGTTTAAAACTGAATCCCGTCTTTCAGATGGCATTTCTATGCCCAAAAGTAAATAATCATGTCTGATTAATATGTGTCTGTAAAAACCCACTTGTAAACATTGGTGCAATCATAGCTAACAGAAGCAGTGGCAGATTTAGGGGAGGGGGCACATCCAGCCCGTACCCCACCCTTTTTGGAAGAAAAATGTGCATTGTGCCCCCATTTTTAGAACGGAAACCTTTCTATTATATGATAATTGTATTGTTTGTTATACAGTATACTATATATTGATGATTCAGGCAAAATTTGAAAAATGTAGTTACTTGAAAATTGGGAGATGAAACGTTTTTATTTTCAACAAATCATGTGAACTACTGAGAATCCATGAAATAAATGTACAATCAGGAACAACATCTAATAGCACAACTCTCTGTCTCAGCTAGTTGTGATTTTAAAAAAAAACAACACCAAGTCCATGCATGAGCAGGGGAAAACAAAATTGCCTTATCAAAATGATTGTCTTTCAATTACATGTATTTTTCTTTTGTTGAGGGGGGGGGGGGTAAACTATGGTTTGTTTCATTACATGTTACAGGTTTTTAATAATTACTGAATTTCTTTTCTGTTTGTATTACTGAAAGAAGAAAAAAAATATTCTAGTGTGCTTGCACTTCCTTCATACAATCTTGCATTATATGACTGGAAGGCATTCTGTGCATTCTGTTTAGCCTCTGCTATAAAAAGAAAGTGCGAATTGTAATTCTTTACATTTATCAGACAAGTATAATAATGATTAACAATTATGATTAACAATCTTGTGAAATGAAATTTAAATTTGGGTTTATTGGAATCACTGTGCCAAAATACAAGATTTGTGTTTCATTTTTAATAATAGGATAACTATTATGTATGTATAAACTGTACTGTAAAAAAGGCGAGAATGAAAAAAGTGAGAGAGGGGGAAAAGGATACAGAAACATATGAAGGAATTTTATTTAATACTGGATCTACGATTATATATGGTGTGTTCTCATGAAAGTGAATATACATGTTATGTAAATGTTGATCAAAAAATGATATTATATTTGTATAGCTAATTTGTGTTAAGATACTATTTAAGATCATTATGTGCATAAAACAAGTAAAAAATGGTTGAATATGACAAAAAATATTGAAATGCTCCCCCAGATAGTCAATATGTAACTATACATATACATGTAATTTGTATACTAATATTTGTTATAATATTGGTAATGTTTATTGAGGTATTGATTTGCTTTTAAGCAGATATTCCACGAAATGTAATGCACATGGTTTGTTTGTTAAAATGTATACATACACAGAGGTGGGGTTGTGTTTTCATTTCAGGAAAATGGACCTTGTGTGTTTACTGGAACTATGCTTGACTCACTGTAAGCACATTCTCTCTCTCTCTCTCTCTCTCTCCCTTTCCCTCTTTCTTTCTCTCTTTTCTTTTCTTTTATCAAAATCATTTCATTTGTATTTCCCATAAAATAAAGTAACTTTTCTTTAACATGCAGCTTTCATCTTGCTATTGTAAGGGATATTCAGCACGTCTCCAATAAAGATGCATAATACCTATGTCACTAACAGCTCGGTGTTTCACTCAGTCCTATGTGAATATTGTTTACTGAGAGGGGATGTGAGAGAGTTCCAGAGAGAGAGAGAGGGGAGGGGTGGAGATAATTATAGTTCTATTAGTCATTGAGAAATATTAAGAGAGCAATAGCGGGGGACAGGAGAGAGAAAGTGATGTGGAGATTCGAGAAAAGATAAGAGAAGCAAAGAAAGAATGAGAGAACGGGGGAGGGGCAAAGATCAGGGCACATCCAAACATTTAAAGGGGCGGGGCACACACAGAAAATACCTGACAATCAAACAGAAGAAAAATTAAAAAAAATAAAAAGATGAATGCTCGGAAACCATTACCCTATTAAACCCATACTTCTAATGAAATAACGCCCAGAGCAATTGTCACCGAAGCAAATGCCGGATCACCGCTTAATTAAAACAATGAACTGGTTCTATTATAAGTCATATCATTGGCGGGGGGGGGGGCACTTCCTGCCCGTGCCCCCCCCCCCCCCCCCCCTTTGGAAGAAAAGTATGCATTTTGACCATAGACGATCCGCCATTTTCTTACTGAGCGAATTTTGAAGGTTTGGCGAAAATCTGTCGCCCCCCCCCCCCCCCCTCCCCGCCCCGCACTGAGCAACTTTTCGAGAAGCTGACGAGACCAAAAAAATAGGTCTACTTTTTGACAAACGTTCATTTGCGTGCCCCCTCTTTTACTCAATCCTGGATCCGCCCCTAATTCATATTATCAATATTTCATTCTGCCAAGAAAAAACCAACAAATCGGTGAATCCAAAATATTGGTAATGTTTATTGAGGTATTGATTTGCTATTAAGCAGATATTCCACGAAATGTAATGCACATGGTTTGTTTGTTAAAATGTATACATACACAGAGGTGGGGTTGTGCTTTCATTTCAGGAAAATGGACCTTGTGTGTTTACTGGAACTATGCTTGACTCACTGTAAGCACATTCTCTCTCTCTCTCTCTCTCTCTCCCTTTCCCTCTTTCTTTCTCTCTTTTCTTTTCTTTTATCAAAATCATTTCATTTGTATTTCCCATAAAATAAAGTAACTTTTCTTTAACATGCAGCTTTCATCTTGCTATTGTAAGGGATATTCAGCACGTCTCCAATAAAGATGCATAATACCTATGTCACTAACAGCTCGGTGTTTCACTCAGTCCTATGTGAAAAATATGTCAGAAAATACCTGACAATCAAACAGAAGAAAAATTAAAAAAAATAAAAAGATGAATGCTCGGAAACCATTACCCTATTAAACCCATACTTCTAATGAAATAACGCCCAGAGCAATTGTCACCGAAGCAAATGCCGGATCACCGCTTAATTAAAACAATGAACTGGTTCTATTATAAGTCATATCATTGGCGGGGGGGCACTTCCTGCCCGTGCCCCCCCCCCCCTTTGGAAGAAAAGTATGCATTTTGACCATAGACGATCCGCCATTTTCTTACTGAGCGAATTTTGAAGGGTTGGCGAAAATCTGTCGCCCCCCCCCCCCCCCCCCCCCCGCACTGAGCAACTTTTCGAGAAGCTGACGAGACCAAAAAAATAGGTCTACTTTTTGACAAACTTTCATTTGCGTGCCCCCTCTTTTACTCAATCCTGGATCCGCCCCTAATTCATATTATCAATATTTCATTCTGCCAAGAAAAAACCAACAAATCGGTGAATCCAAAATATTGGTAATGTTTATTGAGGTATTGATTTGCTATTAAGCAGATATTCCACGAAATGTAATGCACATATTATCAATATTTCATTCTGCCAAGAAAAAAACCAACAAATCGGTGAATCCAAAATAAACAGAGTTCAAGAGAAGTCAAATGGATGTCGGGGAAAAAATAACTCGATTAACTAAATAACTATAACCCGTAGTTCATCTTTTCTTTTCCAATCCATCTAACTTTACATAGAATAAAAATGTACCTCTCCCCTAAATGTTGGTTACCTCATTTATAATTATAAGTCTCTATACTAATTTCAATTACTACATAGGCTACACATTCGTTACACATGCGTTTCATGTCTTTTTTATTTAAAAAAACATAATTACCTTTCAAGTTTTAGGAATTTTGTTTACGTGTGTCAGCTGATACTACTACAAATCGCGTTATCAGTAATGAAGTACGCATGCGCGAAATGCTAAAATCGCACAGTGTGAGACATGAATCGCAGATCCTGTGGTAACGAGCGATGGCCTGCGATATCGCTTTGCATCGCATCGCATCGCATCGCATCGCAAGTGATCGCTTGAAAAATCGCACAGTGTGAGGCGGGCTTTAGTTGCATCACAGGTTGCATTGCCTACGATGAACAACACATTGCATTTTAATATGCAAATTGCCCACAGTTGCCTTTTCGGCAACAAAGCTGAAATTAGTAAACGGAGAAGCTTGATGGGAGGAATTTTAATTTGAAAACAAATTTTTTAGGCATTTTAGTTCCAGTGTTAAAGATCGAGCATACGATCTTTAACACTGGGAGTAAAATGCCTAAAAAATTTGTTTACAAAGCTGAAATTGAATGTATCACAAATCAAATCAAAACAAACAAACTTCAGCGGAAAGAACTATTCTATTTTCATTATTGGCTATATAAGACTGTCAAATGACAAGATAAGAATATCGCTCTTCTTGAAGAAAATTCAGATCAATTCACTATAACTTTAATATTTCACTAAAAACTTTTAAGGACGACAATGTTTACACTAGGGGATACTTGTTTTTCCGAAGATTCGTTTTTCCGAAGGTTCGTACTTCCAAAGGTTCATATTTCCGAAAGTTTGTATACTTCCTTAGGTTCATAACTCCGAAAATGAAATAGGGTTCATATTTCCGAGAATGAAAAACAATGCATAATTCCGGACTTGTTGAATTACTCCGAAGATTCATAATCCCGAAGGTTCGTTATTGTGAAGATTTGTTTATCCGAAGGTTCATAATTCCGAAGGTCCATAATTCCGAAAATGAAATAGGATTCACTATTCCGAAGATAAGTATTTCCGAAATATGATAAGGCTTTCGGAATTATGAACCCTCCAAAAGCGATATGTAACCCTTTATACGATATCGTTTACGATAGTCTCTCTTCAAACTGCTTCATGGTGTTTCGATCATATATCTGTCCGCCGTGATTTAAAAGACTATTTCCCAACTCCTTTGAAAGTCACTTCAAGCATTTTTAATATATATTTACACACGTTTTCCGCCTTTGGACCTAGTAAATCAGCCTTCTTTCACAGCACGTTCTTCTTGAAATATTGTATCAGCAAGCCAAGTACTACAAAATAAATTCATAACGTCTTCAAAGATGGTAAAAAAACAACAATTAAGACAAACAAGAAGAAAAAGAAAAAGATAAAGAAGAGGAAGAGGGAAAATAAGAAGAAGGATGAGATGAAGAAAAATAAGAGGAGGAGGGGGAGGAAGAAGAAGAAGGAGAGGAAGAGGAGGAGGAGGAGGGGGAAGAAGAAGAAAAATGAGAAGAGGAAGCAGAAGAAGGAGGAGGAGGAGAAGAAGAAGAAGAAAAAGAAGAAAAGAAAAAGGAGAAAAGGAAAAGGAGAAGAAGAAAAAGCAGAAGAAGAAATGAAGTAGAAGAAGAAAAAGAAGGGGGAAGAAGTAGGAAAGGGTAAAGAAAGAGAGAATAAATAAAAGGCACTTTACGGCCTCGAAAATAATTACATTAACAACAAGAAGTGCATGGGTAACTTCAAATATTTACTGACAATAATTTTTCTACCAAATAAAACGTGTAAACCAAACTGTTCGACAGCGTCCATGGATGGTACATGTATTTACGTCTGTGCTTGCATCATCCGTTTTGAGATAATCGGATTGTTTTATGGCAATAAGAGCTAATAGACAAATCCAAAGAGCAAAAAGAAATGTCCGTTGCTCAAGTCACATCGTCTGTTTCTGCAGACGTTTAAGCCAATATTGACATGACCAAACACAAACAAGGTGGTGTGTCTTTTCGGCACACATTCGCTGCTTTCATCAATCACGTCAAAATATCAGATACTATTATGAGACTCAAAATCTAAATTTGATTATCATGATCATGATCATTATGCATAATCACAGCCACCTCATTATGAACACGATGACAAAGAGAGCGGACAAAATATACAGCTCCTCATTGTACCCTCCACAATTGCTCAGGGAGACAAAAGAACATCCCTTCATTGATATTATGTAAAATAAGTGGAACAGGTGAATATGCATGTGACACCTGTTATACATACTTTTACGTAATAGCAATCAAGGCCTGTTTACTAATGTATTTCAATTTATGCCCGTTTCTCTCCAGAATCCTTAGCTACCAACTATTTAGTGCATCTGCTATGCATAATAGCATCTCTATGGATGGAATCCACTTTGCATAAATTAGTTGTTGCTATGTCAGGCAAGCCTTTGACAAGCTTTTGAGTTGTTAAGAGAAGCTTTTGAGTTGTTAAGGGCAACTTTTGTTCAAGAAGTATGCATAAAATTAGTAAACAGGTCTATTGTGGAAGGCACAATGAGGAGCTGTATATTTTGTCCGCTTCTATGTTCGCCATGTTCATAGTGCCTCTTCGTAAGTTAACACGGCCTTTTAGGCCAAATAATAATTATTTCTAGTTTCTCATCCCCCCCCCCCTTCTTCCTTTTTATCGACTCGCCTCATTTTTTTTAATGATTTTTTATTAGACATGAAATAAAGAAGAATCAGTCGGAACCTAGATAATTAGAATAACAAAGGTCGTAGGCGTAATAAATGACCCATAATTATATATATATATTCACATTGGTGTAGTTAAATTTGGAGTTGAGGCATTCAAAAGTATTAAATACTGAAGGGCAGTCTGCCTGAAGATCGCGTCGTGCGTGAAACCGACGGTAGCGGACAGGACCCAGGTACAAATATATATACTGAACTACAAAAGAAACGTCGCACATGTATGTGTTTGAAACTGTTTTATTTACAATGAAACATATTCTTTATTCAAGAGTGAAAACTGAGAAAATGTTTTGCTTTGTTTTATCATGCACTGTAAAAAATAACTGTAAAATTACAGGTTTCCTGGCCCTTGAAATTACAAGTTATTACCTTCATTTCAATTTTACAGGCCTTTTCCTGTAAAACAACAGCAAGTTTGTTGGTTTACCGGAAATCAGCATTTATTTTCAATCGCCCGATAAAAAACACCGTTAAAAAAACATTTTCTCATATTTTAACACGTTACCCTGTTAAATTACCAAATATGTGGGAAAACACTTATATGAATATTCATGAATTTTTAGTAAGCGTATGGTTTGGTGCATATAAAAGATTGCATTAAACTGAATTAACTAGATGGGATATGTTTAGGATAGGATAGATTAAGGTAGCGAATAGGATAACATAAAGCATGGCTATACACTAATAACTGTAAAACTACGGACTTTCTGGCTTTCCTCGAGACTGACTACAACTTATTTTAAATTTCCTGTCTCTTTCCTGTAAAAAACGGAAATATTTTTTACAGACTGTAGTTTTACATGAGGCTTTAAAATAACGTGCACTCCTGGCGTTTCGACTGCCAGGAAATTTCCTGTAAAAATACCGGGTCCACATATTTTTTAACAGTGTGTGTAAAAGATATCAATTTGAAAAGTGCGACGTTTCTTTTGTAGTTCAGTATATATATATATTGCTTTGTTGCGTTTTATTGCGCTTATCGTTAAGCGCATTGCGCTTTGCTGCTGGATGCATTTTTAAAAATAAAGTCATTATTCCTGATGAAGCCCTATGGGCGAAAATTCGCTTTCATTCATCTCTTATGGTTGTTTAATTTATTATTGACTTTTGTGTAATTCTCATCAACCGACGCAGGATAATCATTTATATATATATATATATATATATATATATATATATATATATATATATATATATATATATATCAGGAAAAGGTGGATATACCCTTATTTATCAGCTACTGCCAGTTTCATGCCGAAGCAATCATCAGGCTGATGAGTTTCATTCGTTGAAGAAAATGTCATGAATAATCCGAAAGAGAGCACTCTACGAGGTTTTAAGGACTTCTACGGATATATATATATATATATATAAGATATATAAGAGGTACATGGTTTTCAGAATCACAGGAATCACAGGAATTTTAACTCGTCTAAACCGTTGCGAGTGGGTGGATTTTTGTTCACCTCCGAAAGCTCTTAAGTTAAGGATAAAATGTATGTCATGAAGACGGAAATCGAGTTCCAACAGATGAATGAGAGATTATCAAAGAAAATGGAAAGGATTCAGGTAATTGACAGTCTTCTAAAATTCAAATCTGTTGACAATTTATCCACACCCCATGTCGCTGAAGTAAAAAATTGTAATGCAACCTATTTGAAATAAACAGTTTTTGTTACAACACATAATACACGTACCAGTAAAAAGTGCTCTCTGCTGAAGATCAATTCAAATTGCTGCCCATAAAAAAATGGTCTGCTAAATACAGAGTTTGAATTCCTGTAAATGAACTATATGTTTACTGGCAATGAAATCAATATCATATGAAAGAGCAATTAATTTTGCTTTTCACGGTACCTTGTTCAGGTGTCCAGGGTCACGCATCACTTAACACCATTGTCTTCAAAATTATGTTCAAAAATCTAGTTGGTTCACTTTTTTGTAAACATAGTAGGCAGCATTTGGGTTGAATGACTTTGTCAACTGACTTGGTTGCCTCATGATTGTGACTGGATTTATGCCTTAAAAAGAGTCTTGTGAAATTCATAAGTCATAGAACAAATTTTAAGCTATAAACTTTTGACCAAAAAGAAGTGAGATCATCAGAAAGCACAAAAAACCTGTTCTTTTTTTTCTCGAGTGCTGCAGGCATCTTCCGACGATTTTCAGCAAAAAAAAAATGACATTTGTGCAAGTCGGCAAAGTCATATCGTTAAACACATGTCAAGAGTTTTTTTTTTAATTTTCATTCTTTATGCTCTTTGTCTTCCCTTTGTATTGCTTTGTAAACTGGCAATTCTTCTGGTTCGCACTT
Source organism: Heliocidaris erythrogramma (assembly GCA_025617745.1). Lineage (NCBI taxonomy): Eukaryota > Metazoa > Echinodermata > Echinoidea > Camarodonta > Echinometridae > Heliocidaris > Heliocidaris erythrogramma. The sequence goes on along the minus strand of CM046866.1, from coordinate 11,329,605 downwards.
CTCTTTGGCATGCACACTTGTTAAAGTTCACCCAGACTGTCTTCTTGCAAAACGTTTCCTATTTAAAAGGGAGTTGACAAAAATCCTGAAGGTTTTGTGAGTAAAATCTCATTAACACAAATTTCCAAACAAGGAAGAAAATCATCCACAATGAGAATTGGAGAACCCAGGCCTTTACACAAAAGGCACCTCCTTAACACCATACCTATTGTGTTTTAGAAACAAGTGAACCAACTAGAATTTTGCACAAAATTTTGAAGGCAATTGTGTTCACTGATGCGGGACTTTGGAAACTTATGGGGTGTTGCAAGAAAGTTGCAATCGATTGCAAATTGTAAAACAAATTAGAACAACCATTTTGAATGGTTCAGGGTCTGCCCGTTCAAGAAGATGCGCTTGCAACAATGATTTTGATTGGTCAGTACCGATCAGTTCAACTTGCAATCAATCGCAACTTTCTTGCAGCACCCCATTAGACGAGTTACCGCTGGAAAGCATATGAATTGTCTCTAAACTTATAGTACATTTTCAGGAATATTTCAAAGTTGGGTTTCCTTTTTTTTAAACGCCCAGTATAATTTTATGTGGAGAACAACAAGCCTGATTGAAATCATTCTGATTTATATGAAACATAATGGCCCGAAGTCACAAAGGTGACATTAGATTTGTACCATGGTTTATGCAGATTTTGTGGTATAAGTGCGCTTGATTCCGCGCGTACACTTAGAAAGATCCAATAATGAACCCGCGTGATATGCAAAGTGCGCACATTTTACGCTAGTTGCCATGGTTTAGACCATGGTTTATGTAAATTTACGCACAGCTTATTTCAATTAATTTGTGAAATCGGGCCAATAATTTCATCCCAAACAAAGATGCGTCAAATATGCATACATAAAATGCGTTAAAGCGCAAGATATATACACAGTACATATGTATGTATATGACTAAAGGGTACATCAGCTGGACACACAACAATGCGGTTTATTCCGTCATAATAGCGCCACCTACATTAGATGGACAGTTGAGCATAGAAATAAGACAAAAACTGTTCAGCTAATGTAGCCTTTAGAGTTATATATATATATATATAGATGAACTGAACTTTCCTGATGTATTCATCGTATACGGACTTTTCATTCCTATTTTGTCTATATATATATATATATATAAGTGTAAGGAAATAACATATACAACAGCTTTGGCAAATCTCGTGGAAATAAATACAAATGTGAAAGAAATTGCGAGAATAACGTTGCGTAGCTCAATCAAAGTTCCCCAGAGCTCTCCTCCCTTTTTGAATTTTTTTTTGACAGATTGACAAATCCTCAACCTTAAAAGGGGAACTTTGATTGAGCTACGCAACGTTATTCTCGCAATTTCTTTCACATTTGTATTTATTTCCACGAGATTTGCCAAAGCTGTTGTATATGTTATTTCCTTACACTTGTTAATAATTATTCTAATGTATACATGTATTCAAAGCATTCGCCCGATCCAGCTGAGGCACGCGGCTTGTCTTTGTTCAAAACTCACCTGCCCCCGACAAAGGAATTAATTAAAAGTAAGGTTGAGGATTTGTCAATCTGTCGGTCAATTGAATCTGGTGTCGCCGAAACCACTAACCCGTCTCCGTGGTCTAGTGGTTAAGGCATTGGCGTTCTAAGCCAACGACCCGGGTTCGATTCCCGGCGGAGACATTTTTCAGCCTTTGCAAAAAAAAAAAAAAAAAAAAAAATTTAAAAAGGGAGGACAGCTCTGGGGAACTTTGATTGAGCTACGCAACGTTATTCTCGCAATTTCTTTCACATTTATATATAAAAATAGTTAGCCGACGATAGGAAAATTGCCGAATTACGGGCAATTGTTAAGAGCAGAAGTTTTGAAGGAAAAGGTCTTAACAGAGATCTTTACTTTGTCAATGGATTTACATATTTTCGCTAAGTCTTTTTGTATCTTTTCAGTCACATGTTCTTTATTAATGATTTGGTATCAATTCTCCTTCTTTGTTTCAATACTATTATTTTGAATCTTTGCCGCTAATACCACTTGGGATTTTGTGTATTATTACGTAAATTACGTAGATTACGTAATAATGAAGTGCCCACATTACTCTTTTCTCATCTACATAATTATATCCATCATTTTTTTGTAAAGCGCGCGCATCCTCAGTCAGATCTCCCAGAGAGACGGTTTCTAAGCAACCTATATCTGACTGAGGATGCGCGCGCTAGAACTATAACTATTTCAATTAGATGATACCTTATCATTTATTGTTCTCCTGAAGAAGACGCCGAAAATTTGAGTGTAAAAATAAAATTGGCCACAATGCATTACAAACGCTTTTAGCAGTTTTCTTTCAATTTGTTTGAGCCGATACGTGAAACCTTAACATGTTTATATATAAGAGGTATACACCTTTAAGGCTTATGACATGAGGCTTTTCAGAAGTTCCTTGTTACAAGAAACGTCATTAAACCATGAGTTCTTCTCACATTGAATATCTTGGTAGGGTATCATGACACCGCCCTCCTTCCGTGGTTTAATGAGCAGCATGTCACCCGTTGTCTAAAACTTCTCAAGTGTTTCTATTTACTTCAATTATGTTGAATTAATATTATGTCCCACGTGTCAGTTGAAGGGGTTGTGGACTTTGTCCGTTGACTTTAATTGTTCGTGAAGGAAAAACACAATATTAAACTACAAATCATCAAAATATTCGTTGATACAAGCAAGAAAATAATCAAACAAACTGATCATCACGAAAACACCAGTGTTGTGTTTCTGTCTGCAGGTGAACAATGGATACACTTTACTCGATAAGGTTTTATTTACTGAACTCTTGTAACATGACCGATTTCTAATTCTTGCCATAAAGATTATGACCTCCTATAGAGATATGACAGGTTCGTTAACCCGTAAAATGAACTCGAAAAATCAATAAGTTGAACATGCTGAAATCTTTCAATGTGTGTGTTTAATCGCGGTCATAGAACTGGAAATGTAAAGAGTTGTTATCTACTTGGGAGATCCCATATCAAAGAAGAAAACAAATAGAAAAACATTCTGCTGCTTTAATTCCCATAGTGGAAGAGCATGATTATATGATATTTACATGTCAGAGATTATTGAGCGACGATCTAAATCGAGAAGAAAACCGGTTTATTATTATTTATTTACTTTTTTTTTTAATTTCCTTTCCCCCCCCCCCTTTTTTTTAACTTAACTTGTCAGAACATTTTCGGAGTTGGCTCCACCCACCCATCGCCATATTAGAGAGTCAAGCATGGATCCGCTCATGCAGCCGGGTGTTACAACTTACAAATGGCACGTACTTCCCTGCATTTTTCATGTTCCTTTTCGTGAAAGAAAGATTAGCAAACGTGAATGGTTTTAATGGTGTTCATTGATTAAAAGGTTACATCTGAAAAACTGTGTTTGAAAGTTACACAATTCATCCGCGTGAACAAAGTAATCTGTCGAACATTTTGTGTGCACTAACAATTATTTTCGCCATTTTGCAAGGGAGTGTTGAACAATAAGAAGCAGCATGTGTGTGGGAATGTTTGTCAAAATTAAACAAAATCATTATCAACTGTGGGCGAACGTGTTATTGTTAATTGATCAGTAATGCTAGGAATTGCAATAATAATGAAATAAACTGTGATTGTTCTCAACCACCTAAGCGTAGGACAATCATGACAAGATGTTTACTTGAAATCTACTCCGCAAACACGTGAAGGGAACGGAGGAGAAAATGGTTGTCTAGAATTTATTTTTACGTCACATTATTGTGCTTGTTTATTTATTTTAGAAGAAAATATATATGAAGCAGCTTTATAATGATTATCGAAAAATGCGAGTATAAGCCAACGTAGTAGCTTGGATAGCTTGGAAAGTAATACATGAATACGTCAGAGTTGTAGTTAAGGCCGTTTTTTTTTCAATGGCTTGGCCTTGGACTTGGATGCCTTGGCCTTGGCCTTGAGGGTTCCAAGCCTTGATCTTTTCCAAAAAATTAAAGGCATTTTCAAGACATATGGAACTTTGCTGTTTTTGCTTGTAAAATTGTTAAATATTTTGGTTGTTTTGTGCAGTAACACTATATCATGTAGCTAATACAAAATCTTGGTTAGGATACTAGACTTGGGAAATGAATTCATGTTTTACAAATTTTTAGATTATTACAATAAAATGATAATGATGATGATTATAACACTGGTACCGTATGAAATACAGGTGCACATTGGAACAAATGTACTTGCATTTCTTGTCTTTATGTGAACATTTTCAATGTTTGAACAAAGTATTTGCAAATTTTGGTGAATTTGGTCAAATGCCTCTGCTTTATTATTCATTCCCTTTTCATATGCAAAAACTGGTACTAAGTTTTTGGTATAGTCCTACATCTGCTGTGTGCTTTGTTTGGTATAGGGGTCAAGTGAATGGGGCGCGGAAAACATCATTTGAGAAAGAGAAAGGAAGAAATAAATATGATTATTTTATGAATCGTATTCACCGCAGGGTAAATTGCATTAAAATTAGTCTTTTTAGGTTATAAAATGCGAATGAATGTCTAAAGCTCGTTCGCTTTGCTCCATCACATAACGTTGCTCAGGATCTTGTAATTCCACGCCCAATATACATATAATTATGACTAAATTCTTCGACAAGAATTCTCCTGGATTTTCATGAATTTGATGCTCCATTTGAGAAACCATTAATCAATGTTCATAATTCGATACTCTATACCGCTTGATTGCAGAGCCCCTTTGCGTATTTTCGTGGGTAAAGTGAACAGAAATTGCTCCTTCGAGGATTAAAATTTGTAACAAACTACTGCTGGGTTGCTTTGCTCCCTCGCTTGTAAATTTACATACCTATTATTATCATTTTCTTTTCTTGTTTTTTCTTCTTTTTTTTCTTTTTTTTTTTTTTTTTTGGGGGGGGGGGGGGCAATGTCACTGTTTGCTCTGAGCGCCATGAGTCTAAGATACACCACCAGAGCACTACTAATTGCTATTCGACTTTGAATAAAATTTCACTTCCTAACAGGAAAATCAACTGAAGAAAAAGGGTATTGTGGTTAGAGAGCAGTGACATATCTCAATAAATCTCAATAAAATACGGTGTCTCGCATGACTTATTAAACAAATGCAAGCTCCCAATCAAGCTTGTTAGATATAAAGTCCTGATATTGGAGGCAAGAGCACTATCAAAAAGAAAGAAGTCCCTCCTTATTAGTTAGCTCTCTTCGCTTAATACTCACAAATAACCAGTTAATTACAGCTATTAATCTCCAGGAAAATAATTTATTTGTGTGTGTGTGCGTGTGTGTGTGTGTGTGTGAGCCTCCGTCTTTGCTCTTTTCATTTCTTGGCCTTAGCCTTGGCCATGCTAGTCAATGCCTTGGCCTTGAGGGTTTAAGCCTTGACTTCAACACTGGAATACGTGTGTATCATTATCGGTGTCTATATTGCTTCTTATTGTTTAGTAATTTTCATCAGGGATTAGTGGGGGTTTTTTTTAATTTTATCTTGATGATTCTAACACGTCATAGTACACAATTGTTCCTACAGGATCTAAGCATTCAAAATAACTTCTTAGTAGTATTCTTTTCACAATTCACATATACGACCAATACTCAACTTTATCTTAAAAGACAGAAAACTAGAGGGACAAAAAAAAGAAGACACGATCGCAAAGTAATCAACTCAGAGGACATTTCAATATCTATTACATGTCCCATAGAAATTATGTCCGGATTTGAATAAGTGATTAGGAAATTGAAAATGCTATTGAAATTGCCTTAGGTTTGTTCTTCAAAAGTCGTTGTGATCGTGTATAAATGATACTCACATGTGAGTCCAAAGAAGAAGGCTTCGAGAGAGAACATCCATCCCATGAAGGCCACACTGGAGTCAAACTCCTGCAGGATGTCATCAAGGAAAACGGCCAGGCTCTTGAGAAGTCCTCCAGCAAGGATCTGACTCAAGTGGCACCAAACCAACAGTAACCACGGCGCCTTCGATTGCGACAACGGACCCGTGGATGATGGGGAATCTTCGTCTAGTGATAACGAGGGCGTCAGCGAAACAGCGCTTGAGGTATTAGACGTCGTCGGCGGGGTTGTGGCGGGATGGGGCGATTTGAGAATAAGGGAAGACATGATGGACGAAGACGATGCTATTGTCCGTGGCATTTGTTCTGGCATGTTTTCACCTGGCGAAGGAGTATAAACGTGTGCCAGCATTTCGTTCGAGAGATCTTCACTCAGCTGGTCAACCCCCGAATCCTCTAAAAGGAGTTCGTCTTGCTGAAAACCATCACGAGGTATTACATCTACTAGAATGTCTTCACCGCTACCTAGGAACGGCTGTGACCGACAGGGTGGAAGTAATGGTAAAACAGCGGCGGTTGTCCATGACTCCTGCAAAGAAGACGTAGACAAGTGACTGCATGTGAGGGGAGTCAGTGTCTCGATGGTCGAATCTTGATCCACATGGGACGACGTATCGTTCGATAGCTTTTCGTAGCTGGTTGCATGAGTCGACAACTGAGAAGAAAGAGACAATGATGATGACGAGGAGGAGCCTGAGGATTGAGTAGATGCAAATGTGCTGCCTCTATGACCTACACCACTTTGTCTGTACTTTATGCAGGTGTTCTTGCTCCATTGTGGAGACTGTTCAAACACTGTTTCGCCTTCTTTGTCAAGTTTATTCATAGCAATATTTGATCCGGCACTTAATTCCCTCATCTTGGTCAATGGCGCGATATCGAACCTTGTATCAAAACGCCTTTCGCTAGCAGACGACAGGACAGTGACGCTCGATACAGATCGTATGTCTGCGATCAAATGGCTCAATTCCTCAATGTAAACTTTATAAGCGGTCTATGGATATGAACACCACTCCAAGATTCAGTCAGCGCTTATAAAATCAGTAGCTGTCAATCTTTGACACTTCAAAATACGGAGGGAAATATCAGCACAGAGCCAAAAACAAGACGCCAAGACTTTGTCCAAAGCTCTACAAAATTGCAAGACAGCTCAAGCATAGTAATTGACTAGATATTATTGCACACAAAACTCAGCCTAGTTCACAGCTGAGTGATACGATCAGGGACGGTCTCCACTCAATTGCTGACGAACCAGCCGACTCAAAGCTTCAAACGCTGAGTGAACTTTATGCCTGGACCGGAATTCGAAGCTGTTAAACTTCAAGTGCTGACGTCGACTGCAGTCGAATCCGTTGCCAATTCGCTCTCGCATTGACATGGACTTTGTCTCCCAATGCCTACCTCTGAAGATGCTGATTTGATCAGGGATACACTGGTAGTAACTACTGATGGCGTAGCATGGTTCTAGCTATTGACGGGGCACATATGGGGGTGGAACCTGTCTAACTCTGTGACTCAATTGAACCCAAATTTACAATGCAACTCATATGTGGTGCGAGAGGGGTCCTTTTACCTAGCCTACTTCTCCTCGTCCTTTCATTCTCCCCGTCCTTTCATTCTCCCCGGGGGGGGGGGGGGGGGCACTCAGATATATGGGTGTACACATGCGTGTCCATGGGTTTTCAAAATACCCCCTGAACAGGTTTTACACTTGGATGAAAAAAGACCCCTAAACGAGGATTTTTGCGCGGTTTTTCATCATCCAACCCCCCTAAACAAGTTTGACTTCGGCCAGATTAGTCAAAAGCACCCCCTTTTGTTGAAAATCAGCGTTTTTGGGCCCCTTAACGCGCATATATCTGAGTGGCCCCCGGGCATTCTCCCCTTTCCCTTTTCTCTCTCTCTCTCTCTCTCCCTCTCTCTCTCTCTCTCTCTCTCTCTCTCTCTCTCTCTCTCTCTCTCTCTTTGTCATTTAATTTGAGGCACGTTTCCCATGTGCCTCCCCCTAGCTACCCCACACGCAGCAACGGTAACATTTCAATTGTTTCACAAGGGAGTTTTCGCAGACCCTGACCTGTTTAGTAACTGATACATAATATCTGGTTTTAAATTCATGCAACCAAATTCCTGAATCATTATCATAACAGCTCTTAAAATTAATAACTTTGTCATTTAACATGGTATAGTTTCTAGTGGATTTGCGTGGGCCTAGCCACTGAGAGGGCATTATGTCGGGAGGCATAGCCCTTCGTCCCTCCATATCTCTATTCCCCCCCCCCCCCCCCTCGCAAATCGACTGGGCATGCTTGGGGAGGAGAAACTTCCCTCTTCACTCTAGTAGCTACTCCACTGAAAGCGTCCATGAATGTAGTGAATCATTATAGTCACGGCAGCACCAACGTGTTCCAATACCAATATTTGTTATAGGCTGACCCATGGGCGGTTCCAGGTTTTTGTGAAAGGGGACCCAGTTCAGTATATTTTCTTATGACCAAAAAAGTAGGAAAGACCACAAGTGGGCTTATCGCTTATTTTGTAGGTTGTGTTTATTTATACTGACACCTCGAAATTTTTCTCACGTGCATGAGTCGTGTACGGTATGTAATTATGATATGATCTAATAATAGAGTGTCTGAAGGTGGGGGTGTCGTTGTGGGGTCGGTTTCATGTCGTTCATCCGAAGGCTCTTAACTCTGAAGGTTCGTTACACTGAAGGTTCGTGCTTCCGAAAATAACAGAACACCCTGCATCATTTTCGGAATTACGAACCTTCGGAATAATGAATCATATATCATATCCGGAATTATGAACCTAGCTATTCCATTTTTTGGAATTACGAACCCTATTTCATTTTTCAGAATTACGAACCCTATTCAGTTTCGGATTTATGAACCCGCTGATATGGGAATTTCATGAACATTCGAAATCACGAACCTTTGAAAAAAAGAGTATCCCCCCCCCCCCCACCTTCATTAAAGGAGGGGGGGCTAGCCGATATTCCCGTAGTATAGACCGATCCGTCTGTGCTGTAGGTTAGTTGGGGGAGGGTATATCCAAATTTAATGTAATGATAAAATATCTTAATCGAAGGACAACTGCATGGCGGCGTGTCAAAACAACACAATGGTGAGATTTCAAAGTATTTGTCACCAGCAGGGGCGGCTCCAGGATGCTGTCAAAAAAGGGGGTTCAATTCCTGAAAAAATTGGCAAAATTCAATGTACACCAATGATGTACACCAGTACACCAAAACTATGACGAACACAAAACGGGGCGGACCCCGGTGACCACCCCCCCCCCCCCCCCCCCCACCGGATCCGCTCCTGATCATCAAAGGCTTATATTTACCTTTTGAATAAATTGAGTTAGAAATTAACGAAAAGATGATGTATCTGCATTTCTGCCGTATACTGCGTCTATTCCGAAAAAAACAATAAACGACTTGTCGACCAGACTGAAGACAATGGTCTGGAAATTGTTATTTACAGAGAAGATACCACCAAAGATGTATGTGAAACGTGCAATCATGGTCAGTCATGTAATTTGCCTTGCAAATGATTAATCGAGTTTTATGTGATCTCTGACAAACAAAAACGAAACAAAACAACAAAGGTTATCATATTTTTCAGAAGCATTGTGTGTCAAACAACTGTCAAATCCTTTGTAATGCCCCCCCCCCCCCGGGTAAATGGACCTGATAATGCCATGAGTATTCATTTACTTTCATTATGTACACGCGATTTCTGTGAAATGCTTTTCAGCCACGCATCCGCCAGTAGCACCAAATATGCTTGAAGTATTTGCATACAATCTGATATAGTTTAGGAAGTAAAAGTAAAAGTATTTCAAACTTGTTTTTAAATTTACGTCTCATGCCCGAGTATTAACTTTTAGTTTAGGCACTTTATAATCTATAGGTCACTTTGTAATTTAGTATCAAAATGATGTAACAAAATAAGATGAACAAAATTGAAAATGGATCATTTCGGAGCCCGAATAAGAGGTGACTTTTCCCCCCGAATATGAGATGACGATTGTCCAACTATTGGTCCTTCAAAATTATTCAATCCCAGCCTCCCCCACCGCCCTCCCCCCGCACCTCCGACGTAGTAAGCAGGGAGAGGGGGTCATTCATACAAGGGAGTAAGCTTGCTGAACATGAACAACGCAAAACAAAAACCTTTCATACTCATATTCAGACCTTGTGTGGCTACGCGTTATTTGATATTAAAGGGTTTGTACCTACAGACTAGCGATCGATTGTCTAAAGACAATCACTTTTCCGAAGTCCACTTTCAATCATAGCACAAGCGGGCGAAGGCGTGTCCAGTGCTTATTATTTCCCTCGAGATAAGTGATAGACATCAACCATTGTTGACACTATTTGCTGTAAAGGGCTAATCAATCCGACCTCAACGATAACGCTATAGTTATTACTATGCGCATATATTTGGGGAAGTTTTGTTGTTAAGGTTATAGTTATCGGTATTGGTGAGGTCAGACAAAAGGGATAATTTGCCAGCCCTGGGCCCTCTTGCATAGAAAGATGCCATAAAACGCAACTAAAAATATTAAACGCAACTTCATTTTCAACCAATCAGGATCGGGTATTTCGGACTTGCGTTTACTCGCAACTCTCTATGCAAGAGGGCTAAGGACCTCTCCTGGGCAACGTTTCATCAAACGGTCGCAAGTACACAAGTTTGTTGACATTCCATTGAGACGCGTGTATTAAAATCAACATGCGTTTCAATGGGATGTCGGCGAACTTGTGCTTATGACGGTTTGATGAAACGATGCCCTGGCTCATACATCTATGTGAAGGGCGTCATTCATTGACCCGGTTTTAGTCTTGACAGATCACACTGCCAAAACGATTTCAAAACGATTGCGAAACGACTGATCCTTGGCCATTCATGATAAATTTTCAATCATGAATAGAAATTGATGACTGACTTTCTAATAACTAATATATAGATATTATTCAAAGTAAATTATATTTACTTTGAAGAATTCTAATTTTTGTCAATAGATATTTTTGTTCTGGAATGGAATAAATAAAACTCTGAGGACATCTAGACAACGAGAAAACCAAAAAAAAGTCATAAATGTAATGCACCTGCACCTTGTTTTAAACTTCTGAACTGCACGCACAAAAATAATAATGATGACAGTTGTGTGGAATTTGACCTAATAACACTCAGTAACATTGAAAAATGTCAAATATTACATAAACTGGTACCTCCTCATAATTTTCAAAAAAATGGACAAGAAACTAAAAATCAAACTTACTTGGCCTACCTTATAATGTCATACACGTGTAAACCACGTATCTCGAACATGGTGCTGACACTAAATGCTTTAACATACTTTTGAAGTGGTCGATTTCTGGTCATGCGATTACATGGTGAAAGAAACGGTCTCAAAGCAATTGCAAAAGGTTGATCATATATCCTACATAAGAATTTGTGTACACTGTGAGGTTTTGGTATCATCAAAATGATAAGAAATTGACCCAATCTCGCTGAGAAACATGTGCACTGCAAGGACTGCACACCCTCTTCCAAACTGAGATAAATGGGATGAGAAAGCTCACAAATTATTTTCACCTTTCCCAGAACTCAACCTTCTCTTTAACAGCACCGGATAGAATCTGAAATATCAGAAATATCTGAAAAAAATGAAGAAAAAGAAAAGGAGAAAGTTAACTGTGCTTTCTCAACCACCGCGTTGCATGTACACCTCCTCAGTGGCGTAGCTAGGGGGCACCGAGGGCACGTACCCCTCCCTCCAATCAAATTGCAAAAACAAAATAGTGATAAAATATTAAAAGAGGTGGAAAGGGAGAAAAGGGAGAAAACTTGGGGGAAGACGCTATATAGAACCTCCTCCACACGTTCCCCTTGCATTAATAACTTTGTTGATTTGCATGTCATTCACCTAGTGAGATCGGTGCCCCACCCCCGTGATGCTTTTGCCCGAGTCGATCTCTAGACCCACACTACGCCACATTGCTTTCTGTAAATGATCCATCGCGGTCTGCAACAGGAAATGGTGAAAATGGAGAGAGAGAGGGGGGGGGGGGGGTTCACCATATTGCAAACTACTGCATTTCTCAATTTCTGCATTTTTTTATTTATTTGTTTCTCAAATTACATACGATAACTATATAACACTGAAAGCATTGCTGCCTCAGATGTTGATCAACGATGTATGTGTCTCGTCAGAAAGTTTTTCGGGACATCTGCAAAGCTCCTCAAGCAACCAACGCTTTCCAGCAACGCCGGGTTAGGCTTCCGTTTAAGGCCCACACTAGGAATGCACATGTCCACGTCACGTAAAAATACTTGTCAAAGAGAAAGCCATCAAAATGGGTAGTTCGATAAAATCTCCCCGATAACCGTTTAACCCTAAAAGGGCCGGTTGTTGATCAACATTTTGGCTATGTCACAGCCCCCCCCCCCCCCCCCCCCGAGATCTCACGTGTCGATCGCGCGATCGCGCCGAAAATCGGCACGCACGTCCACAACGTAATCTACAAAACTGTATAGTTTAATGCTCCGAAGAAAAAAATCACATTAATTGATGATGCAAATTTATGCATGAAATCAAATTTTTTCTCTAAATCATTAAATAAAGCTTTAAAAATGCTATTTTTTGATCTAGACACTCTTTCCAGTATTCTTAGCAAATATACTTGAAAAAAATTCGGTATCGAAATTGATTTCTTATGTATTTTATTGTATTTAAAATTACTTATGTATTTCTTTGTCTTATTTACCTTTTGTTTTGTTTTTTGTTTGTTTTTTTAATGAAATTTGTCAAGGACACTTTCGCGAACATAAACAGCATAAAATAAATTAATTTTAATCAGCAAATGTAAAAATATTCATAGATTTCTAAATTTTGGCTGAAAACACATTTTGTATTGAAATTATACATGAAATTACGTTTTTGAGCAATTTTTGATCTGACGTGCAAGTACGAAGTGTTGAGTACCTTCGGAACCGCATGCCCGGACATTGCGAATTTGGTCTCAAAAGATGCGTGAGATTCGAAAGAGAAAAAAAAATCATGAAACGCCGCGGCGGCTGCTTTGCGCGTCGCGGACATATCGCGAGAAACGTCTAGGGGTGGATTCCACCCCCGGCCAAACTGACTGAACAACTGAACTGGGTATAGGTATTCTGTTCGGCACTTGTTTGGCTTAAACAAAATGTTTAGGCAGAAACGAGGCTGACTACAAGCTGCGTCATCTCACAGCTGGGAATAGTGGAAATGCACTGAAGATCAAGGCGTCTCAGCTTCAGCATAGGGAGTGAAATATGAAAGAAAGTGAATTTCAAACACCATTTTCATTTTATAGATTTACTGCCGACAAGTAATCAATTTCAAATTACATCATTCAGTTATGCGCCTGCTCATCATGCACACGTAAAATAAATTACTAATGTGTGCCCCTAATCATGGTGATGGCCTCAATATGAAGAGCCCCCTCTACGAAAAATCTTAGATCATGTACTGTCCATCATACGCTAAATCACTTTTGCAGTTTAGACTCACTCAGTTGAGTGATCCTTATTATTTTCTTCTTCTTTTTTCCTCTTCTATTCTCAGTCCGTCTTTATCCTTTGTCATATCCTCCTTTTTTCACCTCGTCTTCCTCACCATGCCACAGCTGTTCCTACTCTGATCCATTCTTTCTCTCTTTAAAAACAAAAGAGAGTGAGTAATCACACTATTCTACACTCTCCGGGAGTCATGTAAGTAACCACTAGTTTAGGATTGAACATCGAATTATTTTAGAAGTGCTCTCTCAAATGAAAAGGGCGAATTTTCACTCTATATTTACAATATTTTCACCCCCGAGAGTCACGTCAGTGATCACTCGATATTTTTTTTTAAGAGAGAGTTCCCTTGATTATGTTTATCATCATTTGCTGAAGAATCTCGACATGACTTTTGCTTTATTCTGCATCAATACGCCAATTCTAAGAGCACTCACATGAATTATTTGATTACAGGCCATGACACAAATTCTGCCTTCCTATTGAAGAAAAAAAAAACATAATTGGACTGCGTAATTTTCAATGCCATTTTATTCAAGCTTGATATTAAAATGAAATTCGCCTTCTTTGGCCTACTGTAGACACCGTGTCTTACTACAACTTACATTTTATATGACATCTGATACCTTCGGGTGACTGTGCAACCTACTGCATTATAAATAATTTAATGTGATCCTTATAAACACCCGAGGTGCGAGGCACATGGGAGCGCCCATGATTGGTCAAATAACGGTCGAGTTAATCGTGTTAGTGATGATCGATAGTGAATTATTCTGACAACGCGCGTAATCAAATCTCAGCGAGTTGGAGCCGACACAATCACGACAATCGGTTGCTATCCCCTTGTCTGTAATACATTTAGGAATCATCGTCTTAGTTTGTCACTGGTTGCCTTTTGTTCGACAGAAACCAAAGACGTGAGTATCCATGGATTTTTAGTGAGAATGAACATTATGGTGACGATGAAAAGAAAGGAGGAAATGAAATGTGAGGCAAACAATGATGCCATGACTTATGATACTAAACAAACAACGACATCAGCCGGTGTTGCTTATATGGAAATGCGTTAAGGGTTGACTTGATGAGTTTCAGAAATGATCTCCTTGGAAATGCAAAAAGCTTGTGAATGGAATCAGTGGATCAAACCTCGCAAAAAGACGATGATGGAATAAAAAAACGAATTGTATTTTGTGTCACCTTGTTGCCTTCATTTTATACAAGCATCATGTGCATTTTCTGGTTAGCCTATGTGTTCGTGTTTACGCTGTGGTTACCTCGCGTCTTTGCTCTTCAAAGTAGCGTGCCTTTCGCGGTGGACCCAGTCACGAAAGCTCTGGAATATGTGGAAGCGATCGCCAAACAGAAGGATAACTGCTCATTTGGGCCATCACTCGATCTACAGTATAACAAGGAACGTTGGACTCACCAAGCCGAAGTGGCCGTCCATGCGGCCAATCTCCTGACGACTCTATCAAGGACAGGTCCGCACATCCGCGGTGACCATCCTGACGATGAGGATCTTCTCTACTCCATCGTCCTCGCCAACGTCCAGAACTATGACGATGTCTTCGGGTCGGCTATCGCCTTCAAGACGAGCTTCTACCGCGACTACCGCCTTTTCTGTCCGTATGCATTCCGAGCCCCTGATTTCATCACCGCGAAAGATCTCTCGATAGGGTATAACTACACGATGGAAGAAACCGATTGGTTCCATATCCCCTACCTGTCCTTCAGAAATTACACGTTTGGTTTGGCATCGGTAATGGGCCCATCATCGAGTCGATCTTCTGATACTGTCTTCTCAATGCAGCAAGGCAGTTCATGCCCAGGTTGCAGTAGTACCCACTCTCCAGAAATATTTAGCACCGACATGAATTCCACTCAAATTCCTACTCCTTGGGCTAGTTCTACAACCTACCCTTATCCTCCCTTCAACTCAACAGATACATTCAACTTGACTACCACCATGGTCACGCCGAGACCAGAATCTGTTACCTTAGACGCTACAGACACAAGCACTTTGGACACCTCAGTCAATACCGCGCATGTTGACCGTCTCCCAGACGTGATCGGCAATCCAGTGCCAGAACCTTCTGACATCCCCATCTTAGACTCCATGAAGTTCGTTGACATCTCTGATGGCTACTGGACCAAACCGTACTTCGATTGCGGTGGTGGGGACGTTTGGATGGTAACATTCTCAGTGCCTTTCTTCTGGTCCGATATGGTTTCTTCTACCGAGAATCCATCAGGGTTAGACTTGTTTACCTTCGCGTAAGTACAGATTTTTCACTTACTGATTCTTGATACTTTGGTAAAGGGCTACCACTTTGCACCTGTAAAGTACTAAAGCCAAATAAAATCAATTTCTCTTGTCCCCCCCCCCCCCCCCCCCTTCCACTTTTGGGCCCACCTCCTTCATAGTTGAAAATGTGATATTTTTAAATCTAAAAATAACATATTCACTGACATGCAATTTTCACTTTTTTGAGCCTCAGTAGTCACGGCAGTGCATGTGCAAGTGGAATTTCAAAATCTGTGTTGAAGTTGACCCAGTCAGGGGCTGATCCAGGATTTAGTATAAGGGGGGCACACAAATTTTTGGAAAAGGTACACCCGTATCTTTTTTTTTATCTTGCCAGCTTCTCGAAAAGTCGCTCAATGTGGGGGGGGGTTATGAGTTATGGGGTCCAGTTTTCCTCCATATTTCTCTGACATGTCTGACAAGCAAAAAAAAAGAAGGGCACAATGGTCAAAAAGGCGCATCCTTTATGGTCAAAATGCATACTTTTCTTCCAAGGGGGGGGGGGGGGGGCACGGGCCGGAAGTGCCCACCCCCTGGATCCCCCAATGGACCAAGTAGCATTTTTATGTTTTCAAAATATCAAATATTAGAGTTTTCGTTCAGCAACGTACGCAGGATTTGAGGACGCAGATTACCAATTGCACTTGACAAAGGACGCTTAGGCATTCTTTGTCGAAAATGAAAGAACCGGAACGGCAATACCCTGCTAGATCAAGAGCGCACGATAAATTGCAAATGGGTCGTTCGCCCTTAATCTAGGACGAAACTACCGTTCCGGTTCTTCAATTTTCCACAAAGACTTTAAGAGTTTTCGTTCAGCAACGTACGCATGACAAAGGACGGGAGTCCTTTGTCATGCGTAGGTTGCTGAACGAAAACTCCCTATTGAATAATCCCCCCCCCCCCCCTTCTCCCCTCCTCATTTTAGAAAATCCGGAAGAGAAACTAGGAATCAATTTTAATTTAATTGCCCCAGTTTTTACCACGTGTTACAGTTGGGAATAAAGTGGTAAGGCCCCAATCATTCACAATCCAATTCACAACTTTATTGTCTGGGGATTGTTATGATCGATTCGCATCCATCATGTCCATGACGGAAACCCGTCTTTATAAAGCCCAGCTTCGATTTGTGTCAGTACTGCGGTGATGGAGTATGTGAGGTAATTTAACCCATATGACATTAATTATTATTATTGTTTTCTTTGTTCAGTTTGCAGTCACTTTTTAAACGATATCACTCTTTCACTCAATAACAAGGCTTACAATAACAGTTATAAGTTACTGAAATACTTGCATCTGATTGGGTGAGTGCAAATTTGTCATAGATCTGTTGCAATTATTACTGATAACAAGTTTTATGAAACAGCTAGGACCCAGACTAGTCTCTGACGCAGGGTCTTTGCGTCAGCAAAATGACGCCTCATGTGAGGGGGGCATTGAGGATGTTGGTAGTGTTGCATCACATGCAAATTTGATAAACAAATAATTTGTGGGAATTTGTATCATGATATCAAATTCTCTATCATCCGCCCAATCCCTTTATATCGTTCTTCCGTTGTTGCTGTCCTTCAAACACCAACGAACTTTTCTGACTCTCTTCCGTTTCATTCAGAAATAGATGTCATGGCATTCTACGATTATTGAATTAATTAAGCAGATTACGAACATTATCCCTCACTATGTCTCCTCAGGAGGTTTATATACATGATATAGGGTCCATGAATGATGTGATGTGACAGTCATTCACATCGTCCACATTCAAAATTCAATCAATTATACATCTTCTAACAATAAGAATCGTCTCTCAACTAGGAATAATGCATGGCTGTCGAGTTGGGAAAGTGCTATAACCTGAGTTATTTTTTTTTAATATAAGGGGATTCAACCGGTTTCATCCCAGTGCTTTATTAATCTCACTTTTTGATCGGATGTGGATTTTTTAGTGACAGGAACATATACTTACTTTTCTCTTTGTATTCAATTCTTCAAGAATATCATTTGATATCGTGTATTTGTATGTAATTGTGAGAAATGAAAGTGAGAGAATTTTGACGCGTACCTCGATCAAACTTCCCGAAGCCCTGTGCCAGTTTTGATAAAGAGTAAACAAAAAGTGTCTCCACCGGAAAAGAGAGAATGAGAAAGAGAAAGAGAAAGAAAAGGAGAAAGAGAAAGAGTGTGAGATAAATATAAAGAGGGAGATAGAGGGAGAAACGGGACAGAAAGAGACCGACAGAGAGAGAGAGAAAGAGAAAGAAAGGTTGAAACGAGAGCAAGAAAGATAAATATAGAGGGAGAAACGGGACAGACAGAGAAAGAAAGAGAAAGGTTGAAACGAGAGCAAGAGAGATAAAGATAGAGGGAGAAACGGGACAGATAGAGACAGACAGAGAAAGAGATGGAGAAAGAGAGAGAGAGAAAGGTTAAAACGAGAGCAAGAAAGATAAAGATAGAGGGAGAAACGGGACAGAGAGAGACACAGAGAGAGGGGGAGAAAGAGAGAGAGTATAAGAGAAAGGTTGAAACGAGAGCAAGAAAGATAAATATAGAGGGAGAAACGGGACAGAGAGAGAGAGAGAGAGAGAGAAAGAGAAAGGTTGAAACGAGAGCAAGAGAGATAAAGATAGAGGGAGAAACGGGACAGAGAGAGAGAGACAGACAGAGAGAGAGGGAGAAAGAGAGAGAGAGAAAGGTTGAAACGAGAGCAAGAGAGATAAAGATAGAGGGAGAAACGGGACAGAGAGAGACAGACAGAGAGAGGGGGAGAAAGAGAGAGAGTATAAAAGAAAGGTTGAAACGAGAGCAAGAAAGATAAATATAGAGGGAGAAACGGGACAGAGAGAGAGAGAGAGAGAGAAAGAGAAAGGTTGAAACGAGAGCAAGAGAGATAAAGATAGAGGGAGAAACGGGACAGAGAGAGAGAGAGACAGAGAGAGAGAGAGAGGGAGAAAGAGAGGGAGAGAGAGAAAGGTTGAAACGAGAGCAAGAAAGATAAATATAGAGGGAGAAACGGGACAGAGAGAGACACAGACAGAGAGAGGGGGAGAAAGAGAGAGAGAGAAAGGTTGAAACGAGAGCAAGAGAGATAAAGATAGAGGGAGAAACGGGACAGAGAGAGAGAGACAGAGAGAGAGAGGGAGAAAGAGAGAGAGAGAAAGGTTGAAACGAGAGCAAGAGAGATAAAGATAGAGGGAGAAACGGGACAGAGAGAGACACAGACAGAGAGAGGGGGAGAAAGAGAGAGAGTATAAAAGAAAGGTTGAAACGAGAGCAAGAGAGATAAAGATAGAGGGAGAAACGGGACAGAGAGAGACAGACAGAGAGAGGGGGAGAAAGAGAGAGAGAGAAAGGTTGAAACGAGAGCAAGAAAGATAAATATAGAGGGAGAAACGGGACAGAGAGAGAGAGAGAGAGAAAGAGAAAGGTTGAAACGAGAGCAAGAGAGATAAAGATAGAGGGAGAAACGGGACAGAGAGAGACAGACAGAGAGAGAGGGGGAGAGAGAGAGATGGGTGGAAGGAAGAATATTGAAATAAATCATAAGACACCCCAATTAGGTAATGGTAAACACTAAGGCACAAATCCATAAATCAACATCTAGTGCAGCTTTTGCTTCCAAAAGAGTCTGTTACCTGTCTAAACCACAAACATGCGCTGTATATTATCTTTCTTCCTAATCAACCTGTATTGAAAATGACGTAGCTCCAAATGCTGCACAGTTTTCGAGGCGATGCTGGCGCCTCCGTCATTAAAAGCATACGACATCATGGTAGATCCCCCTTTTCTTAGTGCTCGTACTTATTCTTCACTGCTTTTAAAATGTTTAAGGGTTGGTTGATTTAAATCGTAATTGCGGATCATAGCGGCACTGCATGGGAAGCACATCCCCCGGTAAAACACACATTAAAGGGAGTGGCAAGTCGTAATCCATGGGCCTGACCAGTTGGCCTGACTCGGGGAAATTCGGATATAATCAGGTCCAATCGTGCGCTACCGAAGGAATGTTATTGCCGGATTCCTCGGGCCATCGTTAACTCGAATCCCTCCATACGCAACCGACCAATGAGATTCAAATACTGGAATAAAGAACGCGCGATCTTGTTTACTCAAATTTGGGTCAATGTGCGAACTTTTATTAGCTGCGCACGATAAATTGAAGTCGCTTTGAACTTTGATCCAGAGAAAGAAGCAGCCAACTGTAAAAGCCCCCATAGATTGCGACTTGTCGCTCCCTTTAAGTAGAAAAATAAAATGTGCCCCCTAATAACTGTGCCAACCCCACACCCGCAGCAAATCTGATTGCCCCTTTGGGGGATGGGTGTTAGAGAATTTCCTGACTTGAGCCCTCCAGATAATGCTGGATCCGCCACTGAATAGATGCAGAAGAATCGGAGAAAGAGGTCAGTGAAATATTGGAAAACCCAATCAAATTCACAGTTGAGAAATACATAAATTTGGAAGATGCCTACCGTAATGGCACCAGTCGTGGCGCGCCCTTGTAATACAGCTTCATTGCTGCAACGCCCTGTGTCAACTGCCCTAGTCTCACCGGAGCGAAATGAACGGATGCGATCGACTAGCAGTTATTTTACCAATATAAATAAGGAACAACTGTGCGGCGTTTCGCTCACTGCCGATCGCGCAAAAAATGATGGCAGGAAAATTTGTTTCCAAAGGGAATTACCCAAGGGGCTTTTTTATGTTCTGCTTATTTTTTTGTAAAACAAGAACTTCCCTTTTAATAGCAGACTGAAACAAAATATTGTACCATATTTTCTGTTTTCGATGTAACAGAGCTTAAGTTCCATAGATGTTGGTCAGACAATTTTTTTGCATGAAAAATACTTTGGAAATAGATTATCTTTTTTCAAGTTAGCTGTCTTACCGAGAATGCCTATGCTCCAATCCTGACGCGCCATTCCTACAACACACAAATCATGACGTATCATCCCGACAAGCGCATTATACTAGTGTGCATGCACAATTTCCCAAAGACAACGCGATAGCTAGATAGCTTCGTGCGTATGGTTTAAGTAGCGCGCCGTGTACTGAGTGAATATTTTTAGAACAGAGTGATTTATCTTAGATTAATCCTTCCTTCGCAATCTCATTTGCGAGGGGTGCGGCACCACTGGTGCAAAGTGCGGCGACACTGGAGCAGCAGAAGCCCCGCAGAAGCGCCACAGTAGAGTTCGCATCGTAGAAGCAAGATGCAATATTTCAGATGGATTTCATTCACAAGCATTTTCGGCATCGAATGGTGGGCGATTCTTCAACAACCGTGGTATTTTCTGAAAATTATTAATCTAAAACTGTCAAACCCCTCCACGACTGGTGCCATTACTATAAACTTTTTAATTCTCTTGATTTTCTTTACGAGCCACCTCGTTTGTTTTGTCTGCAAAAAGTAATAAACAGTAATATAAAATGTATCATGCTATGACGAAAAGGGTACGTCATACAGGGTGAACACATGTTTGAAAAGAAGAGAGAAAAGACCTTTGAATAAAATATAAATTCGTTAGATCTTTTAGACACAACAAACATTGGCAAGTGGAGAGGAACTCGCAGATGAAATCATATAGTTGTCAATTTATCATGTTTATGTAGTGGTCTTCAAGACGTAATAATTATATTCATGACGACTTTCTTATCCTCTTTTGGATTTTCGTCCAACTTTTATTGATCCGTTTCTCTTCTCCTTTTATTAAAATCAACTTATATCAGGGTGGACGATCTCTCTAACTGTACTATCACACCGGGCTTCCCGACCGTGCCACGACAGTCCCGACTCAAAAATATGGAAAATCGGGTGAAAAGTCGTGGCCAAGTCGGGAAGGTCGTGGCGTGATCGGGGTTAGTCGTGGCATGTTCGTGAGGGTCGGGAACGGTCGGGAGGGCTGTCACGACTTTTTAGGTCGGAGCTTAATAATCGGGAAACTCTCACGATTCTAAGAAATCGTGGCTATAACGTCGTGAGGACGTGGCGCGGTCGGGATAGTCGGGGCACAGTCTTGGCTCAGTCGTGGTGCAGTCGGAGTGGTCGTGGCCCAGTCAAAATGAAAGTGAGGTCTGCTTGCAAATCGGCTGTATTTATAGGTCTTGGCGCGGACGTGGTAGAGAAGGTGATAGATCGGGGCTGTGGCGTGGCTCAGTCGTGGCGCAATCGGATAGATCGTGGCGCTGTCTTGGCGAGAACGTGGCACAAACGGGTACTGTCGGGACTCAGTCGTGAGAGTCGTGGGTATAATCGGGGTGCTGTCGTGGCTGGTACATGGCTGGATCGAGACTGTCGGGAATCAGTCGTGGCACAATCGGGGAGAGTCGTGGCAGCAACGGGAATGTATAATTTTTTAACCGGGATTCGGGTATTTTTACACGATTCTACCCCGACTCATACAAATGTTTCAAAAATTATAGAATCGGCGTTGTCGGGACGGTCGTAGCAGTCGTGGAGTTTGGTGTGATAGGGGCTTAAATGGTAGCATGGTAAGTAGTGGTACTATGCCTACGTGGCGTTGCATATCTAATCGCATAGATAATAATTGCAATGAATTGTGTCAGGATGACGTTGGTGCTCATCGAATGGACATTGCAACGAGTGTCCCTATGATATTTTAGAAAAGATATTGATATTCACATCACGTATACTTATCACGGCCTATAGTTAAAGAGAAGATTGAGCTCTGGTAAATGTGATATATAATTTGTGAGATTTCTTGTCCTGTGTATGTCAGTTTGGAAGAATAGTCCCTTGAAAAGGACTGCTTTTCAAATGCCCTCATATTGACGAGAAACAGCTGAAATGTTTGGACCAAATTCTCAATCCGCATGTGTGTGCAGTCCCATGTACCCATTTTTGTGTGCAGTGTATGTGACTTTCAGGGGTTCGAGCCAACTTCTTCTCATTTTGGTGATTCCAAAACCTCAAAATATACACCAATTGTTTTATGATGCGTAATCAACCTTTCCCAATTGCTTCCAGACAGTTTTCTTTTTCACAATCTATTCACTTGACCGTGAACTCGTCTTCATCTCTGAATTTTTCACTCGTTATTTTTGACGGGTCAAGGTGTAGACAATAGAAATCCATCTTTTCAGTCGAACATCATAATTATGTGAACAAGCCTTCAAGATAAAGTTGAGTTCTGGTCATGAGATTGCATTGTGAAAGAAACTGTCTCAAAGCAATTGGGAAAGGTTGATTATATAGCACATAAGAATTGATGTATGCTGTAAGGTTTTGAAATCACCAAATTGATAAGAAATTGACTCAATCCTGCTGAGAGTCACATGCACTGCGCGGAAATGTGTATATGGGACTACACACAAATGTTCGGCCCCGGACATTTCAGCTGTTTCTTGTCATATGTTGAATGTGAGAGCATTTGAAGAGCAATCCTTTTCAGGGGACATATCTACTATGATAATCTTCCAAACCAACATAAAAGAATGAGAAAGCTCACAAATTATTTGTTTACCATTCCCAGAACTCAACTGTCCCTATAAAGGATTTCCCTTTTGTCGTGTTCCACCTTCTCCTGGAAAGTCATATATTTAGTTTGTTTTCATCATTTTTATTCAAAATATTTTATTCATAAAAATCATTCGCCACCAGTAAGCCGAATTTAAGTTGGTATGTTTTTAATGTTTATCATGAAATGAAATCACAAACTAAAATATATATTTGATAAAACGGCAAGTCATATATTTAGTTTGTTTTCATCATTTATTCAAAATATTTTATTCATAAAAAATCATTCGCCACCATTAAGCCGAATTTCAGTTGGTATTTTTTTAATGTTTCTCATGAAATGAATCACAGACTAAGAGATACGTTTGATAAAATGTACACAAAAAGGACAATGAATAAGGAAAACTATGCAGTATTATCTACTTACAGAATATCACTAGAAAGAAAGTCTTGTCGACAAGCTATTTTCTTGTAGCTTAAAGAGAACTACTAGTATTTGTTGGTCGACGTCATAGATTTGGTTAAACTGTTTTGCTTAGTGTATCTGGTTGGTCCATGACAAACGCAATCGATAATCCTTTTTTTTTTCTTCAAGTAGCTCTGTAAGTCTGAAAGATGCAAGAGGGCATTTGTGATTTGAGTTGTTTATCAGGATGGAAAATTTTCATCTTGACAATTAAAAAAAACAAAGATCTGCGAATCAGTACGTTGGTGACGATGCTGATTCTGATGATTAATACTAAACATATATAATTTCTTGCAAATACCAAACATTCATGTTTTTCCGGAACCATAATGTGTTTGAACATAAATTTTGAAATGTTAACACTCACGCGCTGTTAGTGTTAAACGGATTAGCTTGTCAAGCTTGGACCACCCGAAAAGCTCACTTTCAAGCTCACTTTGGTGTTATTTTTATGTTGACTATAAAATTGATATTTTCTGTCAGACATTGGCACATTTTGGATTTACTGTTAGTTTGAAGCATATCGGAGGAAAAAAATCAGCAGCATGTAGGATCGGATTTTCATGCTTTCTTCGAAATTCCAGAAAACCTTTCCGACTCCTCTGGAGGCTGCCCTGATGTGTGTCACGCAAGTACACTTCAAATCCTATATGATGTATGAATAGCGATGAAGAGATTTTGAGTCCCTCATAAGTAGGCCTGAGTGCTTCTCATGAATGGTGCCACAAGAACGTGCCGTGTTCAGTATCTATTTATGTCAGTACCGATCGGCGAGAATTGTGAATGAAATTTGAAGTATACGCCATGCAATTCCCTTGATTTCATTGTGCTATGATTATTCATATAACAATATGATAAGTTATAATACACTATTTCTTACTAGCTAGGTGGGTTAGGGTAACAATTTTCGATTATCGTGACACGACGGACAAAAATCCAGATCTAGAAACTGAAAAAATTCTTGAAATCATGTCGCCTTGTGGACAACCTTGTGCAACTTGAATTGAGTAATCATTGTAGCTTTAGAAGAAATGGAATGTAATAAAAGAAATGAAATAAAAGTATGATTTAGATAAAAATTATAAGGAATGATATTATAATATAATATATATTTATGGTAAAACAAAATCCAGCATATGGACTACGGGAAGTCGGGACAAGACGGGACACAGGGCAGTCCTAGAACTGAACTGACAATTAGAAAAATATAAATATAGAAATTGACAAAAAATACCCCCAAAATACGATGTGATAGCAATGATGAAAATAACAAAAAGCGAAAGTATAATCTTTGGAAAACATAAAATCTGCATTATTATGACTTCTTATGAAAACTGTAATCACCGACTTTTATTATTGTTTGTAAATGATGAGATTATGTTATGTTCATGCACAAATTAAAATATCTTTTCCAGAAATTCATGATATTCGGTATCATTGCACAGGGAAGGCCTACTAAGGATTGCTATACCGGATATATTGTTTCCTGCAATGTTCTGTAGAGCTTATTACATCGGGAGCAGAGTTAGGCTAATAATGTTGTTATATGATCCAGGAAATACTCAGTTTGCCATCCTATACTCCTGCACGAAGCCAATGTACTTTTGTTTTGAGTAGTATTTCCATTTCAAATATTAGATAACGTTAATCACAATTTTGTCATGTAAACCACCAAATAATATTTACAAGGAAATAAACTTATTTATCATGTACTTGCAATAAGTATGTTAAATAAGCAATCTCTTCCCTTCTCGACGGCAAATACAAATCACATATTAGACTCATCAACTTAAAATCTGAATAAGTCTGAAAAACGAAGTAAAAATACAATTCATACATCACTACGAAAACACCTAAGATTTGGCAGAACGCCTTGCCACGATTCTGTTATGTCTTTCGTTTTTGTCTTGGCTGAAATGCAGTTCTTTTCAAAGTGACTTCTATCCAAGTAAACTTGTGGATCAAAGTGATGGCGCACTTTGCAGATATTATTTTAAAAATCATTTGTTGTCCCTATAAACCGGCTTTTTATTTTCTAAAATATAAAAAGTAACGTGCCATGATCTCGGTAATTTCATTTGACAACAAAATGTATGCATTCTATTTAAATGAATTTAACCCTAAAAGGTCGTTTCCATTATTTTGGATGGCGGCCATTTTGGATTTTAGCATTTTACACATAGATCTGAACCACAATGGTAGATATCGATGATATTACAAATACCTTTAAAAAAATCGCGAGGGCTCCTCGACTAATATTGATTAGTAGGCCATAAGGAGTGTCCATTCCTGATTCGGTGCTTTTGTCCGCTCTGTCACGATAATTATTATTATTATTATTATTATTATTATTATTATTATTATTATCGTTGTTGTTATTATTATTATTATTATTATTATCATCATCATCATTATCATAATTATAATGTTCCTTTCATTATGCTGGAATCTTTGATATTGGCTTATTTTTTATCTGAAGGCTGTACTCTTATTGACTAGCACCATAAGCACGTGTATCTTACACGGAAAAGTCGGCTAATAGAAACTGATCCGTTTATAAAAATCAATAATTTCCAATATCATGACCCGGGATGGAAATTAAAGCGAGACATGGCTCTAAGGGCTCTAATCATGTTAATGAAGAGTGCGACAAACTCCCTCGCATTAAGGCGGTTATGTCTCCCCGCTGTTGAGCCATACCGCATTATTACAATTAATTTAGAAGCTGAAAGTGCATGACGTTTAAGCTCATAACGCAGATTGGATGGACTTTCATATTCTCATTATGTTAGACGCAGACTGGTGCTAATGAAATAAGGCATATTATTTGCTATTTTATATTTTATTTCCGCAAGAAGGAAGACAGTAAGGAGATAACGAGATAGCGAAGATAGCGAAGCGAGAGAGTTTTTAACTGTTCCACAATTTGTATATTTGTATCTTCCCATTGTCATCAGTTCACCACACATTTTGTTGCTATATATGTGATTCGTTTCGCCGTTTGTTAGTCCATTTCAACTGATTTTTTTGTTACAAATCTACGGACAATACTCCCGAAAGCATTATGGGGGTGTACGCTTGTATTACCTCTATCCCCCCCCCCCCCCTCCCCGTGTATCCTTTCAGGGCCCCGTTTCATAAAACTTGTTATCAATAACAAATTACAATAACAGATATAGCTACTGAAATACTTGCATCTGAATGGCTGAGAGCAAATTTGTCATAGAAATGGGGCAGTTGTTATTGATAACAAGTTTTATGAAACGGGACCCAGGTCTAATTCCTCAGCACAAAGGTAGGCCAAATTTGTTTTGACACATATTCTAATGACTAATTGACTTTCAATCATTAATCGAACATTATTTTGCAACACCCGTGTCATTTCCATGGGGATACGAGTATGTCAGTCTGCAGGTTGAATTATTCCTTGTTAGGTTATAAAAAAAAAATAATTATAAACCGGCAACATGCTTGTCACGGTGAATAAGCCAGTTTCGTAATTATAATTTGTGCATGATTGTGCAGATACCGATAAAGGTTATTTATATCGAGTACAAAATAGTAGCAGTATTAGTAGTTGTAGTATTAGTATATCATTATTGATATTATCATTCTTCTCCTTCTTCTTCTTCTTCTTCTTCTCTTTCTTCTTCTTCTCCTTCTCCTTCTTCTTTTTCTCCTCCTGCTCCTCCTTCTTCTTCTTCTTCTTTTTCTTCTTCTTATTATTATTATTAGTAGTAGTAGTATTACTAATATTATTATTATTAGTAGTAGTAGTAGTAGTAGTAGTAGCAGTAGTAGTAGTAGTATTATTGTTATTATTATTATTAATACTATTATTATTATTATCACCATCATCATCATTATCAACATTATTAATAGTATTCATGTAAAAAAGCGGACTATGATAAAAATGTTTAATAACCATATAAGACACCCCCCCCCCCCAAGAAAAAAAAATCATCCATCATATATTATTTTACAAATATATTTTTTGTGTTATAACGCAAGCTATCTAACTGATTGTAAGATGAAGCTAACCACTATGACCGTCTGGGATGCCAGCCTACTGACTGTTTCCAAGGAGACTAAACTAATTAATTAGAGGCGATTAAACTCTGCTCACACTGCTTGCGAGTATTTTATGGTAGACATTTGTCATGTTTTACTCCCCTGCTTGAAGGGACTATTGACATTTTAGATTAACTCCCCCCCCCCCCCCCCCCCCCCCCCTCCCCTCCCCCCCCCCTCCGGAATAGGGCACATTCTTGTTTTAAGAGAATATTAACAATTTAAGACTCCGAACGCAAATTCGATCACAGACATTAATAAATGTAACCGGTAGATCAAGTCAATTACGTCCGAGTAACCAACGCGCGATAGTAATAATTCAAAACCCGTTTTACAAAGCCTTTCATAATTCGATCGTAGTTGTCGCTTAATAATAGAGTATTGTAATTATCTAATCTGAGCGTATCATGGAAATGATTGCCTTAGTGCATTATGTTGATGAGATAAGACCACTGTTTTTCCTTGCAAGTCCCAGGTCTTGCCAAATCTCTTCAATGGGATACTCAACCGCAGATTGTGGACGTTTTATGCCACGAGAGGACACCGTGATCGTTGCCTGATCATGCCGTTGCCCCGCGGGGCGCAAACTTCGGACAGACTGGTCGCCGCGCAACATGAACGCTCCGCCCGAGCTCGAGCTCTCGTACGAGATTCGGTCGGCTTCGTGCAGTCCAAAAAGTAATCCCAGTAGTCCGACGGATGCGTTTGACGCACAAACTTTGTGTACAAGTGAATGGGACTTACGCAATCCTGACTTTCCCCACGGCCGCCTGGTGGCGTATCCCTTTAATGTCTTTGGGGAAATACTGAAAACTACAGGTAATGCGAGATGCAAATTTCGATCTGATTTTACTTGCGAGCTTTGAAGCGCTAAAAAGCCCGGCTCACACGACTCATCATTTGCTGACGTTATAGGACCGCATCATTGACTGGTACGGTTCTTTTGCCCTTACACTAGACGTCATTTCTATTGCGTCATTATACCTGCGCTTAACGAGCCTTCATGTGAAGTAAATTAATCCATACACCATATATTATTAGTATAGAACTTTTATTTTCACTGTTCATTTTGCAATAAGTATTCAAGCGATATCAATCTTTCATCAGCTGGAAACCAATCAATTTCAATTGATTGTCCAATATTGGAAATACGTTTTGCTTACATTCTGCCAACATGCGTACCAATCACTGACGCGGTTCTAACGTGTCAGCCAAATGACGACTCGTGTGAGGCGGGCTTAAGCCCGTTTTTCGGCGGAATTGGTTTTCCGTCAGTCACTGTGACGATACTCGGTGTTTGGTTTGAATCGAGCCCGTTGCATATTCATCTGCAACAGTATGTAGTTTTATATTGACTTTCATAGATGAATAATTTCCTTATAGTTATCATCATGCACTGATTATCTTCCTTTCTTGTAATGTTCTTGAGTTTTCGCTCTGGAACGCTTTCCATCTTCCAGTAGCGATTCTAGGGGGTGTTCATAAAGCTGTTCGTAAAGTTACGAATGACTTTACGAACGACTGGAACATGTTCTTGGGTGCTATACTAATCAGATTCTCAATCATTTAGCACAATAACCGATTACCAGTCGTGCGTAAAGTTACGAACAGCTTTATGAAACACCCCCAGGCCCATAGAGAGTCTCTAAAGAGCCATCATTAGCTTTACAGTGCGTTGATTGGTCTTCGTGAAATTCATGCTGGAGCTCATAAATTGTTCATAATTTTGTTATCTACTTTGAATTTGTCGTTGATTATCGTATTTCAAATGAATTTACAAAAAGGGTATTGGGCATTGTTTTACTCCATCCTTCATTTTCCACCTTGTCCCCTAGATTCATCTGAAATGAACTCCAAGAAAACTCGCCATGTCGTCAGCAGCTACAGTTAATAATATTCGATATTGCAGAGACTGACGATGAGAATGTCATGTCATTTTGCCAGATTTAACACTGTCAGTTGGTGAAGTTTCTATACATCCATCGGATTCAATAAGGAATCTGGGTGCCTTTTTTGATGTTAACATGACTATGTCAACACACATTGACAATGTTTGCCGCAGTGTGATTTTTCATTTGAGGAACATATCTAGGATTCGTAAATTTATTGATTAAAATACTTGTCATCATGCTGTAAGGTCACTTATTATTTCCAGACTAGACTATTGTAATGGGCTTCTTTCCTCTATACCAAAATCTCATGTAAACCGTCTACAGCGTCTGCAGAATTGGGCTGCACGTCTTGTTTTTGAGGTTGGCAGAAGTCATTCTTCCCAACCTTTACTTCGTTCCCTTCACTGGCTGCCCATTCAAAAACGTATCATCTTCAAATTAGTTCTTTATGTTTATAAATCTATCAATAACCAGGCTCCAGGGTACATATCCGAATGCTTAACTGTATATACACCTAGTAGAAATCTCAGATCCTAAAATCATAACCGAATTTATGATTCGCTACCCAATGACCCGAAATTTGTCAGGTGATAGGACTTTCACAGTTACTGCATCGAGGCTATGGAATAATCTCCCCTTGACCATTAGACAGCCAGCATCCATAAAGACCTTTAAAAAAGCTGTGAAATCATATTTATTTTAAATCCGCTATCAAACTTTGTAACAGGTACATTCATTACATTTTGTCTCCATAAAACCACCTGGTAGTTCCCACATGGACGATTGAAGAGTTTTCTGATTTGTGTTTATATAAAAAAATATAAAGTGTTCTATAATTTAAATATTTTGTAAACGCTCCGAGCCTTATGGGAAGGGCGTACTAAATGCTTATTGTATTGATAGAAGCCTTGCAGCAGACACAGCTTAATTGACAGAATCCTCGACAGACTAGAGAAATGAACAAACACAGAGAGATAGGACATGGGCGACTGTATGAATCGATATTGACCTAAGATGTCAGTACAGTCGTCTGGTATTTCTCCCTCTGATGAGCGTATTGTCATAATACCATGCAAACATGATACACTTTAATACAGAGCGAAGAAGATACCTCCAGTAGCCTACATGCCGTTTTATGTATAAAGTGCACCAACAAGCAGGAAACCTTTAATAACGAACCTCTCTCTGTGAAACTTACTGATTTATATATTGATTTATTTTTATTTATTGTTCCGTTCATTTATTTATTCTATATATATTTCTATCTGTTCACTTGTTTATTCATTAATTTAATTATTTATTTCTATATTTGTTCACTTATATATAATTGTAAGGAAATAACTTATACAACAGCTTTGGCAATCTCGTGGAAATAATATAATTGTGAGAAATGAAAATGAGAGAATAATGGTTGCGTAGTTAAGCAACCATTATTTTCTCATTTTCATTTCTCACACATATGTGTGTGTGTGTGTGTGTGTGTATATATATATATATATATACACACACACACATGTATATATATATTTAATTTATCTATCTATCTATCCACTTATTTTTCTTTTTTCATTTATTTCGTCAGTTTTGTTGGTGGCAGGTAGGCGACTGCTGTGTTAAAACGAAAATAATCTGTTTTCGTTGTGAAAGACATGTGTATGACGAAACTTCGGCTACGTCATATACTGTAGAAATTAGACTGAACCAAACTGCACTGAGCGTCTGTATTGGCGAATGCCCCACCCCCCCCCCCTCATCTCTGTCTTTCTATATATACATATCGCATTCACCCACTCGCTCTCCCTTCCTCCCTCACGCTCTCTGTCTTTCTCTCTATTCCTCTCTCTCTATCTCTCTCTCTCTCTTCAAATATTTTTTCTACATCAGTAGACGCTTATTTTTTATTAACATAATATATATTACATTACCATCTCAATATTAATCCGAACTGTGCATTGATTGGTAATAAAATTTTAGAGTATTCCCGACTTGGCAATGTATAATTGAAACGACCAATATTTTATTATTGACTAACCTTGCTGATGCACTTTTTCAAAGGGCATCGACTAATTTCACCGATGATAGCGGTGGATGAGATCCACATTTCCGATACATTAACGTATAATAATGTTATTGTTAATTGCTTCATTCATGAGAATACATTCATATTCGATAACAGTCAAATTAAAGTGAAATATAATAATCACCTCTAAGAGAATTATGAAAGCGTTATGGTTGTTATGGTCTAGTGTTGAATTTCTTTCTGTCATCCTATATTGTCCTGCCATCCCTAAAATATCCCATAATTATTTTCTAAGTGATATATTAATTCGATGTGTACTTTGTTTCCTTCTTTATTATTACCGTTGTTATTAATCCGATTGTCATTGGTTGGCTACATTGTAAAAAGTCAATTCTTAATTCCTTTATCGTTTAGAAAATCAAGTAGAAAAGTTGATATTGACTGCATTCAATGATATTTCTGGGAAGTGGCGAGAAACAACATAATAGTAAAGCATATTTTCTTTGTTTTCATGACAGGGGTGTGACAACCATTGACATTTCGCTGGACCAACTCGATATACACCAGTGTCCTACAAATGATACAGAAAACAGTGTGAACGGCGAAATATTTGATCCTTTTGTCGGCACACATCGATGCAAGAATACAACACAGGTAAATTGAGGTGGTAAGAATTATAATTGTAAGGAAATCATTAAGTTTCAGTTTTTAAAGGGAAATCCAACCTTAATGGCAAGTTTCTCTGAAAGAAAGATGAAAAATCAGAGGAGCAGATTGGTGGAAGTTTGCACGAAATCGGACAACCAATAAGAAAGTTGTGATCACTATACACATGAGAATTTCAAATTGGCCGAATAGGTAATGTCACTGTGATGTAGTTGCGGATAACTCCCCCATTCCCTTCAACACACAAAATGACTAAATTTTCATTTTTTTTTCCAAAATGTATTACCGGTACTCAGGAAGATCTTTTTCTTTCATGAGGACATATAACAATATGCTATCTCCAATATATTTTGATTACTGCCCCGAGGGTAAAGGCGCTTTGGAGAAAACGGCAAATTAATGATATATTTGTGTAAGGCAAACGGGAGAGTTGTCCACAAGAATGTCACAATCGCCTCACCAAATTGCCAATTTTATTTTCCCATAGATGTAGTGATTTCATTTTTTCAAACATCCATAACTTTCTTATTTCTTGTCCGATTTCTTTCAAACTTTCACCATTCTGTTTTTCTTATTTTTCTGCTTTCACACAAATCATGTTAATACCTAGGTTGGATTGCCATTTAATTTTTGTCAAAATGAAAGTTTATTTGATTTAATTAATTTGAATTGATTCATTCAATTCATCCTCCAGCATCATCAAGTATATACAAGTAGATCTTTTAATATAATTGGTTCGAAAGTGCATTAAAAAATCATCGATATGATTTATAGGACAAATCGCTACAAGAGGTTGTTCGATTGTCGGACAGCCGATTTATAAAGAATAAATGGGCGGGTGCTGGGCCGGGGCACAGGATGCTCAGCTGCTATTGTCCATTTTCTTTCACTTGATGATAAAATACAACCCCGAAATGGAGGGGGTTCCCCATCCCCCAGTTAGATCTGCCACTGAGCATAAAAGTAGCCTGTTACTCGGGATTACATGAAGAGCTTGACACGATGACGGTTTCCATAATTTTCCAAAGAAGTTTGCTTCCAGTGGCGTAACGTGGGTCCAAGCATCAAGGGGGTACTGGCATCGTGGGGGCTGCCCCGGTTTTAAGTGGTGGATGAAATGCAGATTATCAAGGCCTACAATTAGGGGAGGGGTGGGAGGGGGTCCTTTCGTTTTCTTTTCACGTTCCTTCTCGCTGTGCTTTTTCCTTTTACCTTATTCTCACTTTCTTCACTTCCTTTGAAAAAAAAAAATCGCCATGCGTTTGGGGAACACGCGCCCCGGGCCCCCGTAGCTACACCACTGCATGTCACCTTCAACATCCTTCATCGTCATTATGCCGATGACGTCATGTCTACCACGCGGCCAGGTTCACGACCTCCGAACGACCCATTTATCCATTATCCTTCAATTACGTAAGGTGGGGAGGACGCCAACTTACATCTCTCCACCCTCTTTAATTAATTCAATATTCATTGAATTCAGAGGGAAACTCCTGAGAAAATTAGGGTGGTGTCGGAATGAGTTATTCAAAGATTAAGCGATTGTTACAGAAACACAATTATTACTTCCTCACCTGCCGGTAATGATTAGAGGTCGAAGCAAAAAACTATAGGAGTAGAAGGATAAAATAATGTAATAACAAATGCTAATTATGTGGGAGGTTTGCAGCTATAATTAATTAAGGGTTGGCCTTGTAGCTGTTAGTTTCAGTTTCAGTTTCAATCTATTGAATTGAATTGAACTGCATTGAAATGGTTTATTAAAAAAAAACATGCATACCGAAGTCTGATACTGTTTGTTTTACAAAACATATACATAGATATTAAAATCAACATTTCATATAAAAACTGAATCCTAATACAACACTATATAACACAACATACTCTTAAAACGTTATAAAATCATATATTGGCAATGTCAACGACTCTATAGTGCATTATGCGAATGTCAAATAATAATAATTGGGTTATTGATTCAATGACTCATATCTGCAAATATATAACTGATAATGAAAATTTGTACTCTCCAAAAATATATTTGTATATGAAGTTGAGAAATTTTACTGAAAACAAATTAAATTGAGACAAGAGCATCTACCAAAACCCGGTATTTCTTTTTATCAGCTTTGAATAGAGATAGTGCATAAAAAATATTGTAAAATATTCGACTACATGTATCTCAGATACACACATATAACAATTGACTGTAAAATAAAAATATTTTTTAAAAAATCATTGAAAATAACAAGGTAAAATTACCTGGCCTGGTGTTATATAGATTGACCGTGTACACTTAATTTATTCAAAAATTTAATTGTCACATTAAGTAAGCCAAAGAGAAAGAAGGAGAAAAGGGACAGAAGAGAAAATAAATAGAAGAATGAAGTATGGAAAAGAGAAGAATGATCAGCATTCATTGGTAATAAATAGATGGTAGTAGTAGTAGTAGTCAAGGTATTAAGAATGTTAATGATAATTTCATTGTTATTATCATCATCATTATTTTTCATATTATTAGGTGGTCTGTCGGTATCGACAGATCACCTCTTGATCACCTCTTAATTTCGTCAGAATTTTCTTTATTTAGGTGGTCTGTCGGTATCGACAGATCACCTATTAATTTCGTCAGAATTTTCTTTATTATTATTATTTATTCTTTATTTTCAACTTATTTCTTGTGACCGTGAATTCTCAAAATCAACTCGATCAATTTTCTTCAAATTTTCGTCAATTATCAGGCCATAGCAGATCAAGTGCCCCTATCATTATCAAGGTCATCAGGTCATCGTGACGTCATCCAGGCGCCATTTTGTGAAATCACATTATCAATCATATCTTCATAACGAGTCATCAAAAATGAACCATATTTGACATACATTAACTTCAGGTCAACCGTCAACATAAAATGTCATCAAAATCCGCGCGCACATAATGACGCGCACGTACGCGCGCGTCAAAATTTAAAAATGCTCAAAATCACTTTTTAATCAAATTAGAGTGTTGTTCAGGACATTTTAAGCATTTTAAAGTTTTCTGTCCGTGCGCGTCCGTGCGCGCGTTATGCGCGCACACAGCGCGTGGAGAACGTAAAAACGCCGTTTTTTCGCATATTTTGTCTTCCTGACACTATTCTTGACAATTTCCAACTATTTACAGTCAATCTCGACCTTCCATAATGTCGTAAGCGCGCGTCAAACTTTCAAATTCGTGCGCGCGTCAATGGGCATTCTAATGTAAAAAGTGGTAAAAACATGCCTATCTAGAATCCGCCATAGCTCGTCAGAACGCGAGGAAACCCCCAAATTTCTGTACATATTATGAAAGCCTGTGAGTTGTAGATTGGAATTCATGCAGAATTTTTGCCGATCGCATGTTCTAACGTCATCATATTTGCATAAGAACTCAAAAAAATGATTTTGAAAAAATGACGTCATCATTTTTGTATTCATTTGCTAATATTTCAGTAATAGGTGATCGATTTTCTTCCAAATTTTGATATGTTATAGCTGAGACAATTCTCTACCAGATCAGTCACCACCATTTTTCATTTTAATGACGTCATCACACTGAAATTTTCAATTAAAGATGCCATGTCAGAATTTTCCCTATTTGCGTGTTATGTCTATGGAAGATGATTTTTTTTCGAATCATGAATCTACATGACATCGTTCTCTGAGCAGTATCTCAGTTATTTTTGGTCTATTTCCTTCCAGATTTTAATATGTTGTAGCTGAGACTATAAGCTTTTACAAGTGTGGTCTCCAATTTTTGATCAGATGTCGGGATCATGCCCAATTTTTCAGTACAAAATGTGATTTGAGAATCCCGTTTTCGTTTACGTGTTATCTCTATGGGAAATATTCTGGTCTATCGGTAAAGCACATGACTACCATGGTCAAGGTACCTGGTTCGATCCCCGGGGCCGATTTTTTTTTTTTTTTTGCTTCTTTTTGCCTGTCATTTTACCATCCTCTTCGACTATTGTAACATAAAAAATCACAAATCATGTAATAAACTGCCTTATTTTCCATATTATGTCTATTAGAAAGTAGTGTGCAGTGGTTGGTGTACAACCCTATGGAAATTGTGATTTCCTGTCCTGTATTAGAGCTATGGGGTTAATCTCCCAAGTATCCTGTATCATCATCATTATTATCATCACCGTCATGATCATCATCGCTATTATTATATCATCGCCATCATCATTATATCATTATAATCATCATAATCACCATTATCATCATCACCATAATCATTTTACAATGACCGTTACACATTTTGCTACATTCCTGTCCTCAAGGCATTCATGGCATTCTTGACATCCTATCTTCAGTTTAGTATTTCCCCATTATTATGATCATCCTGATTACAATCATGATCGTACAAATTGAAAGACAGACCACCTAATTCGTCCTCATGACGAATTAAATTCTAGTTAGGTGGTCTGTCGGTATCGACAGATCACCTCTTAATTTCGTCAGAATTTTCTTTATTATTTATTATTATTATTATTTATTCTTTATTTTCAACTTATTTCTTGTGACCGTGAATTCTCAAAATCAACTCGATCAATTTTCTTCAGATTTTCGTCAATTATCAGGCCATAGCAGATCAAGTGCCCCTATCATTATCAAGGTCATTAGGTCATCGTGACGTCATCCAGGCGCCATTTTGTGAAATCACATTATCAATCATATCTTCATAACGAGTCATCCAAAATGAACCATAATTGACACACATGAACTTCAGGTCAAGGGTCAACATAAAATGTCATCAAAATCCGCGCGCGCATCATGACGCGCACGTACGCGCGCGTCAAAATTTAGAAATGCTTAAAATCACTTTTTAATCAAATTAGAGTATTGTCCAGGACATTTTAAGCATTTTGAATTTTTCTGTCCGTGCGCGTCCGTGCGCGCGTTATGCGCGCACACAGCGCGTAGAGAACGTAAAAACGCCGTTTTTTCGCATATTTTGTTTTCCTGACACTATTCTTGACAATTTCCAACTATTTACAGTCAATCTCGACCTTCCATAATGTCGTACGCGCGCGTCAAACTTTCAAATTTGTGCGCACGTCAATGGGCATTCTAATGTAAAAAGTGGTAAAAACATGCCTATCTAGAATCCGCCATAGCTCGTCAGAACGCGAGGAAACCCCCAAATTTCTGTACATATTATGAAAGCCTGTGAGTTGTAGATTGGAATTCATGCAGATTTTTTGCCGATCGCATGTTCTAACGTCATCATATTTGCATATGAACTCAAAGAAATGATTTTGAAAAAATGACGTCATCATTTTTGTATTCATTTGCTAATATTTCAGTAATAGGTGATCGATTTTCTTCCAAATTTTGATATGTTATAGCTGAGACAATTCTCTACAAGATCAGTTGCCACCATTTTTCATTTGGATGACGTCATCACACTGAAATTTTCAATTAAAGATGCCATGTCAGAATTTTCCCTATTTGCGTGTTATGTCTATGGAAGATGATTTTTTTTCGTATCATGAATCTACATGACATCGTTCTCTGAGCAGTATCTCAGTTATTTTTGGTCTATTTTCTTCCAGATTTTAATATGTTGTAGCTGAGACTATAAGCTTTCATTAGTAAGCCCTCCAATTTTTGATCAGATGTCGGGATCATGCCCAATTTTTCGGTACAAAATGTGATTTGAGAATCCCGTTTTCGTTTACGTGTTATCTCTATGGGAAATATTTTGGTCTATTGGTCAAAGCACTTGCCTCCCATTCCGGTGACCCAGGTTCGATCCCCGGTGGGTCCATAACAAATTTTTTTTTTGGCTTCTTTTTGCCTGTCATTTTACCATCCTCTTCGACTAGTATATAATAAAAAATCACAAATCATGTAATAAACTGCCTTATTTTCCGTATTATGTCTATTAGAAAGTAGTGTGCAGTAGTTTGTGTACGACCCTATGGAAATTGTGATTTCCTGTCCTGTATTAGAGCTATGGGGTTAATCTCCCAAGTATCCTGTATGATCATCATTATTATCATCACCGTCATGATCATCATCGCTATTATTATATCATCGCCATCATCATTATATCATTATAATCATCATAATCACCATTATCATCATCACCATAATCATTTTACAATGACCGTTACACATTTTGCTACATTCCCGTCCTCAAGAAGCATCTCCATTCATGGCATTCTTGACATCCTATCTTCAGTTTAGTATTTCCCCATTATTATGATCATCCTGATTACAATCATGATCGTACAAATTGAAAGACAGACCACCTAATTCGTCCTCATGACGAATTAAATTCTAGTATTATTATTATTATTATTTATTCTTTATTTTCAACTTATTTCTTGTGACCGTGAATTCTCAAAATCAACTCGACCAATTTTCTTCAGATTTTCGTCAATTATCAGGCCATAGCAGATCAAGTGACCCTATCATTATCAAGGTCATCAGGTCATCGTGACGTCATCCAGGCGCCATTTTGTGAAATCACATTATCAAACATATCTTCATAACGAGTCATCAAAAATGAACCATAATTGACACACATGAACGTCAGGTCAAGGGTCAACATAAAATGTCATCAAAATCCGCGCGCGCATCATGACGCGCACGTACGCGCGCGTCAAAATTTAGAAATGCTCAAAATCACTTTTTAATCAAATTAGAGTATTGTCCAGGACATTTTAAGCATTTTGAATTTTTCTGTCCGTGCGCGTCCGTGCGCGCGTTATGCGCGCACACAGCGCGTAGAGAACGTAAAAACGCCGTTTTTCGCATATTTTGTCTTCCTGACACTATTCTTGACAATTTCCAACTATTTACAGTCAATCTCGACCTTCCATAATGTCGTACGCGCGCGTCAAACTTTCAAATTCGTGCGCACGTCAATGGGCATTCTAATGTAAAAAGTGGTAAAAACATGCCTATCTAGAATCCGCCATAGCTCGTCAGAACGCGAGGAAACCCCCAAATTTCTGTACATATTATGAAAGCCTGTGAGTTGTAGATTGGAATTCATGCAGAATTTTTGCCGATCGCATGTTCTAACGTCATCATATTTGCATATGAACTCAAAAAAATGATTTTGAAAAAATGACGTCATCATTTTTGTATTCATTTGCTAATATTTCAGTAATAGGTGATCGATTTTCTTCCAAATTTTGATATGTTATAGCTGAGACAATTCTCTACAAGATTAGTTACCACCATTTTTCATTTTGATGACGTCATCACACTGAAATCTTCAATTAAAGACGACATGTCAGATTTTTCCCTATTTGCGTGTTGTCTATGGAAGATGATTTTTTTTCGAATCATGAATCTACATGACATCGTTCTCTGAGCAGTATCTCAGTTATTTTTGGTCTATTTTCTTCCAGATTTTAATATGTTGTAGCTGAGACTATAAGCTTTTACAAATGTGGTCTCCAATTTTTGATCAGATGTCGGGATCATGCCCAATTTTTCAGTACAAAATGTGATTTGAGAATCCCGTTTTCGTTTACGTGTTATCTCTATGGGAAATATTCTGGTCTATCGGTAAAGCACATGACTACCATGGTCAAGGTACCTGGTTCGATCCCCGGGGCCGATTTTTTTTTTTTTTTTTTTTGCTTCTTTTTGCCTGTCATTTTACCATGCTCTTCGACTATTGTAACATAAAAAATCACAAATCATGTAATAAACTGTCTTATTTTCCATATTATGTCTATTAGAGAGTAGTGTGCAGTATAGTTGGTGTACAACCCTATGGAAATTGTGATTTCCTGTCCTGTATTAGAGTTATGGGGTTAATCTCCCAAGTATCCTGTATCATCATCATTATTACCATCACCGTCATGATCATCATCGCTATTATTATATCATCGCCATCATCATTATATCATTATAATCATCATAATCACCATTATCATCATCACCATAATCGTTTTACAATGACCGTTACACATTTTGCTACATTCCTGTCCTCAGGAAGCATCTCCATTCATGGCATTCTTGACATCCTGTCTTCTGTTTAGTATTTCCCCATTAATATGATCATCCTGATTACAATCATGATCGTGCAAATTGAAAGACAGACCACCTAATTCGTCCTCATGACGAATTAAATTCTAGTTGTTATTGTTGTTATTATCACCATCATTATTATTACTATTATTATTGTTATTATTGTTCTTATTATTATCATCATTATTATTATTGTTATTATCATTATTATTATTATTATCACTGTCATTATAATTAATGTTATCATCATTATTATTGTTCTTATTTTTTCATCATTACCGTTGTAATTCTTATAATTCAAACTTATAAAACATAAAATATTATATACCGTTTTCCATAGTACAAAAGGAAAACAGGCAGGGTTGTTTTTTTTTTTTTGTTCATTTGTTTGTTTTTGTTTCGTTTATGAATTCAACTCAATCCCGATACGATACTCGCCCTTTTTGTTCCTAAGGCTATGTCCGCGTTTCCGTGGTATCGCATTACTGTCAATTTCTTTAATATGACATCACGTGACTTTAAGAAGCCATTACTAAAATTGATTTGGAATATTACAAACGGCATAAAGGTTTCAAAAACCACAAGGGGTGAATTACCGTCCTGGTTTTAGATTTATATGTTGGCTATCGTTATACTTTTGCCCCACAAAAAATGCAAAATATATTTCGGGTAATTCAATCGAAAGGTCAGGAAATCGGGATATTGGAGGTGAGGAGATAGGTTTTACATGTATATCATGCATCAAAACTGAAGCCATTAACAGTGAAATGTTCGCTTGAAAAAAGGGGGTTACAACTTTAGGATGTGGAAAGGATGAAAGGCATTTAAATATGCAGGAAATAGTGATAATATTCCAAGAAAAAATCATCTGAGATCTCCACTTCAATGTAACATGAGAAGCAGCCCGGAGAGAAGGCACAGACTCAAGTTTCACAGTGTTTACAACGAGGCCTCTCAGCAAAGTGTTTCATTTGACGAAACTGTTATGACATTGCCCGACTTGGAGGAACCTGACTTTGCCTCACTTGAAATAAAGCAGAGTTGCATAATTCTTATATGCATGTACATTTATTGTCCTAAGATATATGGAATGAATGCAATATAATACTAATAATATTCTGGATTTACGATATTACCCCGGATTCATTGCTTACCCTCCCTGGGGATCATTCCAGCCAGGCGCCTTGACAGACCCTCACACAATGCTGATCAAACCACAATGACCTTTACCCATTTAACACCTGGGTGGAGAGAAGCCATGTTGATAATATGTCTTGCATTGATAAAATGTCATGGAGGGAGCAGTTTGCCCCCCCCCCCTGAAAAATTTCCAACCAAGAAAAAAAAATAATAAGTGACTTTTCAGTTAACATCATGCCTATTGTGATTTAGAAGAAAGTGAACCAACTGAAATTTTGCACAAAATTTTGAAAACAATGGTGTTCATTGATGCGTGACCCTGGAAACCTAAACAAGTCACCATTGGAAAGCAAATTAATTACTCTTTCATATGATATGAAATTAAACGCCGGTTGATATATAGTCCACTTGTAGGAAATTTTCAAAGTTGGGTTTCCTTTTTTTTATACGCCCAGTACATGGATCACCATTGGCTCGCATTGATTGGAATTTTTTTCTTTTTTTTTGTATATAACATGCAAAATGTGAACAATAGCCAGCCAAAACACCAAGGATCCAGAAGGCTAATCAATGGTTCACTGCAACTCATTTAAAAATATATATAACTAGAAAGGCCGTCAAAGGCGGCAGACCCACGCCTTAACCCAATAGGTTTTGTTTTGTTGCGATTATGTTTGTAAGCAGTAGCCATTCAAAGGGGATAACAAGAGGCACATCTCCCCCCCCCCCCCCAATAAATTTTGCCATATCCAGGTCATAGCTTTGTGTGTCCCCACCCTTGAAAAAATTCTTCTGAAAAAGATATTTTATTATTGAAACATCCCTCCCCTAAAAGTAATTGATTAGACATGTCAGAGAGCGTGGCGTGGTGAGAAAAAAAAAATGTTAGCAATTTGTATTCAGTGTTCAGTCATGTAAGTGTTAGTAAATGTATTCATGTTCTATCTTTAATTTACATTGCAATTGGGGTTGTTGTTTTTTTTTTTCATCGGGCTTGGATAAAATAAATATGACGACAAAATAAGTTGGATCTCGACTTCAAAATGCATGCGAGGCACAGAGCTTACTCACTCAGCTCAGTCACCACCCATCAACAAAGTCAAAGTGGATACTGGCGTGCATGTATTCGGCGAACCTCGATCAGCCACCAAATTTTGCAAATCCACACAAATTAAAAAAAAATACAGTGTTTGTATATATTTTACAACTACGAAATCCACTCAAACAGACATAAATGAGTTAGTTTATAACTCAAATCTCAAATGACAGGACCGTTATAACCCAAAGAAAAAAGTTCAATCCTACTACAGTCAGTAAGGCACAGGCACTGTACTCCCTGGGGTTATGTACTCCCTAGCCCGACCAGATCGCCGTCACTTCGCGACAGCGCTGTGTATAGTTATGTACGTACAGCTAGCTACAGAGCCCACTCACTCAGATCAACACACGCGAACGCTCGCGAGTGCGATAGACTCACTCACGTCGAACAAACTCAACAGATTTTCACCGAAAACAATTAAAATCACGTACTACACGTCCACCAGGATAAAATAAATCACAAAAACTTCCACAACAAAGTGGAAAGAACCGGGGAAAATAAACAGAAATGCACGGAAGATAAGAAATAGAGGAGAAGCCGTAGGGGTAGGGTAGCCTGAATCTAAATGAATTTGTAGTTAAAAAAGGTATCGCGCGCAATCCCTTGTTGCTGGGATACGTTGGCTTTGAATATTCATTGCAGGCTCGTACGGATTTGAAGTGAAATGGCAAATAATGGGTCTAAAAGTCTTCTAAAATTCATAAACCTGAAATAGACTTTTGGTGAGACGAAGTAATGAGTGTTTTGATTGGCCAAAATATTTCTGCATCTGCAGGCGAAGTTTGGGGTCATCAATCTTTCTAGTTTCTTCCTGTCACTATCTGAACTGAAGTTCCTATACTTTACTACAGGGTCAAAACTTCAAGGTCACACAGAATGTGCAGGGGTCAACCAATCATCACCAAAATCTAATCGATTCTTTCCTGTCACTTTCTGAACATTCCCTGAAAATTTGGTGCAAATCCGTTCACCCGTTCTCTTGTTATCTTGTACACAAACAAACAAACAAACAAACAAACAAACAAACAAACAAAAAAACAAACAAACATACGGAGCCCTTTACATAACCCTGCCGATTTCATCGGCGTGGGTAAAAAGCAATTTAAGGAAAAATATTGGGCAATAGGTAAAACATTGAAGTCATGAAATGCGATTTGCCAAAAGAAATCTATGCACACGCCTTTTAAAAGAATTTAGTCCTGTACAGGAAGGCGTTCCAACAACATGATTTGGGAGACTGTTCCAAACCCTTGAAGCCG
This sequence comes from Heliocidaris erythrogramma, assembly GCA_025617745.1. NCBI lineage: Eukaryota > Metazoa > Echinodermata > Echinoidea > Camarodonta > Echinometridae > Heliocidaris > Heliocidaris erythrogramma. The sequence goes on along the minus strand of CM046866.1, from coordinate 11,285,729 downwards.
TGTGAATGAAGCTTCTGTCCAATTAATGAGTTTTTGCAGTGGGTAATAGAACAGCGTGGACAGGAGAAGATACACTAGCTCTGGTCACTCGTCTCCTTTCTAGAGGCGGAGGGAGCATTTCATTTAAGTCTTTTTGGGCACTGTTCTGTGTACATTTTGTAGAATACACAAGCAGCTGCAACTTGGCGCCTTGTGAGTTAAACTAGGAATGGATAAATCTTGAAGGGCAGTGGATTCATCAACACAAATAACCTTGAGTGCTTTTTTCTGAATGTTGTCTAACATGCTAAGTATGGTAGAGGAGGCATTTATCCAGCATAAAGATGCATATTCCATTATGCTGCGGACCTGTGCATTGTAGACAATAGCTCTACCCTTTATATCAAGCTTATTAGCAACTCTCCTTAGAGCCCCAAGTCTTTGCCCAGCTCTAGAGGCAACATTCTGTATATGCTTGGTCCAGGTTAATTTCCTGTCAATTGTTGCACCCAAGATTTCGATCTCATCCTGAGCGACAAGAGGACAATCACCAAATTGCAAATTTAATTGTGAGGGGGTTTTCTTCCTTGAAATAGTCATCATTTTAGACTTGGTAGGTTCAAATGTGACTTTCCATTTGTTAGCCCAGGATTTTATGTTTGACAGGTCCCTGTTGAGACTATCTTCAATTGATCTGATGTCACTGTTTGCAGGAAGACGAGCAACAATGTTGAATCATCAGCATACAAGTACAGCTCATTCTCACAGACATCCACAAGGTCATCAGTGTAGATGGAGAAGAGCAGTGGTCCCAGAACAGAGCCCTGAGGTACTGAAGCATTGACAGGGATGGCTTCAGAAGCTTGACCAGCAAGGACTACTGAGATGTGATGGTCTGACAAATAATTACGTAGCCAAGCAAGGGCTTTTCCATCCACTCCTTTGGATTTCAATTTCGATACAAGACCGTTGTGCCACACTTTGTCGAATGCTCCCTTAATATCAAAGGCCACAATACAGACCTCTTCTCCTTTATCTAGTGAAATGTTACCTTCTTGGGAGATTATTGTTAGGAGGTCGGCAGTACTGTGACCTGGTCTAAAACCAAATTGTCTGTGGGAAATAAGATTCATCCCCCCCCCCCCCCCCCCCCCCCCGGCGCGCGCTTTGCGCGTACGATCCGACAGCCCCTCCAAAAATAAAACCCTTGCTACGAGGGTGTAAATAGAATGCTAACAACTTCCACTGAACATAATATTCTTTGTCCTTTTTTCATCTTAAAGCTTCATGGGAGTACGCAAAAAGCTACGTACAGGACTGTTTTACAAATCCTGTCTTATTCGCCAGAAAGGAGTTTTCAAACTTTGATTTTTAGCACTCAAAATTTCCCTTGGAAATGTTAGAATTTCTAACTATGGTGCTTTGTACGTACTTTTTTGTACTGAGATCAGTTTAGAGAACAATATTGTTAAAGGTCACTGCATTATTTAAGCAAGACTATATGGGCCCTTTGGCGGCCTTATTTACGAAAATGGGCCTGAAACCGTTTTAATAGAAGCTGTAGGTGGCCGTCGTGCATGATTCATTATACATGAATATCATCAATAACGTCGGCACATCACGTAGCACATGTTTCGATATGTTAGTCAGTATTTTTAATGCATTTTCAAGTTGGCCGTAATGAGAAAGATATAGGACTGCCATGTCTTTTCAGGTGCCAACAAAATGATGTCGAAAATATTTTCAAATATTTTTAGAAAGAAAATATGTCATCCTATTATAGTTGTATTGCTCCAGAATCACTTATGTTACATCTGGTTCTCTAAAATCAGAATTTAGGCACCTGACACATATTTGACCACCATAGTATCATAGCCACAATGTACCATTGTATTTTCATATCGAAATAGCAATTTACTGAGCTTCTATTACCTCGAGAAAAGCGAAGCAATCGTTTCGACTCTAGTGAGTAGCTGGTCTTTAAGGCCCTAATGGAACAAATACCGGGCCCCTGTGGTCTTCGGTGGGTCTTAGCCATTACAACATTTCATTTTACCTCTCAGAGTGAGTTTTCAACACCAAACGAACGTTTCTAGTCCCAATGATTCCTCTCGAATGTATAAAAACAATGGCGGGCCACTTGTCTCAAACAGTTCTACATGTATACATGTATAGTTCCATGTCAATCTTATATGTTGATAAGTCTTTGCATCATCGTGACGAATATTTTATCTCCGAGATTTTGACATTTATGATCCTTCACCTTGCGTCTGCTTGAGTAAGGATACAATGCGAGCAGGTAGGCGCTGATTTATCTTATTTATACAGACATAAGCTTTATAGCCATATATCTCAGTCACACAGGAAAACCGGTTCCACACCGATTCCAAACCGATACATTCCTTTCCATTCATGTTAATGTAATTTTTTGATCGGTCTGGTATCGGTCTTTTTATTGTGACTGAGTTATTACAGTTACATGAAAAAGCCATGTCTTCATTGTTGCATGGATATGCTACTCGCATCCATGATTGTTGTGACGGCCTCGGCTTAAGAGCATGAAATGAAAGTTTCGGATAAAGCTGTTTTGTGAGGTATTTTGGTCTTCATATTGCCATGGTTGGAATCCTACGCCGTAAATGAGTCTGTATACCATTGAATGTACAGATTAGGTGAAGAAATGGAGAGAGAAAGAAAGAGATGGAAGGGGGAGCATTAATGATGGGAAGAGATTGAAGACTTGTAAATGATGATTCGACTTTCCATCATCTAGTCATGCCTATAATTAAGAATGCCAAAAGTATATTAATGACCAATCTTTAAAATGTGATCGGCGTTTTGACGCGTATTCGACGAAAAGAGTAGAATCCAAAGGTTTTTGCTTAGCAAATGCAATGCTAGCTGAATGCTCCAGTTATTCTAATGTAGGCTGACATAGGTTTAACTGCTACAAATTACTTTTTACTTATGCGACTGTCGCTACTCTTGATAATGCTGTTACTAAAACTACTAGTGCTACTGCTGCTGCTATTGCTCCTCCTCTACTACTACTACTACTACTACTACTATTACTACTACTACTACTACTACTACTACTACTACTACTACTATTACTACTACCACCACCACCACCACCACTACTACTACTAATACTACTAATACTACTACTACCACCACCACCACCACTACTACTACTACTACTAATGCTAATATTACTACTTCTACTACTACTACTACTACTACTGCTGCTGCTGCTGTTACTTCTACTAATTCTAATACCACTAATACCACTAATACTACTACTACTACTACTACTACCACTACTACTACTACTACTGCTACTACTACTACTACTACTACTACTACTACTACTACTTGTGCTAATACTACTGAATGATTATGTCCATTCTTCTGCATTTACAGTATTGGTTGTAATAATTTATTCTCCTCCTCCTCCTTCTTCTTCTACTCCTCCTCCTTCTTTTCTACCTTTCTTATTTACATCAATAATTTATGTTTGTATCTTTAAATACATTATCTTTGTTTGACATCCACAACGTTTTCGAGCCATCGGTACTGACTTGTCCCAAGATTTCATAAAGAAATTTCTGGAGCATCTCTGCCATAAAAGTCATTATAACCACATATTATTTACCCCAAATACTAAATGGACTATAGTTAATGGATCAATCATTGTCGAATTTAAGCCTCTAATCAGGTCGGCGCAGGGGCGGATCCAGGATTTTATAAGGGGGGGGGGCAATTTAGAAAAATATCTGACAAGCCACAAAAAGGACTTTCACATTTTTTCCGGTGCCTTTTGGGGTTGAAAATTTTTAAACGGGGGAACATTTTGAGGGTTGTGTACTTCAAGATAAAGTTGAGTTTTGGTCATGATATTTAATTGGGAAAGGTTGATTATATAGCACATAATAATTGGTGTATGCTGTAAGGTTTTGGAATCACCAAAATGATAAGAAATTGACTCAATCCTGCTGAGATTCACATGCACTGCACAGAGAAATATGTATATGAAACTAAACACAAATGTTCGGACCGAACATTTCAGCTGTTTCTTGTCATATTTTGAATGTGATTGCATTTGAAGAGCAATCCTTTTCAGGGAACATATCTACTATGATAATCTTCCAAAGTAACATAATGAGATTGAGAAAGCTCGCAAGTTATTTCTACCTTTCCCAGAACTCAAGCTTCCCTTTTATAAGGTATGCCAATTGGGTTTTATAAAGGGGGAACCGGGCGGTTTTACCGCCCCCCCCCCCCCTCGAATCCGCCAGTGTTTGCGTACGATGTAACCCGGCATTAATCAAGGTGATTAGTTACTCTCATTAATTAGGCGATACTTGTTGTGCGTGCTCTAAATATATATTTTATATTTTCTTTTGAATAAAATTCATTATTGATGATTAATTGAGCAAGAGTAATCAAAATATCGATCGTTGAAAGTTTTGTAATTATCAGTTGCTTACATTACTTTTTCCCCCGCCGCTCCCTCCCCCCCCCCCCCCCCCTCTCTCTCTCTCTCTCTCTCTCTCTCTCTCTCTCTTTCTCTTTCTCTTTCTTTTCCTCTCTTTCTCCGTAGGCAGTCCCTTACTCTCACTCTCCCACACCCCAACTCTCCCCGTCTCTCTCCTTCTCTCTCTCCATCTCTCTGTATCTCTCTGGGGTTTTTTTTTTCTCTCTCTCTCTCCCTCTCTCTTTCTGTCCTAGACGTTTATCTATTATGATCTGTACGTATTGGGGGAAGGAGAGAGAAAGGGGTAGGGAAAATATTGGTGATGTTGTTGCGATATTTTTTTATATATCACTTCCAATCATCTTTTTCTTTCTTCGTATCGTCAACAAGAAAGTAAGAAAACTATCTCTTTTCAGGCATATTCAGAACACATTTAGGAATTGATCGATCAGCAACAAGTGTAAGTTTTGTCAGTAATTATCTGGGGCAATCAAAATGCTTATTCTTATCGTCGTCTTGGGGATTAAAACCAACCGTTTCCTGCTCAAATTATAGACTTTACATATGTTGGAAGAAATTAGCATTTGAAAACAAATGACAATCACCCAACTAAAAATTGAAAGGTTGTTGAATTCATGCATGAGAAAATATTTTAAAAGACGTGTGCGGATATTATTGTACTCTCCAAATTGATGCATATAAATCAATCATTGCTGACCCAAAGATCTTTTTCAAAACAGTTGAATATTTTCTGCAAATTATATAATAAACTGAGTATTTCTTTCTGCTCTCTACTTCCAGTTCAATTAAATTTTCGTTCCTTTTCTAAAAGGAACACCGTGTTTACACGTAATTGTTTGAATAATTATCCTCAGGTTTTTACTCATTGCGAGATTTCCAAGGAGGATTAGAAAAAGGGGGAACAACGCCGTGTTTACACATGAATTATATTCAATCTCTTCAACCATGTTTACACGCGCAGATTATATCCGGTTGAGGATTTTAGCGCGGAAATTGCAGGTGTATATTCATAATTATCAGCATGTGCATAAGTATAGTATAAATTCGTGTCCTCACGTGAAATTAATTCCATCCTCTTCCCCAATATTTCCACCCGCAGTGCCTTCATATCTCAGGACAAGGCTTCCAGCGCGGGGCATACTTGTGCGAGTGTAAACCTGGCTACTATTTCCCGCCTGATGCTGTCTCTCATGCAGACGACAACAAATCTCCCGCCTTTTTAGGAAGAACTATCGAGGAGGAGTACAATAAGAAGGCCTACGGACTGGAGAATGAATACGACAGGTAAATAGATGAGTCCTTGATGTTGTAATTATCTCATATCACACGCGAAAGGACACACGCCTAGCCTAACAACGCTATCACAAAATCCCTTTTGAAGTACCGTAATATGATTGGTTTTCACTATAGCACGGTTTCGCATTGTTTTGAGTTGAGGTATTAGATTGAGTTTTTGTGCGAGCTCTTTGGTTAATGGTTGATATTCAAAGGCTTATTGAGTCTTTAATTTTGTGGACCTAATAAGTATACACGATACAAACTGCACCCTAAAAAATGAAACATAAATAAATAAAAATGTGTAGTTATGTACAAAGTCATGCGTGTCAGACGGTTAATGTAAAGAAAAAATGCACCTAGACTAAATGTGGTATGGGTGAAAATACAAAAACAAAAAGAAATTACTTCATTAATGAATATTGATGTTTAATCAGAATTTGCTGAACCCGAATTACTTTCAGCCTTCATTGATAAGCAGTCACTAGCGAAGGAAGGGTAGGTCCAGACATTGAGAGGTTATGGGTATCATGCGGGGGTGGGGGTGGGGATGGCCTTGTTCCATGGATGAAGAGCAATTAACAAGTCCAATGAATAGATGATAGTTTTGGGAGGGGTCGTAGCACCTTTTTATGCTCGCTGTCCCCCTTCTGCTTTATATATTTCTCTCTCCTTTTCTTTTCATTAGGCGTATTTATCCCCCTTACCTATCCCCTCCCCACCCCCCTCCCCCCTTAGCTGCGCCATTTTCAACAGTCAACTGATACCTTACGACTGACCTCAGAACTCTGACGCGCTCTATGGCTGTTGAAAGTGACGTTCTTTGTGGATATGTTTATTAATGTATGAATCCCTTACGATGAGATCTAGTTTACCAAATAATAACCCATTTCCATCGGCACATCCAATATCAATAGAAGGAGTTGGGGCGTGAAATAAACATGAATCGGATGAAAAGTGAATGATGAGGTGAGATGTCTTGTGTCCAGTCGGACTTTACATTTCTTTAGTCTATTCAATATCAATCAATGATGAGGTGATGTGATTGGCATATGGAATTAGGGTTAAGATAATACTATAAGCTTCATATTTTATCAATCATTCCTAATAACGAGGTGAGTTCATTTGCAAATAATTAAAACTAAAACATTCATTTTTTTCAAATAATTTATCTGAAACTACGTCACGAATCATGCCAGAAATGACTCCATTAAAGAGGCACGGAGAATAGTCTGTAACTGCATGGGTGAGAGATATTTTTGAAAGATAATGAAATGTTCCAAATTCTCAGATATATTTCCATTCTACAATGTTCTAGGCATTCTTTTGATCTTGAAGCCTTTACACAAATAACATGAAATTACCATACAGTGATATAATACAAATTAGGTAATTATTACCAAACCTTCTGAAAGAACGTTGAGTTCTGGCGTTTTGTCAGTGATTTTTACTGACAAATTTGCTCTCAGCCAATCAGATGCAAGGATTTCAGTAGCTTATAACAGTTGTCGGTAAAAATCACCGACAAAACCCTTGATGAAACGCTCCCCAGGTCATGCGATTACATTGTGAAAGAAACTGTTTCAAGGCAATTTGTTGATCAAATCTACAGAAGAAGGGATGAATACTCTAAGGTTTTGGAATCATCATATGATTAACCTTGCAGCTAGTCTCCCTTGCAGCCACGGTAATATTATCGCGCTCACTAATATTATCGCGCTCACTCGCCGTTGGTAAAGGCTATCAAATGATAGGAAATTGACCCACTCTCGCTGAAAAGCACATGCACTGCACACAGAAATGGGTATATGGGACTGCACACACAATGTAGCATATATCATTTATATGTTCGGCCCTAACACTTCAGCTATTTCTCGTCATATTTCCAATACGAGGGCAATTGAAGAACAAACCATGTTCAGAGGACATTTCTATTTTGATGTTCTTCCAAACTGACATAAAAACAATGAAAAAGCTGACAAATTATTTTCATCTTTCTCAGAACTCAACACTTAACACTTATTATGTACCATGTAAATTTATAGAATAAATATCAAATTCAAAACAATAGATAGAACTAAAATCTCTATACCGCTACCGTTGAACTGCCGTATAGATTGCAAATTCATTTCTTAATTATCGTTTTAAGTTTTCGCTGAGGTTTGACACATTTTTGTTCATTTAATCATACATGTTTTAGTTAAAATATGTGTCTCAATCAAGGACATTTTTCTTAAATATCATCGCCCTTTGCTTCTTTTTCTAATGATTCGCCGAATAATGCTTTGGATTGAACTTCAATATACAGATATAATAGATTTTGCACACGCACCCTTGAACGAATTTCAATCAAATATATAACAGTGTAAATATACGTGTAATGTATTTGAAGGATAGACTGATTTCAGTGAAAGGAAGATAATTTGCCCGTGGCGCGGATTGCCAACATAATTGCATTTTAATTATTCATTCTATTTTTCGAGTTCACCTGAAGCTCTATATCAAATACATGCAATTATTTATTTGCAGTATCTATAAAATCCTGTCTATTTCGTTATTTAGTAGATTGATTTTAAAAAAAGCACTTTGTTGCTCGTCTTGCAAACTACTGTACCTTCCCTATTCACATGTTTTGTTTGCTATTCTGATACTTTATTACTGGTGAGATCGAGCCAGCAGGTCATTAACTCTGATTACTTTCTGAGTGATTAACTCCCTTCTGGCTCGCAGCAGACTCATTATTCTGGTTTTGGATTATCTTAATGTACTATCAAGCTATTTCTGGCCTTTTATTTCTGCATGTTCAGTCTGCATCTATACATGCATTTATATACACACTCAACAAAAAAGTAAGTTCCCCCTGACACGCCTGACTATATAAGTAGAGAAATATGGTTTGATGAAAATTGTTCATTCATAAAAGAGAAAAAGTATGCAAATTCTGAGAATTGTTATCTGTGAACAACTGATTTCGTTTTTTGTAATGAAATTATATTTTTATTGCAGTCGGTACGATAAAAGTATGTTGCACTTGGAGTTTCATAATCATATACAGGGTTTATAAATTATGTGTATGCTCTTTTCTTATTCTTTCTACTTTTGTTCATGTACAGAGACTTTATTTTTTATGCAAATTCATGAAACTGCATTAAAAATTTTAACGACTGTTCATTGCAGTTTGATGATTTTGAATTACGAGTGCGCTTAGTATGAACAAAAGAACTGAATAGAGTGCATTGCATATTGAAACGCAAAGCGCAGCATGTTTCCGAGTACAGACTGCAACACCAAAAAAATGATTTCATTATGAAAACATAATCAATTGTTCAAAAATATTAAAAGAATAAAAATGCGGGTCAAAAAATTGTACACGCTTCTATTTTTGAATCACCAAATTTAATTTGTTGTCGGGTTATATTTAGAAAAATGTTAGAGGAGGGCTTACATTCTTGGTTCTCTTAAACAAATCGAGTGATCATGATTCCCAGAGAAAGTGAAAATATGATCATAATAGTGAAACTAGAGTAAACATTTCCCCTTTCTTTAGAGCACTCAAGATAAATCGATATTCACTCTAAGACAAGTAATCACTCATGACTGCCGGGGAAGTGAATAGAGGGAAAATTGACTATTTACTTTTTTTAAGATAACTTATTTTTAAACGTATATCTTTTAATATATTCTCTATTCTCTTTTAGCTTTTTTCACCATGGTTGCGCCACTATCCATGGAGCTTGGTGCGCTTTTGCGCTTCGCGCTCTTTTTTGACACTTACATACATTTTCATCATTTCCCGGTGAAGGCCTATGGCCGAAAATTTGAAAACTTTAAGAGTTTAACGGAATTTTTATTTACTTGTTTATTACTCATCTCTACATTTATAATTCCGAAGCAGAACTTATATATTTATATATTGTTATTCTTTATATTAAATCGGGACAACAGATATCGGCTCAAAAGTGTACTTATTTTTGTTGCCTCTCTCTCTCTCTCTCTCTCCCCCTCTCTCTCTCTCTTTATATATATATATATATACATGTGAATGATAACTTTGGCTAGAAAAATAAGTACGGTTCTTTTGTCTGATAAAAGTGCATGTATTATAGGTATTTTGTACACTTTGTGATTATCCACCACTACAGTGCCTTCGATTGCCTACCCTGTCAAAGTGGGTGTGATGAGTGCCAGGATGATAGTCCATGCGTCGTCGAACCCAATTTCGTATTAAGATGGTGCTTTGTAGCCGTGAACGCTCTCTGTCTCATCCTCCTTGTCGTGCTTGGTGTATACACGTATCATCATCGGGAGATTCGGGTAAGTTCCCGTGAATCTACGCCTTCTTACATGCATCATCAATGTTACTTTGCATGCTATAGCACATAATTATCTTCAATAATTTGTAGAATGTGAAGAAAAAAAAAATGATTGAAAGAAAATAATACTTTGAATCAATGTTATATGACTTGATTATGATAACAGAGAAAGATAGCGACAAATTATTCATCGATGTTGGTTGACATTTGTCTATCCCAATAATATTGGAGCTTATCAGTGATAATAGTGAGTTCTTGTGTGGCGCTTATGTCTGGCATGTGTTGTCACTCCTGGCGCTCCTACGCCATGTTTATACCCCTCCCCCCCCCCCCCCCCCCATCCAAATGGCGAAAAAAGGGAAAGAAAAATAAATAGAGATAAAAGGTAATTAATTAATGGCCTTGTTGACTTGCATTGAATCCGTCGTGTACCCTTGTCACCCGTGTCGCCACCAAGTCTAGACCTATGTTTGGGTTTATTTTCCGATAATTCAAGCATAGAAAGCATTAGGCCTCATTAACTATGCAAACAGTTATGATATTTTACTAAAGGGTACATTAGGTCGACACCTAACAATGCAGTTTATTTCGTCATAATAGCGACCCCTACATTAGGTAGACAGTTGGTACATTAGGTCGACAGTTGAACAAAGAAAAAGAACAAAAACTGTCCTCCTAATGTACCCATTAGGGGTATATATATATATAACGTGTTTATATGTTTGTTTTACCTTATAGGTCTTCAAAGCGGCCAGTCCAGGTCTTCTCTATGTGATTCTAATTGGCTCAGGTTTATGCTACTGCGAGGTAATAGATACCCCTCCCAACCCCATTGACACATACCAAGTACACAGAAAAGAAACACCGTAATCACCGTAAAAAATAAAGCCCCTCTTTCGAACACAAAGGCCCCAGAAACCGTGATAACCCTTTTTTAGTCAGAGTTTTTTGTCAGAAGTACCCTCCCCTTTTTTTGTATAAAATCCTGGATCCGCCCCTGTTAAATGGATTGGTAATGATGTACGGAATTCAATGACAACGGCCATGACGGCGGGGACAATTTATTTATTGTTCTATGTAGCTGCCGGGATAATGGACGACATAATCAACGATAATGGCGGATATGATTAAATGTTTTATCATACACAGCCTGGCCGTTGATAGTTAATCTGTCGGGGACAACTTCATCAGCATTACTTTGAAGAAGAAATATGGGCCGAAATCCGCGGTTTTACCCTCTTTATTTCAATTGGTATGCCTATACACACCACTGAAGGGAAGATAACTCAATTGAAATGGTGAAAACATGATTCACAAGTGTTTCATGTTGTTGTTGTTTTTTATATCATTTTTTTATATATATATCTATGCAGATAATCAGCGTTTAAAACGTACATATTCCGTCCGAGTGTTATTGAGATCTGTGCCCATCTCTTCTCTCTCTCTCTCTCTCTCTCTTCTCTCTCTCTCTCTCTCTCTCTCTGTCTTATGCACCCCTCCCCTTCTCTCCCTTCTCTCCTTCTCTTTCTATCTAATTTTTGCTCCTTTTTCTGTCTTTCTGTCAATCATGTCTATGTTTTCCCCTCTTATAGACAATCGTGTCCGTTGCAGTTCCATTAGGAATAGTCTCATGTCAAGGCTTGCTGTGGTTTAGATACGTTGGTTTCTGCCTTGCCTATGGTGCACTGCTGTTCAAAACGTGGAGGTAAGAGATGTCGGTATAAATGAAATATCGTTTTGGTCCAAATTGTTTGTATTTTATCCAGATCATTTAAATATTTGTTTGTCTTCATTTTGATTATTGTGCTATGTGCTTTAAGAAACTCTGTGTGAGACTCTGTATCTGCATTATGTGTTCGGTGCCGTTTTCCATAAGAACTGCGTCCATGTACATGCATCCAATTATCCACTCATTACAGAAAATCAGTTAAACTATGTGAATAGCAATAAATCATTCGTCAAATATTTAACATTGTTAAATAATCGGATTATAATTTGACTGCCCAAGATATACGAAATGATGTTTAAATAAACAACGCAACAAAAACAAAAACCAAAATAAATATGTATAACATAATGAATTATAATTATTCTCTTTTTACCTTTTCCCTGTTCTATCGATCACTATCTTAATTATTCCATTCTCTCTCTTTCTCTCTCTCTCTCTCTCTCTCTTTCCCTCCAGAATCACCAAAGTCTTCACTGTTCGAAGCGCCAAACCTGTGCGCATAACGGACAACAATCTCTTTCTGCGCATCGGTGTCCTTTTGGGGATCTTTGTAGTCTTTCTCTCAGCTTGGACTTTTCTGAGCCCGTCCAAAGTCCAGCAAAACTACAACCAAGCTGGTCTTAAGTACTTCGAATGCTCCCAAAATGCATGGAATTATGCAGGCCAAGCAGGTAAAATATATATGCCATTGTTATTTTGATAATTTTAAAAACAGATTTTAATGATGATTCTAAAAAATGATTTTTATTTTTATAGATCTTCTCCTGGTCGAGAAGTTTATTGCATTATTTGTCCACACTTGCCCATACTATTCTTGCACTCATTTACAGTGGGAGGTCGTACGAAGTAGGAGGTGTTAAAGTGTAGCAATCACTAAAACAAATATGTTGATATGTATATTAGGGTTCAATGTCACTATACTATATTCAAAATACGAGCTTCAAATTTTGATTTTGTAAAGCGATATTGCAAATTGAAATACACTCCCAATAAACATTATACAGGAGACTAGTCGACGGACCCGTACGCGCTTGCATAGAATAAGTGCCCGCGCGGAACCGAAATCGAAGTTAGGTTCCGCGCATAGGTTCCGCGCGAGGGGGTTTTATGTTTTCCTTTATTTTTTTCTTGCTCCGTTAACCCATAGAAGGCCAGGTAAAGTGTTTTGAGGTTGCTTTTATACATTCTAGCTGTTCAGAAATTATTTTTGAGGTGATTGGTACCCAGAGTCAGCTACAGGGTATCTCGGTTTCAGTTTGTAAGCATCACAATGGCGCATGTTGCTTTGTTGGGCAAGGGCACAGCGAAATAATATTCTCCATGCTATAAGTCCAATTGGAAGAGAGTTGCCCAAACCATAATCATGATAATTATAGATTGCTTTGTCCGCACTTCTACAATAGGTAATATAGGAGGAGAAACAGTCATGAATTTTAAATCGAACTGGTCTTTTTTCTGTACGCTCATCTTGCAAAGAATAAATGATCAATGATCAGATGATCGGGGAACATTATTATTATTGCCATAATCAATTTAGTGATGCATGGTTAATGCTATATTAGTTGCATTTAAAAAATGTTAATCATGTCTCATTGTGCAATAGCCCACAAATGATATTCTCCAGGGGAATTATACCATCGCGTCCTTGTACGGTAATGCCTCTTCAAAGCCGCTTATATATGAATAAGCGAGGCAGGGCGTCGTTAGAGGGGTGGGGTTCGGGACTGTGACACCCCCATTTGAAAATTTCTGTCGCTAGATTTTTGTATTTTTATGGGCTGTCCACAAATCTACAAAATGGATGACCTTTCTTCTTCTTCTTCTTCTTCTTCTTCTTCTTCTTCTTCTTCTTCTTCTTCTTCTTCTTCTTCTTCTTCTTCTTCTCCTCTCCTCCTCCTCCTCCTCCTCCTCCTCCTCTCCTTTCTCTTCTTTTCCTTCTTCTACTTCTTCCTTTAGAAAAATGGAAGATCTGTCGCCTAATTTGAAAGTCTGAGCACCTTTTTTTCTTTCATTTTGCTTGTTCGGAAATTTCATCTACCTTGTCGGCAAATTTGGTTGCACACCCCCCCCCCCCCCCCCCCCCACTTCCATTCAATATGGTCTGACGACGCCCCTAAAATGAGGGTATTTAAACTGGCGCGAACGAGGAAAGTGCAGGAAAGTGCATGTAGCTTGTAGATGAAAAGATGTGGAGCTTTTATCGTGGATAAGAGTAGAAATACCACAATCATCATGGCACGGTTGAGCACATTCCCATAAAGACCAATTTTCGGATGATTCAACAATAATTTCCAATTAAAATAGATTAATTCAGCTGAAGGTGATCGCAATATCAATAAAATGAGTTTAATCTAATAGTTTTAATTCCGATTTTCATCAGCCTAATCAAAGTTTTCGTTATAGTCTTTTCCAAAACGAAATAGGCCGACGTCTAGCTTCCCAAATTACATTCGCCATGTTCGGTGAGATAAACATCTACTGTTTACCGGAAGGAAATCCAACTATTAAAAATTCCTGTAAATGAACTATGTTTACCGGCATAGACATTCATATCATGTGAAAGAGTAATTCATATTCTTTCCAATGATGAACCAATTTTCGCTGATGCGTGACCCTGGAAACCTAGACAAGTTACCATTGGAAAGTAAATGAATTACTCTTTCATATGATATGAAATTAAACGTCCGTAAATATAACGTCCATTGAAATTTTCAAAGTTGGGTTTCCTTTTTTTTAAACGCGCAGTATAAAATACAAACTTTTTAGTGCAGACAGTAAAGTTTCTCAGACCTCTGAAACATTGCTATTACAAATGTCGATTCATTATTCATGATTTGATGTATGAAACGGCACACATTTTATATTTCTTGTCATATGAGTTAGAGGGATGGAATATGTTTATTACAAACCTACCAACTAAAGCATACATACAGTAAATATTCACACATCGTACTGCCCTATGGAAATAGTATTGAAAGTGGAAAAGCGAACACGTTTTCTCTCACTCTCTCTCGCTTCGTTTAACATTCCACTATATATGACTGAGCAACCTTTAATTGGAGAACTACAAACAAAATGCAATCTGTTGTACAGTGTAGGGTACATATACTTAAAATTTATTTTTGACTTAATACATGTACTGATAACATTTTTTATCACATTACGAAATACACCGTGTTACAATACATTTTTTTTCCATTCTATAGTTAGAGTTTGATTTCACGCCGCAATGATATTCAAGTTCTTCCCCCTATATTTAAAGAGAAGTCTGCTATGAATCAATTGTTCAAAATATGTTTCATCAATAAACTAATTGCCTTTCAGTGTGAATGGGTACTGGGGCTGAAGATGACCCCCCCCCCCCCCGCCCTGGTGGCACGGGTAATTTTTGCTAGTTATCATAATTACACTAAAATAACTGAATGGTCCGTTACACACTTTCAATAATTTGATTCATAGATGGTGCTACGGGGAGAAATGAAATGTATTGCCATGACCATGTAAACATAAAGAAGATAATGCTCATGATAATGATGATAATGATAATAGTAATAATGGTAAATGATCAAAAGAGCTCAAATGAAATATTGAAAAGGCTGAAGACAAAAAAGGTAAGGAAGGTTGATAAAAAACCATGTTGATTAATGGCAGTGAAGTACTCTGAGGTAACGAACGAGGTCCGAGAGGATGATTGACCTCAACTTAAAAGCATGGGCGAGAAAATATAGAAATGACTTATCAATTAATAGTATGCCCTTTTCGTCTCTGATATCTTAGTAGACAGTGACGTAGCGTGAGGCAAGTCATGGAGGGAGCACTGGCACCATTGGTGGGGGGGGGGGGGGGGGGGGGGGGTCACCGGCATTACTCGGCGAATGAAACGTGAATTTAAAGATCCAAATATAACGAGGGTGCGTGAGGGGTCCTATTATCTTATTTTCTCGTTCCATTCCCCTCTCTCTTTCCTTTTCCCCTCGCTCTCTCCCATTTTCTTCTCCCATCTTTTTTTTTCTCGCCATTTCATTTGAGGGCAACGGTGCCCCCACCCCTTAGATACGCCACAGATTACTGATTGTAGAACTCTCCCCCCCCCCCCCCCCCCCCCCCCTTCGCCGCTTTCCGTTAGATTAGCGATCAGAGAAACTGAAGGATTTTAATCTTTGGCAATAATGAAAGCCATCTCTCTCTCATTGTAAGCACTTACAGTGATCAAGGATAGATAATCTTTAACAAGTACAGTGTTTAAATTGGATATGTGTACAAAGAGCTGTATGATGATCAATTTTGATGAGCTGGGGCCTGTAACATAAAGAGATACAATTAATCTTACGATCAATTGTAACGCTTCAGTACATGGTTTGCCATAGACTTATGATAGATAGCAATCGTAAGATTCATTGTATCTCTTTATGTTACAGGCCCCTGGGAAGATAATTTCAACAAAAAGACGAAAAATCGACAAAAACAATATGCTTTCCAAAGGCAATGCAACAAGAAGCAAAGGTCAAACATTATTGTTCACAGAAGTCATCTGGAAAAGAAGAAGATGACCAATAATTGCAGACCATCGGCCACAATTAGGTACATTTTGTTGCTAAGAGATTAAGCAATGGCTTTCACCGTTTGCATCAATTTATGCTTGACTTAAAGGCGGGAAATATCCTCATTGTATTCTGTTGGTAGCAGCTAAAGAATTACTGACACGCGTTTTATTAAAAATTGCCAATACTAACCCGAAAAAAGGGCATGATGCTGTGATAATGATCGACCTTTGATATTAGCCAAGCACTGGACAGAGGGCAAAATATAATCATAATGAAATACATTATACATGCACATGTGTATCGTTAAGACATACTTTTAAAGATATACATGTATTCTTTTAAATTCTACTAATAGTGTACGTGTAGATTAATGCTACCACACGCCCAAATGGGGAACAGAATCAGGGATGATAATTTTTATCTCGCGCAATCTTTTGAAATATAGTGATAATATAATGATAACATGTAAATTCAGAACGGAAATTTTTTTCTGGGTGTATAGCCTAATAATTATAGGAGCTATACATTGGGTGACTGGTTGTATGTTTTGTATTGAACAGGGAAGTGTACGTATGAACGTTTTAGAACTTATTTCAATTTGTTTTTTCTGGTAGGAGAAAAAGTGTTTTGTTTCCATTACTTATATATGTCCTGAAGTTCGCACAAGAGTAAAAGCGGCATAAATTTACTTATTGTGTTTCTTTGTTTTCACGAGCGCTCCGTGACTACACTTCATTTTTATGGACAATATTTTATTATCCACAAATGTCTGATTGTTGTATGTACAACTTACAAACGTGATTACTTCACTGCTTTCTATGAAAAACAATATTGTATCTTACATATAGTGAATGTACGATACTAATTGATGAAAGAGTGAGAGATAAAGGAGAGAGAAAATTTACTTTGTAATTAAACCATCAATTGTCTTTTGTCACTTCCCTGATAGCAGAAAGTGGTAAAAATTACGTGATATTTACGTCGTGGTTTTCGTCTTTTTTACGTCCTGTAATTACGTCAATAAGACGACAACTTGCACCAACGCAAGACGTCAAGAGGACGTCTTATTTTGACGTCATCTGTACACTGTAAAAACTTAAGTGCTGTATATATAGCACTTTTTGAAGGCATGCATAGGGACTGCACTCAAGAGTGCTATTGAATGCACACAGCGTGCTATTTCAGCACTTTCACGGGAGCTGGACCGACTCCTTAAACTGCTAAACATTCATAAAAAAATGAATTGGGCGAGCTTCGAACCAGGGTCCGCTGATCGAGAATTGCTGGCATTACCGCTAGACTAACTCACATTGTACGACTTAGAGCAGATCATATTGTTACATAGCGAATTTACGACACCACATAGTTCATGTTATCTACTTGACTCCCATGACTAAACTGGATTGCAAGAAGTATTCGTTAGTCCATCGGTAACGTCAGCGCCTCTCAATCACGGTCACATTTTTTTTTGCTGGTAAATTAGCACACTACACGTGCTATAAACAGCATTTCAGGTGCAGTCACTATACATGCCCCTTAAAGTAGCACTTTAGTTTTTACAGTGTACAAGACTTAGAGATGACGTCAAAATAAGACGTCCTCTTGACGTCTTGCGTTGGTGCAAGTTGTCGTCTTATTGACGTAATTACAGGACGTAAAAAAGACGAAAACCGCGACGTAAATATCACGTCATTTTTAACACTTTCTGCTATTAGGGAAGAGGAATGAAGACGTAGAGATGACGTCAAAATAAGACGTCCTCTTGACGTCTTGCGTTGGTGCAAGTTGTCGTCTTATTGACGTAATTACAGGACGTAAAAAAGACGAAAACCACGAAGTAAATATCACGTCATTTTTTAACATTTTCTGCTATCAGGGTTGTTGAATTTACATTGTATAGAGCGCATACAGAGACTGCATAGTTTATGATGCGCTGTATAAAATTTATTATTATTATTATTATTATTATTATTATTATTTCTATAGTAGGCAAAATTAGGAATTACAGGGTCTCGTAAGTCGTTTCATTAAAAATATAATGATTAAATAAGCAACCAAATGTGCTTTTAACAACCACCCTTTAAAATGTTTTTTATACCCATTACTTGTGATTTTATAAATGTGACTTATTTCAAATGATTTTTAAATTCTAAATTTATTTGACATGCTTTTTTATTATTGAAGGTTATATTGATATTGTATTTTGATTACTGCAAGAAAAATGTACCATTCAGCCTGCGTACGTACTGCCAAGTGTGTTCTTAATGAATCCTTTTTTTGAATTGAATCGATAAAGCCTGCGTACGAACTTGCCAAGTGTGTTCTTAATGAATCCTTTATTGAATTGATTCGATATAAATTATCCTTGATTCAACATTATCTTGCATTTCTCATTTTAAATATTAACAGGTGAACTGCTCCTTCTAGCATGGGGGATGTACCTGTGCTTCAAAGTCAGGAAAGCCCCCTCTTCGTTCAACGAATCTAAGTTCATCAGCGTTTCCATATACAACGAAGCTCTTATCAGTATTTTCGGAGGGATTTTTTCATTTGTGTAAGAAGAGAAAAGGTCCAACATCAGAATTCCATTCCCATTTATACGATCAAGGGCGTTGTCGAAAAACTTTGAAGGGTGGGGGAGGGGGTCGGTTAAACTTTGCCGATAAGCTTGCTGAATATCTTTCAATGAGCACAGTTTGAAAATAGAAGAAAAAAAGTGGTCCTTATTTTAAAATTTGCCAACAAACGTAAAAACTGATCGTCTTTCGATTTCTTTCTCCCCGATTTTTTTCTTTCCCCAGCATTATCTCTCTTCCTCTCTCTCTCTCTCTCTCTCTCTGTCTTATTTAATATTCCATAGACTTATGCTCGATCCCTTCTTGAATTAAGTATGTCCTTGCTTTTTATTCTTCCTATCCCCCCCCCCTCCCTCTCTTTCCCTTCAGTCCTCTTTCTCGCTTCTCTCTCTGCCTTTCACTTTCTCTCTCTTTCTCTTTCTCTTCATTGCTATCTTCCCTCTTTTTTTTCATCCCTCTCTTCTCTTCTCTCCACATTTCATTTTCTTTATCCACCTGGGTCCCATTTCATAAAACTCTTTATCAATAACAAGTTACATTAATTGTTATAAGCTACTGAAATCCTTGCATCTGAGTGTTTGATAGCGAATGTGTGGTAGGATTGAGTCAGTTGTTATTGATAACAAGTTTTATGAAACGGGGCCTTGACATAAAATAATATATATGGTATGTTTATTTCTTTCTGATACAGAATTCCTCGTGAGCTCTCAGGCCCCGATACACTTCTCATCATCAATTTCTGTCGGCTTCATGCAACATTTACCGTCATGGTGGCTCTTCTTTTCGTATCAAAGGTAGTATACATACAACACTCACATTACCCAGGGGCAGATCCAGGGTTTGCCAGATGGGGGGGGGGGGCAACTAACCCTCCCAGGTTTGCTTATTGTTGGAGAAGGGTTTATGCTTGGGAAGTATCTTTTCCCCTGAGAAAATGATGTTCGGATAATATGAATATGATTGCACTGAATATTATACATTTTAACAAATATCCTTTAAGGCCTTGCGATTGCTGAAGATTTTTTGAGTACATTGAATATTCTTATAAACTTACTTTATAACTACCGTCACTGTTATTCATTCAAAAGATGCAATCAAAGTGATATGTAGGCCTCTGCTTGCAAAAACTTTGTCCTATACAGTCATGAGCCCCACCTCGAAAATTACCTTAATTTAGGTACCTTTTTGTGCAGAAGTTAGTAGACATCCTTTCAACAGAACCATGAAAATTGTTGGCACTTTATATTTTCCCTCTCGCGAACCTTATCTTTCTGACTATCCGTCTTTATCTATCTGTCTGACTATCCTTCTGCTACCTTTCATTCTTTCATTCACTTTCTCCTGTTTTATCTTTCAGATTGTCCTGTTCTATCAGACCAATACGGACAAGAAGAAGACTGAAGGTGGAAGGAGCCAAATTGTCTTTACCATCGATAACTCCAGTGTGACTATCAATTTCTCTCACGAAAATCCAGAGGTCTCGGTAAGTCAATTGACCAGGGCCCTGTTTCATAAAACTTCTCATCAATGACAGTTTGCTATAAATGTTATAAGCTACTGTAACCCCTTGCATCTGATTGGCTGAGAGAAAATTTGTCGGTAAAAAATCAGGACACTTGATGAAACGCCCCCAGGGACAGATTGGGACTCAAATTTGAGTAGGGAATTTCGGAGCGATCGACCCTTTTTGTTGTTGACCGGCATTCGTGGAAAACTCCCCAGACTCCCTATGGCCAGTCCGCCGCTGCAAGTGACCACGAATTTGAAATCAACATCAGGAAAATCGAGACGAACAATTCAATAGATTTTTTTAATGGGCCTCAATTTTCAACGGAATATTGAAATCGACTTCCTAATCATATTTATAATTTTCCTTTTCAAGAAGGTACATGTAGCTAGGGCTACATGTTTAAGAGTGTGATTTTTGAGTTATACTCATTTTCAAATTAGTGAGTAGACTTTTTTATAGCATGTATATAGGCCTAAAAGTTAAAGAGCTATATGATTGTTATTATTTGTCATGAATTCGTCTTCAATGAATCATCTCATAATATTCATTTACCATTACATTTTCATTTATAATCATGATAATGATAAGTTTTGCGTTATTTTAAATGTGGCGAGAGTGTTGACTGGAAGGTTTGGGTGAGTATATCACGTATATGAATCCGTGTTGTCATTGAAATATATTTTAAAATATTAATTTCTCATGTTGTCTATTATATATTATGTCTAAAATTTAATGTGACCCACATGCATTTTTTTTTTAATGTTCGAATACGGTATAATATTCTCTGCCATGGAACTGTTTTTTTCTATCTACCCTGTGTTGTAACAGGACGAACTAAGTCGGGTGAGGCAAGAACTGGTTGACATCAAGGAAATAGCCAAGCTTGAACCAGTCGACCAGGCCATCGTCAACCGCTACAAGCTTGCCATCACCAGCTTCAGTACTATGAAGAACCCTAGCGTCAAGACATCACCCTCGACCTCTACTTCGACTACGTATCGCTCTCGAAGCGACGTCGTCGGCGATGTCGTCGAGCAGGAACACGTGTCAGGAACCACCAGTGGAACGAGCACGCCTACATTCTTGAAGAAAGGTCAGAAGATCGGGGCCAATGGTATCGCGAATGTATTTTTGAGATCTTTGGCTAGCACGTCGTCAGCCGGACTGTTCAATGTGCCGGTTAACAACCCTCAAGGAGATACAAGGAGTGCAATCAATTTCGGGACCGTCCAGACGTTCATTGAGCACGAGGTGCTCATTGATGATGACACAGTGGTGGGTGGTGAAATGGGGCCGTGTTCGGCAAGTTCGGATGATGTTAGCTCACTCCAACAGTCTGGAGGATATTCTCCCGGTGCCAGCGGTTCCGCTGGGTCTTTCGAAGAAACGGCTCAGGTGACTGTTCATGGAACAGACAACAAAGATACTTCTTTTGCCTCAAGACTACCTAGTGATATTGTAAATCGTAAGAGAACACCTCCAGAAGATGCTTTAGAGAAGGACAAGGTGACCTCTCTCGAAATGTTTGCCTCAGAGATAGTCGAAAGGATACTCCAAGAGAGTATCAGTCTTGCAAAACAGTACTCAATTGACAATTCACTCTCTTTATAAGCAATCAGAGGTACCAACATGACCAATGTTGAAAGTATTGTGTCTCAGGACGTTCGATCAAGTAATGTGCCAGGGTATACACAGTAATATGCAGTACCTAATCGACAGTGCCAAATTACAGGATAGGGGTTGGTCAAGAACATTGACGATTCAATACAAGGCTATGTTATTGGGGCAGATTATTTGGCAAACCTGTCCCAAAGCTTTAGCCTGATTATTCTATTTTACCTTGTTTTATTCTATTTTACTTTATTTTATTTGCCTTCTATCTCGCTTGTCAGAGGTTTCAGGGAACAAACATGTGGTTATTTCGCCATAGGCCCATGTGAAAAAAAGAAATATGATGAGAATGACTCTCAGGAGACGCTGTGTGTCATTGATTTTATATTTTTTCATCAATTACATCATCTTTACGGGACGAGTGGGGTTCATCGAACACGATTGGATCTAATTGCAAGCGTGCGGCCTTCGGAGACATACAATTTTTCAGAAGAAGGACAAAAAAAAAATAAATAAAAAAATATATATATATATATACATGTATGATGTACCCTGGAGTGGTTTGCCATGATACATCCGCAAATAACATACATCAGGGGTTATTTTGGTATTGAAAAGGAAACAAAAATCAACTATGTATGACTTTATATGACTTTATACAATAAAATAAAACGTATTTTCATCACATCTTTATTTAAATGATGCATATTATGTTGTGTAGTTGACTCAAACATATAACTTACCATGCTTACTAGCAAAACACCGTTGTTCGTTTTGTACGATACAGAGGAAAATATCTTTTCTTATTTGTAAAGTAAAATCAAATACCTTAATCCTCCATTCTACCAAGCCTTTTTTCTTTACAAAACTTATACGTCTCGAACAATATAAGAAAATTGTTTCACTCATCTAACCTTTTCTAGAAATGTCCATTCACCAAATATAAGAAGAGTTATTATGAAATACTAATTACTAGAATATCCCTCTCAAAATATATACATACCGGGGATTTTTGCCTTTATTTCGCTTTTCTATTTTCGGTGGGGGGTGTTGTATCTTTGTTTTTATTTGCTTGTGTGTTTGTTTTGGTTTTTTCTTGTTGTTACTCTACTCTAATCAATTGAAAATTATATTACCTAAGCGCTAAGAAAGTAAGTATAATTCATTTGAAAACAATGGCGTATAGCGTGGGTGCTGCTCTTGATGGTGCACTATTATCGCTCTTTAAATTAATATCATTATTTTCTTACATAAAACGTAAATTCCTTCCATGTTATCTCCATGGCAACGCTTATTGCGACAACCGGTTATAATTTTCTATTTCTTGCTGAGATTATTGTTCATCTTGTTGTTGATCAGTTCATCTACCATGCCAAGGTCTTCCTGGGGCACGACATACAGAAGTTGTTGAAGGAACATCGTTATCTTGTCTGTCAAACGAACAAAACATATACAAGTGGATTCATAAAGTAAAGTCACATCTCAAGCTATAAATGTATGGAAATAATTATACTCTTTGGTTTTATGATTATCACGAATGCCTAAAGCTTTCAAATTTTCAGCTCAGCGAAAAATTATTGGGCCTTCATTGCACTAGTTGTGTAAACGATTTGCTTTTAAGACTTTGGTACAAAATTGATTAACGTGGCGACAGTTAGTTAAACACTTAAATCTGGAAGAGGGCTGCATCTTATGATATATAGCTAGCTTGTTGCAAATTCATCGAATGAGGTGATCAATTAATTCGTTTTAACCAATGCCTTTCCTACATGTCCTACCACGCGAGACTTTCTCCGAATTCTTCAAATTTGCATCATAAAATGTTATTCAACTGTGGAATCAATTGTATTCATTTAATTATTCATTATCTAACAAAATAACATTTCCCTCTTAATACAAAGTTTACTCATGCAATACAGCACATGCAACGGACATTTATAACCGTAGAGCGTATCATGAGACGACCAGACCAGACCAGACGACAGGTCAAATACTAGTATAATTATAGGACCTGTACCTGTTCGGACAATTACCACCTGGACAATGAACCCCCGAGGACTAACCCCCGAACAACTACCCCCTTTTAAAATTATCCTAGATTAATTATATTGGGGTAGATCCTGGTGTAACTGTCCTGGGTGAAGGAAATAGTAATTTCGACGGCTTAAAACACTTTAGGACAAACTAAAGGCGGCTGAATACATTACTGTCAAACAAATAAAATCCATATATCATGGCTCTTTTATGCCAGTTCAGTTGCACAAAAGGGAACATTCCGATTGCGTCATTAATCAATCAATTCTGTGAATGGAAATTAGGCCATACGCCAGTACTTCAAAGGGATGTTTGCACTGGTCATTTCGCATTCACTTTTTTGTACGATGTCAATCTTTCTCACATGGCGCATCAGAGACTGCGCCAATCGGTGACGCAGTCCTGCGTCAGCGAAATGACGCCTCGTGTGAAACAGGCAAAGAGGGAAATGATTTCGTAGTCTACGCTTCTTCCATACCTAGACTATCGTTCACCCAGTGAGGTTTGTTCCGCCATTTGACTGCGATTAAATAGACGGGGATGCCACTGAGGGTGATCGCGACTCCGATCCCGCAGTCGACGGGGCTGCTGTAGAGGGACATGCCAACCACGAAGAAACAGCAGAGGCAGAAGATGATGGGGACAATCAGCGGTACCTTGGTCATAAAGAAAGTATTTGAGTGATGAAGAGGAGATGACAAGAAATAA
Organism: Heliocidaris erythrogramma; assembly: GCA_025617745.1. Classification (NCBI taxonomy): domain Eukaryota; kingdom Metazoa; phylum Echinodermata; class Echinoidea; order Camarodonta; family Echinometridae; genus Heliocidaris; species Heliocidaris erythrogramma. The sequence goes on along the minus strand of CM046866.1, from coordinate 11,260,952 downwards.
GGACTTGGTATGGTGACCTGGTGATGATCGTAATGATAGTGTGGAGGAGGATTAAAAAGATGATGTTGCTATTAATGGTGGTTATGATGTTCATGATGATGATGATGATGTTGATGATAATGATGTTGATGATAATGATGTTGATGATAATGATGACGATGATAATTAAGACGATGATCGTGATGATAATGGTGGTGATGATGATAGTGACGATGACGATGACGATGATGATAAAGATGGTGGTAATGATGACAATGACGACGGTGGTTGTGATGATAGAGGTGATGTGGTCGCGATGGTAATGATGATGGTGATGTGGTGGTGATGAAGATAATAGTAGTGTGGTGGTTGTGGTGACTTATTGTACAGGGTGAAGAAGTTTTAAAAATGACTAGGTTGGATAGAGATAGAATGAAGCCAGAAAGAATTTAATCTAAACGGAGTACTGTATTGCAAACATATAGCATATTCGATTGAATCAAGGAATTGTAACAATCCACTGGTGGTCTAGTGGATATGTCGCCGGGCTGTGCATAACATGGTTCGGAGGTCGAGTCCCGACGGCAATGATGTCCTTTGGCATGACATTAATCTACATTTGCCACACTCGACCCAGATGAAGTAAATGGGTTCCCTGTTGGAAGAAATCCTTGAATGATTTTACGCCTTATATTATGGCCGCTTGGCTAAAGCCGGGGTAGTAATATGGTACTTTGTAAAGCGCAGTAGAGTATATTTGTATTGTAGCTATAATTATATAAATAGACCATATTATTATTGTCATTAATGATACATGTATGATGTATTCCTACAATAACACATTTATTTTCAAAGAAGATGATTGAAAAATGATACCTTGAAGGGGCGTTTCAAGTCCGGATATTTCCACCGGTAGTAAGGGATGATGGCGACCACTAAGGCACTGAAGAGCCACCCGGTAGCACTAACGTAATTGATGAGACTGTACACGTCATCAGTGATGAGGAGCATGAGGCTGAACGGGACCTTCGGAGAATGATGAGACAGATGAAGCACAAATGATACGATTGGAGAGTGAGAGGGGTATAATGCATGAAATTATTGACACTGTAGAAATAAATACATTGCGAAAGGAAATGAGAGAACATCAAAGTTAACCATTGCTGTCATCCCTTTTTGCATTTTTGGCAAAGGTTGAAATAAAATGTCTCCGCCAGGAATCGAACATTGGTCCTTGGCTTAAGGGAGTGGCAAGTCGTAATCCATGGGCCTGACCAGTTGGCCTGACTCGGGGAAATTCGGATACAATCAGGTCCAATCGTGCACTACCGAAGGAATGTTATTGCCAAATTCCTCGCGTGATCGTTAGCTCGAATCCCTACATACGTAACCGACCAATGAGATTCAAATACTGGAATAAAGAACGTGCGATCTTGTTTACTCAAATTTGGGTCAATGTGCGAACTTTTATTAGCTGCGCGCGATAAATTGAAGTCGCTTTGAACTTTGATCCAGAGAAAGGAGCAGCCAACTGTAAAACCGCCCATAGATTGCGACTTGTCGCTCCCTTTAAGAGAACGCCAATGCCTCAAATAATAGACCGAAGAGTTTCGACGACACAATATTTAATATATATATATATATATATTGGGGTGCTTCTTTTACACCCAGACCATGCAAACGATACAGACGGATACCCCAAACTCACTGTAAGACAAGCCGCTGGGAGGGGAGTCTTCCTATCAATGTGGATCATAGAAGCTATAACGGGAATATGGCCTTCCCTGGATGCCACGTAGAACAGTCTGTATAAAGAGATCAATGTTATATATTTAATTCACAAAATAGTTAAGATAAAATTATGTACATCATTACTTTCAATGCATGCTGTCGGGGGTTTGAATATCTAATAATGAAACTGATAATAGCGTAAACTGTCTCAAAATTTGAAACATGTTTTAAATTATTATCATTAGTATTATTATCATTATTGTTATAATTATTATCATTAATTACTATGACTGTTATTATTAACATTATTATTATTAATTTGTAAACAAATCTTTCGGCATATTACTCCCAGTGTTAAAGATCGTATGCTCGATCTGTAATGAAAAACACAAGTCAGAAAAAATTGGAACCAGCGGTTAATATGCCGAAAGATTTGTTTGCAAATTAAAAATTCCTCCCCAGTCAAGCTTCTTCGTTTATTAACATTATTATTATCATTGTTATTATTAGCATCATCATCATTATTATTATTATTACCGTTATCATTATTATCATATCTTACCGAGCCCTTGCTAGAGATACTCCGTTCAGCGAGCCGGCGATAGACAAGGCTACTACAACGCTGATAGTCCACCACCAGTTCCCCATTACCTCCCGACCAAAGTCCTGGAAGAAAGTGGAATTTTTTAAATGTATAATTCCTTCAAAGTTGGGAAATCCGAAATAATCACATTCAATACTGAAGAGCTGCAGGCGGATCCATTATCCTTTGACGGGGAGGGGGATGGGACAGGTCTGAAAATCAATAAAAGGGGTTTTTTTAAGCAACAACAAAAAACAAACGCATTTTTACTCCAGTGTGAATTGCTAGATCTGATATGGGGGCACATGTCCCGTCATTAATGGCAGATGATATTGACTAGAATACCTTGGTCAAAATGTGATGTGCACATGGTTCCATTTCTTTGTTTTCAGTCAGATTTTAATTTTGATGAATAGCGAAGTAAATACTGCCATCTAGACGCGCCTGTGATGAGGGTTTCTAATCTACATGACTTGCATAATGCGTCTGGGCTGATTGACACGGGTGACCATCTAAATGCTTTCCTCTTCATGTTTTTCATTCATCATAATCTGTTGAAAGCCCGGAGGTCATTAACGCCTTTCTGGTTCTAAACGGGTACAATGTGATTTTATTTACATAATGGACGGGAAAAGAGCTTACCAGGGCAATAGCATCGGAAAATAAAATCTCTTCAGGGCTTAGGATGACGAAGTAGGCGATGTTGACCAGGAGATAGATGATCATCACAAGCAGGAGCGAAGTGATGATCGATACCGGGATTGTTCTACATTTAAAAAATAATGAAAAGAGAATGATTACAAATGGCAAGGGTGAATTAGCTACGACGGTTTAACTTTTCTTTCAGTAGTAAATAGACCATTCTGGGACTTTTCCAACTTAGAGAGCCGAATGTAAGAAATAAGAATCATCGCATGCCCCCCCCCCCCCCCCCCCCCCACACCAGGTTATGACGTAAGAAAATCTCACCTCTAACACTATTTAGTAGATCACGGATGGTAATAACTTGTTTAGAAAGTACCCCCTCAAACCAATTTGGAAAAATCCTGACTGATATCTGGGCCCGAAACACTTAACCTTGTGTTATAAAGAGACATTTGAAATATGAAAATAAATCTGCTTAGCTGTTGAAACTTTGTTATTGTTGTTTTGGACCATTTGCCAAAAGACCTGTAATACATTACTAGTACTGTAATTGTAATATTAGACAGTGGTTAGTGAAGAAGTTGTAAAGGTTTGGAATTGAGACATGATCTTACCTAGAAGGCCGAACTATTTCCTCAGTCACGGAAAACAGATTCTGCCTGTATTGAGGATACAAAAACAATAGTAATTGTCATATTTGTTTGAGGGGTAATATATATCGCGTTGCTTTACCATCATACCTGAATGTGGTATCATTAGAGAGCTTGAATATTTCTCTTTACAATGGTGTGTCATTTGTAATGCATATGCAATTATGAATGCGCTGTCCTTCTGAATATGCAGCAAAGTAAAATATGAAATGTTGTAAAATTCGTTGTGAATTCCCGTTTGTTTTGAGGATGGATTGAGGTTGAATGATGTTGGTGTGGTGATGCGCAAAGTCTACACATAGTGTATAATCTCATCTGCATACGTGGATGAAAGCTGTTTGGTATAATTTTGAGCCTGGATATTTTAGAAGGTCTAAGATGTTACAAAGTTTTATTTCTTGTTAGCCTAACTTTATAAAAGTTGAGATGTGTCTTCATCCACTAATTTTGTATTAATTAATCATTTTGAGATTACTTTGATACGAGATTTCCCACTTTTAGGGGTTTCACCTCGAACAAACCGGCCTCAATCACGCATACAAATAAATTTAACACACTTTCTCTACAACAAAACAAACCATTCCATCCAAACTAATGACAAAACAATGAAGACTCACGAACAATATTTTCTCTCTATATCTTTTTGGGATACACCTGCTTGCAGCTGTCCACTTGCTTGGGGCTTTAGGAGATTCGATAAGCGTGGCACTTTTACATCTTACTTCAATGACCACTCAGTAAACTGCAGCTCTACATTATTCAAACATTATTCAAAGCAAATTTCATCTTCCAAACAAAAGAGGATAATATCATTCATGGCTTTGGACTTCATCCATGACCACTTGAACATCACTCAAACACATTTCATCCTTTAACATGTTTGAGGAAAAGAGCATTACACCAACGACATTCATGCAAGACATGCACTAATCAAAACACATCGCAGCTTCAAAAGAAAGAGACTTCGTAATTGAAAAAAATGCATTTTGCAACATTTCACTTTTGAATTTGCCCTATATTCCGGAGTACTGCACATTCCATAATTGCATAATCACGGCATATCGCATATCATCGGATCATTGTAAAGAGGAATAATCAAGATTCTCAATGATACCAGTTTCTTTTTTTCGTAGATCAGTAACAAGAAAGATATCATCCCTTAAACTTGAATTGCAGAACTTTTTTGCGGGGTTTATATAGCGCCCTCCCACTTACAATTAACTGATTAATTCGATTCAGTTATGATTCAGTTATGATTCTGCACTAATAAATGACTGTAATGAAGTTTTCTGTGATAATTATATATGTAAATTGATGTAATATCGTGTCAGTAAGGTGTAATCATATAACGAGAATACAAATTCCTCGGTGTTCGATCGTCTCCTTATTCTTCTGTAACATGTGACTGCATAGATTTCTTTTTCATGTAGTTTTAGGAAATGATTAAGAAGTTTCATATAAACACAACAAGAAAGTAAGTTCCCCCTAAAGCAAAATGGCGTAACTTTTTAATGAAAAGTTTTTAAGCAAAATAACTTGGCAGGAGTGTTTCTACACTTATTGACTAACTTATGTGTGAAAATGAGATTGATCCATCGAGTCATGCATGAGTGAGCACACATTAAAGGCAAAGAGTCATTTTGGGTGGTCATTTTGGCGAATTCTGTTTCTGGTGTATGTCCAAGTGCTGTAGTTGTTTATCATCCATCGTTAGACCCCTTCGCACCTATCATCCTGACACTTTTCGTGTTTTTGCGCGGTTTGGTGAGCACAATTTTAGTGGAAAATTGCGATGTTCAACCCTCCTAATTTGAAATTGCAAACTCCATTCGGATTATTTAAAAATTAACACCAGATATTGCTACCAAAATGTGTTGTCGATTGTTAGGTAAACACAAGAGGTAATTGTCGTGTCATGGTTGAGTGAGCCCACTTTAAAATAAAGCAAGAAATGCTAAAATAAACTGTTAATATGGCATAAAAAATGACTCCCGTGACTTCTGAAAAATGACAGATTTGCCTTCAATGTGTGCTCACTCATGTATGACTCGATGGATCAATCTCATTTTCACACAGAAGTAGGTCAATAAGTGTAGAAACACTCCTTCCAAGTTATTTTGCTTAAAACCCTTTCGTAAAAAAGTTACGCCATTTTTCTTCAGGGGGGAACTTACTGTGTTTGTTGTGTTTATTTCGAAACGCACTAAAATCTGTGCAATTATTCCGTATAAGGCAACTTTTGTTTGACCCAATTTTGCTGCACCCATTCTCTCCCCTCCATCTACCTTTGATCAGATTTCGCTGCAATCCCATGCTACGCTTAACATGTTCAAATATCTCACACCGTATGTATGGGACAGCGCAATGAGATCACATTTGGTCCCCATAAACGCGGCGTGAAGATCCTCTCGTTGCCAAATCTTCCATCCTATAAAATCTCGTGAATTGTGAGATTTTCTCTCTGGAAGAAATTAACAACTTTATTATCAAGTGAAGTCCATGATTACTATTCCATTAAAAAAAGCAAATGTCACATTTTGTTTATTCTTTCTTATAATAGATATAGAAAAATAAATGAAATTTAGGGAGAAAAGGTTGCTTCGGAACTCAATTTTCCTCCCCTCATTTCTCTTGATCAGTCTGCATTTAAAAAAAAAACTTTGATCACAAATATTATTTATATCACAGCTAAGCTGAAAGTCTCAATACTTTTTTTTTTAAATACCATTCTTAATATGTGGCACTTTTTAATCGGGTCAAGAACACACCTTTAAGCACCAAGGTACAGGACGAGATTTCTTGATTTTCTGAAAAAAACTTGAAATTCAGTCTTCTAGTTGGCCGAATAAGGCCAAAAACAAGCCAACGCGGTTGTTTTGAACAGAAACCTTTGAGTGACACAGCTGGCAAATCACAGTGCAGTTTTCTTGGTTTGGGGCAGATATTTTGCACTTGGCTTCGGAAAAGTGTGTTCTTGACCCGATTAAAATGTGTACTTTGTTCTAAATGATATTTTCATGAAGCATAAATCTGATGTAAAAATTATATGGGATCATTTCACAAAGGTGAATATTTTATCTTCATATCATTTCTGAAATCCAAAATTTCACCTACTTTGCACATTTTGTCATTAAAATAAAAACAGAACATAAAAGTTCAGTTCTTCCCCTTTGCTTATATAGATACTAAAAACGTCCGATTTGATACCGATTTAGAGCGGCTAGGGCCTGAACTAAAGAGGTGTTCCGAACTGATCTTCCTCATTATAGAGTTCGTCCCAGAAAAAAACGAAACGCTTATAAACAACGGGTTATTGTGACCACACTGTGTGCTCTATGACAATAAAAAGTCAATAATTATCTAGTTTCCAAAACTAGAAGTATTATGCTTTTAAAGGATACCTTGATGGCACCCACCCGTACATGCTGCACCGTGCAGCAGTAAACTGATCTTGCACAATATTAGGTATACGTTCACACGTAGAGCGATAGCATCGATATTATCTAGGTTTCGAGACTATTTTGGTCATGACCAGATAGTTTTAAGACCAAACGCTGTCTGAAGGCAGATAATCACGAGATAGAAGCAAGTTGGAGCTAGGTTTCGAAACTATTCTGGCAGCGAGTTTGGCAGGAGTAAATCTCAGGATCCAGCGACAGGTGTCACATGCGTATTCACCTGTTCTACTTATTTTACATAATAGCAATGAAGGGATGTTCTTTTGTCTACCAGAACAATTGTGGAGGGTACAATGAGGAGCTGTATATTTTGTCCGCTCTCTTTTGTCATCGTGTTCATAGTGCAGTATATGCACATCGTTCTGATACGATTGCAGTTTTAGTTTATTTACGATACCGTGTACTTCGAATCACGGCGACCGAAGTGCGCTTGCTCTGTTACGATAGCTCGAGCTAGAATCGCCCCATTCGGGCTGATGGAGGCGGGTTTTTCAAACTCGGATTTTTTTTCTCGAGTAGCGCTGATCTGGCTAGAATCTCGAGCTTGAACCCAGCTCCGTCTGATGTCCTCTTTTATTCACCGTCAAGCTCTTGATCTGTGATCTTCATTAGCACTCTGACATTTACATCGAAATTCCGATGTAAATAATGCTATCAGAGCATGGGTGTCGATGCCGGGGAATGGGTGGTATATATCCCCCCCCCCCCAAAAAAAAAAAAACAACAACAAGAACAAAACAAAACAAAACAAAACAAAACAAAAAAAACATTGAAGTGGGGGAATGGCCTGTATTATCATACCCCCCCCCCCCCTAAAAAAAAAAAAAAAAATAAATAAATAAATAAATAAATAAAAAAATGATAAAATAGATAGCATAAATTTTTGAGCCCAATACATACAAGGAACGATTTCATCGTTATTATTATCGGCAATGTCTGACCAGGCCTTTATCGTTCAGGCGGGAACTAGAAGGCCCGTATTCTGCTGAAATTTTATCTCGTCCCTGAGTCTAAAATCAAGTTTTAACAAAGGTAGTTAGACCGAGGTCTGAATGTTCCTTTTGTTCAGACCGAGTGTGCGGTTTGTAACTGAAAATAGTAGAATCAACCAAAGAGTCCAATCGTCTGTGGAGAATGCTTGGAACACTGAACGGTATTTGCAGACCATGCACGCATGATAATCTATGCTTTCAAGCGCAGATTGAATAGTAATAATAGTGGAAGGCAGTTTCTGGTTAAATTGATACATACAACAGTGTTTACTTCATTGTGTTTCAAAAAATATATACAACGTAAAGTATGTATCCTCATGGACCCAACAGCACAGGCCCCTAGCTAGGCGAGTGCAGGGGATCGAGGCAGAGCTAAAGTGCCGCTTGAAGAGAAATTCGGAATAAGTTACACAGAAGCTATACATCAGATTCAGATTCAGATTCAAAATACGTGTATTTCCTTCTCATAATCCAATAGATACAAAAATGAAATGCAGGGGCCGCGGAACGTCTTGGGAAGTAGAGGCGCTTAATGGGGGGGGGGCTGCGTGTATAACCACATTTTTACACTGCCATACGTTTGCACGTGTTTACTGAAAAAAGTGGGGGGCTACGGTTCTAAGACTCAGTTAGAGAAGATTTCCATCACTCCAATTACTCTTGCTGGACATAAAATTACCTTATCCAATGTATGCCCGTAACCTTGGTGTGTTTCTCGACTCAAATATGACAATGTCTACACAAATTCAATATGTCTCAAAATCAGTTCGTTATCAGTTACGCAATTTAGGTTTTATTCGGAAATACCTTAACCGTAGTGCCACTGAGAAAATTACTCATGCTTTAATCTCATCTCGCTTGGATTTTGGTAATGGCCTCTTGTTTCGTTTGCCTCACAACCTACTTGCAAAATTACAAAAATTACAGAATGCCGCTGCTCGTGTCGTGACCCTCTCCAAAAAGCACAGTCACATTACACCAGTTCTCAAATCACTTTATTGGTTGCCTGTAGAAGAACGTATTGTTTTCAAGATTCTTCTGTTATTATTTCACTGTATACATGGCTCTGCTCCGCAGTACAACATTGGTTTGATCAAGCATTACATTCCCTCTAGACTGCTACGTTCTCAAAACTCTGGTTTACTTGTTATTCCTATGCTTAACACAAAGTGGGGGGGGGGGGGGGGGAGCAAACCTTCGCTCATGCTGGGCCGTCGATATGGAATACTCTTCCTCAGGGGATTAGAAATAGCAGTTCTGTTGAAGTGTTCAAAAATAATCTTAAAAAGTATCTGTTTAATTTGGCCTATTTATTGATTACCATTATCTTTCATGTCCGTACCTCTCGTTCCTCTCCTATTGCACTTTTGCTTATTTGTGATGTATTTCATCTTTTACACAAGTTGCGGCTTGAGCATTTGATCATCAAGTGGATTCGGCGCCTTATAAATCTTATATATTATATATTATTATATCGAATGATAACTTGCATTTTCATAAGCAAATCTTAAACCTGGGGCCCTTTTCCCCTGTTTTTACCATGATATAATTGTATAATGTTTTCCTGTAAATATTGTAAATATCATAATGTATTGTATCTTGTTATTGGTAAATAAATACAATCATAATTATCATGTCATATCATATCATAGTTCAATAATCCTGGTGGTGGTGAACTAGGTATAGGGCCTAACTAGCATATAACGTCAAGAGTCAAGTTAGGGGCGCCCCTTTATCTTGTAAATATGTTGAATATTAATTACCTTCACATGTTTTGGTATAGCGTGATATGCCCTTAAAATGACAGTGAATTCACATAATGAACGTGAATGGGGGGGGGGGGGGTATTAGTGTATGCACCACAACAACACACCGCTCCTCGTTCTTGAATAAATACACGGTATTGCTGAGAAATACAATAAATTAATAGCACCCAGAATGTCATCCCTTTCATTATATTTTCTTTTCGTTTTGTTTAATTTGCGACGATACATTACCATCCAGAATAAGCATAGAGACCAGAGTAAACAGCAAGTGGAAATGTTTCGAACGTAGTCGGCCCTTCGAATGCACTCTGAAAATAGGAGACGTCTCCAGAGCCTGTTTTTAAAAAAAAGCCAAGGCGAAACATGATGGAATTCAATTCAATCAAGTTTAGAGTAACATCGTTCTTCCAGTAATTGTTACATTTTACACAATATCTAAATTATATAATGTATACTTCATTGGCGAAAATATGCAGGAAATTCTTTTAATCAAGGGGGAAGGTCGTCCCCCTGACACACTCAGTCACACGGCGCCACAGGCTTCGTGAGACTTCCGCAAGAGCCCGTGCAAGAATTATAAGATGGCTGCACCTGTCACCTGCGTTTATCGAAAAACGCAGCCATATTATACGCAGAGATTGTTGGACAGTCTGGCTCCTTGCGTGACTTGCGTGCTCCTAAGTGCTTGAAAAATAAAACGTGCAGACCCGTGCGTCCGACGCAAGGATGTTTTGCAAAATCCGTCATAGACCACACACAGAGAGCTGCTTAGTTTGCAGGCACAATTAAACCATGGTCAGTCGTAAAAGAGTGCATGTCTACACTGTAAGACTACCATAGGCCCTGTACTATAGCTGCTCCTGATATTGACACGACCAGTGGGTAGCTGGGTTAGGCTTCTCTCAAAATACAGTGATTTTCTGAGTAAGTGTCAAATTAGGGTACATTTCATATAGAGTCTACATTAAGATCCCTAGGACTAGGTCTAGATTTTACATTTATTAATTTTTTAAATCTATCTAAACTTACTCTGGTAGGATATAAATCAAATATACCATGCACTCTTTTCGAGGCTCCAGTTAAATTATGGATTCTTCGGTGATTGGCATAGTTACTATTTTTTTCAGTTCGGGGCTGCGCCCCTCAGAAAATAGTGCTATATGCCAGTCACCTCAGAGAATCCATAATTTCAACTGGAGCCTCTCAGTGCAAGGTATATTTGATTAATATATTCCTCACAGTTGTTTTTTAACGACTAGCAAGTTAGTGTCAGGATAATTTTAAAGCAGTCTTGGAGCCTAGAAATGTTCTGTAGAAATTGTCATTGCAATCAATTTAGAGGTAAAAAGAAGACATGATATATTTGGTACCTATGCTACAAACACTAGGAAATAAAGGTTAAATATCGGTATCTCCCCCTCCACCTTCAAAAAAAGCTCTGCAAATTTGTACCTCAAGAGATTCAAAGTTCCACCCTCTCAGAACCCTGACTTTTAAAGAAGGGTGCAAAAGTGAACATCGGGGGTGCAAATATGCACCTCTAACGGTGTAAGATGTAAAAGTTGAACCATTTTTTAAAAGGGTACAATTTTGCACCCTTATGTTACAGCTGTATTACCGATTTTGAACATTCAAGCAAATTTTATCGTTCATTTCTTAGAGTGTAATGCTGATAAATTTTGAGAAAAATGGGTTTTAACGTCGTTACAAACGTCAAGACAAGGCTATTGAAATTGCCCGATGTTGATTTCTCGAAAGTCTTTGCAATCATGTTTTAATTGGTCGATTACTTTGCACGTGTTTTACTCTTTCTCAATGATACAACATAGTCTACACTACTAAATTGAAAATTTATGAAAAGTAACATACGGGATCACCGCTCACCATTGATGAGGGCAGCGAAGCCGAACCCAATGATGACGACAAGTCCGATGATCTTGCACACGAGAAAGAAGATGTTGAGAACACGGGCGAACGGGACGCTGTAACAGTTGACGAATGTACTGAAACCTGGACAGAAAAACAAACACATACCTCATGGATTAGAACACAATATAATGCTTTACAAAATATACAACCTTTAATATGAATACAACGGTAGGCAAATTCAGTATGTGATTAAGTGTTATTATAACGGTGGTACAGCCCACGAGACCGACATTGTCGGTTTTGATAAAGCCTTATCACATCACTTAAAACAATTAGGCCTATAACCAGATAATTGCGGGAATACAATCAATTGCCATGGAATTTATGATTAATATGTTTTGATTCCGAATTTTTGTTTAGGCACCCTACAGATATTATGGAGCTCAAATAGACCTGTTTACTAATTTTATGCATACTTCTTGAACAAAAGTTGCTCTTAACAACTCAAAAGCTTGCCAGAGGCTTGCCTGACATAGCAACAACTAATTTATGCAAAGTGGATTCCATCCATAGAGATGCCATTATGCATAGCAGATGCACTAAACAGTTGGTAGCTAAGGATTCTGGAGAGAAACATGCATAAATTTAAATACACTTAGTAAACAAGCCTATTGTAGAAACGTCCTCGTATACCTTTTTCATACTGGACCAGAGTTTCCTGTGTTCAAAGTACGTTTAAATATTATGAAGACCTCATAAATGAGACGTTATGTATTTCACACGTAGCATTTTTTATGGTTATCATTTGAGAAAGTTAAATATACCATAACCTATTGTATTACACTTAGATTGCTTTGTGTTTTTTTTTATAGGCATGTAAAGATCTGGTAACACAAAGCAATTATTGTGTTTATTTTGCATGTCTACAATGAGTAAATGCATGTGTTCAGATCAGTCTAGATATTTGTTCTAATAGTGTAGCGGCCGAACCTGAAAAAGGGCTCTAATTTAGGAGATACCCCTACCGGAGGTATAACAAGCTGGGAATGGTTTTATTTTAACCGTCTGGATCTCTAGTTTTTGAAAAGTTATGTTGTAGTTGCAGCAACTCTGTACAAGATGGTGTAACCCTTTAACTGCTGACACTTCAAATAACCTGATAATTTCAATTATTGCCTAATTAAAGGAATCAGCCCTGTTAAAATTTAACTCTATTGGTTATAACTATGCATTTTATAGAAAAATTGGCATATAGGAAATATTACATGAGGTTTAAGCTGATAGGAGATTAAATGGGGTAACATAAATGCAGTATTGTGCTCTTTTGGGTAAGTTCGACCAAAATTAAGTATTTATAATTGGAAATTCGTTGTAACACAATCAATGTTTCATGTACAAACTGTGAAAATCAGAATAAGAAACCCGAAGATGAAGAAATAGAGGAGGACATATAGATAGTTACATGTTATTAGGTGTGATATGAGCCCAGTTCTACCGTGTGTCCCAAAATAACGGAGTCAACAAAAGGGTGGCAGATAGAAGTAAAAACAAGATATATGTGTACTTAATATCTGTCCTTCCTTGGTTAGCATTTCAGACAAATCTATTTGCAACTTTTTGAAGTACGTGTGATCATGACATACGATATAAACCATTTTTACCTGTTTGAATCGCACCAAGGTACTTTTTAATTGTGGGCTTATCATGAAGCAACGCTTCATTGTGTTTGTTTAGTAGAAACTAACGCCCTTGAATATGCTAAGGAAGGAGTAGTGATCCCAAATCATTTGATTTATGTTATACAGGTTTGCAGTATTTTGACCAACCATAAGTCTTAACAGAATATATACTCCGTGTTTTCAAAAACCTAAAAGTCCGAAACGTGGATGTTTTATCACATAAATCGGTGAAAACGGTGTCTGACATGCCTCACTTCAACTCTGTGCCTCAAAAAGTTGGTATCTGAAATTATCATGAACATGATAAAGGACAAAATAATAGTACACCATCAGCTCTTCAGTTTTTTAATCCACTTTGTTTGAACCCGTGGTATAAGCGCCGTCATAAACGGTGGGTAAGTGGACCATGATGTACTCATTTCCGCATGATTAACAACATTTTAGTTCAATTATACATCCAGGGTGCTGAACAAAAACATCACGTCTGGGACAAAGTTATACCAAATATTTGGTATATTTTTTTGCCATTTTTGGCCCCTTTACCAACAACCAGCGTAAAGGGAAAGCATCAAGTCCATACATTATTATGTTTGATATAGTACTTAAAATATAAATGACATGTACTTTTATATCTATATTGCTACCGATATGTAGGCCTATTTGAATAACACCAGTCATAAAATTAGTGGTAAAACAAGGCTGATTTTATAAAAATAACTACTAGAAGCAAATAATAAGTTTCACCATACAAAAGGGTAATAGACTACAATAGGTATAACACTGTTATACCATGTTTTATTGGTTACATGCAATGGAATGTGCTTAATTTTGGTCAAAATTGCCTAAAATAGCACAATGTGCACCGATCTTTTCTCCCAATGAACCGCTTTCTGCTTTAACCCCATACGTATAGCCAGGGTTGAATTTTTTGTTTGATTTTTCACCGACAAAAATGTCACGATTTTACTGACCACAAAAAGTGTAATTTGTCTGATTTCTGCATTGTATGCGCTCATTTTAAGCCGACAAGCCAACGAAAAAAAGGTATCACCAAAAGAAAAAGGAGATTTAAATTTTGTTTGAAATATCTGTTTTTTTAGGTGTCAGTAAGCAAAGGGTTAAAACACTCATAGCTACATTCCTATACTGCGTGTGTATAATGTAGGCAGTCATACACCTCAACTTTTTAAAACACCACTGCACAAAAGTCACAAACATTCACTCAAAATCGGCATTTAATTTACAAAAACCGACCACAAAATATCCAAGAAATACAATAAATTCAACTCACCGATGTTGGAAAAGATATTTCCAAAAATGAAATCCGTAATTTACTGTTGATTCTCGCGAAACGAGCTATCGGAGTCATTGTGTACATTTCCTGGTCGCCGCGGGCGCTGACATCTCCCCAAAAGAGTTTTGTCCTTAAAAATTCGGTCCCTGTGGCATACACGGAAAAGTCCCGATTTTCTGTGTGCGCGATCGTAAAGATCGATGTGCGCTTGCGATCCCGAGTTTCTTCGTGGACAAAAATTTTATTGGCCGATTTTAGTCTAAGACATCGGCAGTATGTAAACAACACGCAATCACGAAACAAATCGGCGGGGATTTCTCCGGTTTTGGACAAGATTTTGACTTTGGATTTTGATGAAAATATCAAAAGTTCTTCCTAACGGCCATTTGAGGTAGGAGTGAGATTTTTAAGGGCTGAATTTGAAAGCAAGTATTTAAAATATTTATCTTATTTTCCCCCCATACCTTTACTACACACGACAGAAAATACCAACTATTTTTGCACATTGTATTCGTAGTGGTCAATATGACCACTATTCGTGGTGTGGGTTAAAATACTTTCTTGTACAGAGTTGCTGCAACTACAACATCAGTTTTCAAAAACTAGAGATCCATACGAATAAATTGAGACCATTCCCAGCTTGTTATACCTCCGGTAGGGGTGCACCTTTTTGGGGGTCCTTTACCGCTACTCTATAAAATTTAAATCACTTCCACACGTCTTCGCCATGTACACGATGACGAACTACACTCTCTTAAGTATCAATTGAAACTAATGGCCGACCGATAACTAATCGAAAAGATATAACAACAATTTCACATAATTTCCGAAGTTGAATCCTCCAAAATCCTTGGAAGACCTAGTGATTTAAATAATATAGGATGTTTTTTTTAAACAACACTAAATATCTTGGATGGATATTATATACAAAGATTTGACTTTTTTCTGGCAAGTATCACATATCTCAAGTTGGATGAGGTGGTTTTTTTTTGTAGTTGTAAAATATATGTATTATCTGTAAATTACAATGGTTATTACAGAGAGATAATTCACGCCTACTGTACTGTACGTTTATTCTTCCTTATATTTCATAGTACAGTGTGGTATGGGGAAGTATATACCAAACCATGCAGTCTAATTGAAATCTGTGTTTAAAAAAAAAAGAATTGTTCGTAATAAGCGTGCCACCAAGAACCATGTGCAGATTTTTGTATTCATGTTGAAAATTGCTCTCAAGTATAATTATTTTTTAGTTCAACAGTCTATATTTGTATGTCTCTATCTTAATCAATCAACGCTATCTCGCTTTTGAGAACATTTCAATTAAGACTAGAATTTTTATTGTTATAAAACTAGATCTTCTTCTTTGTTACATCTGTCCAGACACAGAACCGTTTCATTCCAATTCAATATACAATCTTACAATTGTGGAAATCTTTGAATAAATATGACAGATATTCCCCGTCCTTAAAGTGTGTCGAACTCAAGTTCAAAGGAATATGCTCAACAATAACTCTGGCAAAGAAGCCAAGATGCCCATGTCGGTTCGTTTGATAGAAATGCCATTATGCCTTCATGAATATCATATATGAATGTCAAATTTTCCCATATAATGAGAACAAACTTTAAAACATTCATAAATTTCTAATTCTTTGTCAATTTCTTTCATACTCCCACCAACCTGTTTTTCTGATTTTTTTTTCTGCTTTCACATTCACAATTGCGAAGGTTGGAATACCAACTGAAACCATCAAAATCTTTTCCCAGCTTCAGCAACATCAAATTCAACAATGACATGTCAAACCTGTCTCAATAGCGATTTGTGGGCAAGCTGCCACGGGTTTCCCAAAGCAAAATCATCATGCATACGGGAAATATGGTCAATATACTGGGATATTATTTTGAGTTTGAGTTTTAGTTTGGGTTTATTAACAACCCATCACATAAATGACAGTATAATAATTAATATAAAGAGTAATAATGTTCAGAAAAAAAGGTTTGCGGTACAACCATGTGAGTTGGAATAACTCCACGATCCGGTCAGAATGCTCTGGCCGTCGTCAGGAGAATGAGAAGAGCGAATAAATCAGCAGAATTTATATATGAAGAAGCAATTCACTTATTAAAATCACGGAATTAGTATAGAAAGAAATAGTAACAGTAACATCAAAGTACCTACATCGAAAGGATAAATAACATCAAGGTGCCTGCATTGAAAGGATAAGTAACATCAAACGAGTCCTGTGTTGAAAAGAAACATTGAAAACAAGTGAACAATAGGACTAAGAAACCAATTAACCGTCTGCATAAGCTGGAAACAAAAGGGGGATTAGGACAGTAGGTAATCTGTGGAGAGAAACATGACATCCTGTTGAGGAAAGAAATTAAGGCTAAAACACACATATGGAAAAGGTGAAATATTGACACCAGAATGAGTATATTAATAATAAATGTTGTGAATGAAGTGGACCGGTGTGGCTGTGGGCCTTCATCACACTTACATATATTAGCAAGAAATTATATTACCATTCGTAAGACAAGTAACTTCAGGAGCCTCGCTCGATTTTACATGCGGGGAGGTATACCTGGAGGGAAGTGATGGGGCCCGGTTGGGAATACTTTTGCTGGAATCGTTGACATGGTTGATGAGAGCTGGGAATGGGTGGTGCATCCGGGTTACATAAAAAACTCCCCGTCTGATCGGGCATTCCTGACGGCTAGCAAGGGGGGCTCGTGGCAATGCAGAGGGGACATTCATTTACGAGAGGGGGTTTCTAGCCGTGGTTTTAACCCTTCTCTGGCTACACGCTTGGATTTCACATATTTTGATTTTAAGGTTTATGTATGGGGTGCAGATTACATTTATTCACATGATTCCTCATTTTTCAGCACTGCATGAATGTGTAAAATTATTTGACTACTAACGCCGTTTTACAATACATAACGGTTGGGAACACTTTTGCTGGAATCGTTGACATGGTTGATGCGAGCTGGGAATGGGTGGTGCATCCGGGTTACATAAAAAGCTCCCCCGTCTGATCGGGCATTCCTGACGGCTAGCAAGGGGGGCTCGTGGCAATGCAGAGGGGACATTCATTTACGAGAGGGGGTTTCTAGCCGTGGGTTTAACCCTTCTCTGGCTACACGCTTGGATTTCACATGTTTCGATTTTAAGGTTTATTATGTGGGGTGCAGATTACATTTATTCACATGATCGATTCCTCATTTTTCAGCATAGATTCCAGCACTAGTTCTGTAATTGGGTTGGATACTCAAATCTGTGTGTAATACAATTACAATATTGGTGTGAATTCATGTACCGCCATGGTAAAATGATACATGTAGAAATGACAGTAACCAATGTTAAATAAAAGCCACGAAAAATGCATAATTCGAACGGTTTGTCGATTCCTTATTCAGCTGTGAATAAACAAACATTAAAGCTTAATCCTAAGCTATAAAGATCACCAAATAAATGTATGCGATAAATAAAAAAGGTTTAGTTTTAAGCTCACAACATCAATTGCATTGAAGGTTGCTTCAAAGTTGTCTACGAAAGGTTCACCTTGAAGATGTAAATCTGATTTCATGTGGAAGACTATTTTCGAATACAAGTCAGGGCGCACTATTTAGCAGGAGTCATTCTGAAACTTATATGATATAGTAAGCGAAGAAGCTTGACTGGGGAGGAATTTTAATTTGTAAACAAATCTTTCGGCATATTACTCCCAGTGTTAAAGATCGTATGCTCGATCTGTAATGAAAAACACAAGTCAGAAAAAATTGGAACCAGCGGATTCGAACCTGTCATCTACTGCTTGCCGGGCAGCGACTTAACCACCAGGCTATTCTGGTTCACGGCCAAGTCACGACGAACTAGAATCAAATACCCAAGATCCTCTTCTTTCTGACTCATTAATATTCAAACGGTCCGCCGTGGAACAATGGTTAGTAAGCGAAGAAGCTTGACTGGGAGGAATTTTAATTTGTAAACAAATCTTTCGGCATATTACTCCCAGTGTTAAAGATCGTATGCTCGATCTGTAATGAAAAACACAAGTCAGAAAAAATTGGAACCAGCGGGATTCGAACCTGTCATCTACTGCTTGCCGGGCAGCGACTTAACCACCAGGCTATTCTGGTTCACGGCCAAGTCACGACGAACTAGAATCAAATACCCAAGATCCTCTTCTTTCTGACTCATTAATATTCAAACGGTCCGCCGTGGAACAATGGTTAGTAAGCGAAGAAGCTTGACTGGGGAGGAATTTTAATTTGTAAACAAATCTTTCGGCATATTACTCCCAGATCGAGCATACGATCTTTAACACTGGGAGTAATATGCCGAAAGATTTGTTTACAAATTATATGATATAGCAAGCAAAACAATTACATCTTTATTTTATTAAATTTTGAACCCTTTAAGCTATGTAAGAACTATATAGCCATCCTGGGGGCGCGAAATTACGAGATCCTGAAGGAAAATAATTATGCAAAGGAGCAAAGCCACTGAGCTTTGGAAAATTTTCGCATTTCAAACCTTCAAAAAACAGATTTCTAGGGAACTTACAATGCGGATTTGGGGCGCATAATCCTTAAGCATTATGAGTTTTCTTCATTTCCCCCTCCAAGTGACGCCCGGGGCACGCGCCCCCTGCCCCCTAGATACGCAAAGTGACAGAGCGGGGGAGGGTGTGGGAGGGGGGTATCCCCTCCCACACCAGGCACTTTTTCAAAAATCTGTCTATAAAACTTGCATTTCAGAGCATCCCAAAATGTTTTTTTTTAATGAAAAGAAGGAATGCACGGATCTACGCCAATGGACGGAACCCCTCAATTGAGAATAACAATGCGAGCGAACGAATTTTCTTAGATATTTTCGCATTGAAGTTATGGAATTTCTTATTTCCTTACTTCTAATCATTAAAGAATGTGATGATATTTCAAGATCAAACATAATGAGTTTGAATAATTATTAGTTTTAAGTTAATGTATCATAATTCTTTTGTATTTTATCCAAAAATAGGTGGGGGATGGCCTGTGTTATCATCCCCCCACCTCAATTTTTTTTGGGGATATATACCCCCCATTCCCCCCCCCCCCCCCCCGGATCGACACCCTGCGGTGGTCAGATTCAAAACTTCCTGGTGAAAATGCACAAGAAAATGTGTTTTTTAGGATTAGAAATTGAAAAATTTGAAGCTCGGTCGCTTTGCTCCCTCGCCTCTACAAGAACATAGATAAGTTTGGGCACTCGGGGGGGGGGGGGGGCGCCTAACTTCATTGTTTGCCCCGGGCGCCATCATCCCTAGATACGCCACTGGCTTCGCTCCCTCGCATGTGAAATGTTGTGTCCAAATAATTGAAAAGCAGTCTGGGCGTCGAACTATAACTTTCCGCCTATAAAAATTGTTTGCTACAAGCCGGTATCTATCTCTCAAATTTGCTAAAACATCAGAGCTTTCGCGTTTCGCGCGTGAAGGGGGAACCCCACCCCCCCCCCCCCCCCCCTCCCTGCACCAACCCCTGTTACATACGGTGCAGTATTGCGTCCAAAATAACTGAAAAGCAATCAGGGCATCGAACTCTAACTTTCCGCATAAAAAAGAGCTTTCGCGCGGGAAGGGGGAAACTCTCTCTCCCTGCACCCACCCCTGTTACATACAGTGCAGTATTACGTCAAAATAACTGAAAAGCAATCAGGGCATCGAACTATAACTTTCCGCATAAATTTTTTTGCTACGAGCCGTTTATCTTTCTCTCAAATTCGCTACAACGTCAGAGCTTTCGTGCTTCGGGCTGGAAGGGGGAAACTCCCCCCTCCCCGCACCAACCCCTGTCACATACAGGGCAATATTGCGTCCAAATAAGTGAAAGGCAGGGCGTCGAACTAATTTTCCGCCTTAAAAAAAGTGTTACGAGTCGTTATTTTTCTCTTAAATTTGCTGTAAAACGTAAGAAATATATATTATTTTATGCATTATGGTGGCAACTAATGTAAAAAAGGGGGTTTTAATGTTAACTTAGCGCGGGGTGACCTTTGATATGGATCTTGCCTGTATTTTTAGCAGCTGATGGTATTTTTTTGTGTGAGAACTTACAGAGTATGGCTGCAGCGATGAGCCGAGTAACTTGGTATGATTCTTGGCAGTCAGGATAGATAGGTAGTAGAACGTAGCTTGCGAAGGCAATGGCCAACACGGAAACACCACCAGTGGATGAAGCCACGATTTCATTATAGAGCTTCAAGAAGGCTGGGAGGGGGCCGTAGGTCTCCAGGATATAGGCGTAAGCTCCGCCAGATACAGGGAAGGTCGTACCGAGCTCGGCGAAGCTCAAGGCGCCCAGCATGGACAGTAGCCCGCAGAAGACCCATATGATAAGCGACCATCCGAGGGAACCTGTAAACCGTAGGATTCCCGACGGTGAGATGAAGATCCCGGATCCGATGATGACGCCCACGGTCAGGGCGACGGCGTCGATGATTGTCACCTGACGACGGAGATAAACTTTGTCCGAGTTGGACGCGTCATCATTGAGGAGTTCATCGTTTGACAATGCCTCGCCTGAGTTTGACGAAACGTCTGACTGCTTGGTTGCCATTGTTTAAAATCCAGTGGCCGAACCTCTTCAATAATATTTGCTTTTTATATACGAGTAATGTATAAATAGTCCCGCAATTATAACCAGTCTCGCACACACGGTGCATCCGATCGAAGCACGCCCCAAGTTAGACTACTATAGCAGCTCTATAGCATGCTCTGTATCAAGCCCCTAAAGCGGCCGCCATTACGCTGTAACATTTGGGCACGATTTGAACGCGCCCGAAGCCCCCGATGCATTATTCATTTTGCACGATGCTCCCCTACAGTGTATATGCTTTACACACAGGTAAAATATAAATGTGGATCAGTGTCACGCATGCGCATTAAGAAAGGTCAAATCCGCCTAATCTATTCATGTGTGCTAATGTTTCATCACTTGGCTAATGACGGCGCATCGATAATTGACGAATGGGCGTCATTCATATGGTGTCATTAAATCTTTATGATAATTAGGTCCCAACATGTGATCAGTCAGCACAAAAGGGTTAACGTCGTTCCACTTAAATAACGTTACTTGGTCGAGTTCAATGAGTTGTATACCGTAGTTATGAAGAAGATAAATACATGTTGTTCACATTAAATTTATCACATCTCATGAATTAAGAGAAAAAACTTTTACATTCATAATAAGTAATTTTTCAAATTACTTTTTAATAAATTTACTATCTTTGACCAGTAGGATAATGTTATAAAAAAAGGGGGGGAGGGGGAGTGTGTATAATAATTGAAGGCCAAATTAAGGTAAGAAAAAAATATCAGCCGGTGTAGAAGAAGAGGTATCCTTTGATTTTCTTGAGGGGCAACTTTCGCATTGATACCAATTTGTGAATCTTATAATTGTACCTTTCAAAGAGAATTATGAACCTTGAAAATTCGGCCATTTTAGTTGACCCGAAAACTATTACATTTTTATTCTTTACTTTCTTTCCCTCTTTCTCACCCCCCCCCCCCCCCACTAGCATACCCGGGGTGGGGGTGGGCAAGGGGACAGACTGCCCCCTAACAGCTTTTGACCCCCCCCCCCCTATTTTTTTTTAAAGACAAGTATAAGCCTATTTAAGTGTGCCAACCCTTTCTTTTATAACATATAACCTTTTTTTTAATTCATATTTTGCTTGTCAGAGAATTATGGAGGAAAACTGGACCTCATCAAATCTGGTTACCCCCGCCCCACCCCCCGAATTTTGGAGGAGGAAAAAAAATTCTCGAAAGGCTAGCTAAAAAAAATTCCCCTCCCCCATTTTCATCAAATCTTCTTTCACCTTTCCTCATCTTTTTTCTTCCCTCCCCTTTCTCTCTCTCCCTCTCTCTCTCTCTTATACACACACCTCGATCACACGTCCTGGTTCATTTTGGAGGGGAAAAAAATCTTGGAGGGCTGGCTAACCCCCCCCCCCCCCCCAAAAAAAAAAAAAAAAAAAAAAAAAAATCATAAAATCTTCTATTTCACCTTTTCTCATCTTTTTTTCTTCCCTCTCTCTCTCTCTTTTTTATCTCTCTCTCTCTCTCATACGCACCTCGATCACACCCCCATCCCCATATGGTTCATGTCATTGATATAACGTGAGAGGACCTTTATCATGTTCACATGCAAATTTTCAATAACAATTATCTTTCTTACAATCAAGATTTAAGGTGCAATTTTATGCACACGTCAATTCGGGAATAGTTAGATTTTCTCACTTTTTAATGAATATTTTTGTACATGCAGAAATGATAACAGTCTTTAGAGATGTTTAGACATTGTATTACTTCTTAAATAAACCCATCATTTATCTCCAGTCATACTCTTTCATGAGTTCTATTACAACTGACTTGTCATGGTCAAATAATAATTCTTTTCTTGACAGTAGTACAAATATGTACATGCATTAAAAAAATGAATTTCAATATAAATGAATCATACATTATTAATTTCAATCCCTATTCAAGAGGTAAATTATTGAATTTACACTGGAGAAATAGATACTATTAACTTTTTACCACTACACCCCACAAAAGAAGAAATAATAAAAGAAATAAATGACCATCTAATTTCCATGTTCAATACGCACACCATGTTACTCTTGAAAAACAAATAATGTGAGTCTTTAAACGAAGAACCTTGATGGGAGGAATTTTAATTTGTAAACAATTTTTAGGCATTTTACTCTCAGTGTTAAAGATCGTATGCTCGATCTGTAATGAAAAACACAAGTCAGAAAAAATTGGAACCAGCTGGTTCCAATTTTTTCTGACTCGTGTTTTTCATTACAGATCGAGCATAAGATCTTTAACACTGGGAGTAAAATGTCTATTTTAATTTGTTTACAAATTAAAATTCCTCCCATCAAGCTTCTTCGTTTACTAACCATTGTCTACGGCGGACTGTTGAATATTAATGAGTTAGAAAGAAGAGGATCTTGGGTATTTGATTCCAGTTCATCGTGACTTGGCCAGAATAGCCTGGTGGTTAAGTCGCTGCCCGGAAAGCAGTAGATGACAGGTTCGAATCCCGCTGGTTCCAATTTTTTTCTGACTTGTGTTTTTCATTACAGATCGAGCATAGGATCTTTAACACTGGGAGTAAAATGCCTATAAATTTGTTTACAAATGTGAGTCTTGTTGACACTTCTAAGAAATATAAATGATTCATCTTCCTTTTAGTTGGTACATGTATATTGCATATTAATAGTATTAAAAGTCTAACTAAAAAAGGGGGGCGGGAGAAACACACACAGAGATCTAATTCTATAGTTTGAATCTAAATAACAGGGATGCCAATTAGAATTGATAAAAAAGTGGGAAAATCATCTAGAATGGGCCCTTGGGTACTACATAAACAGTGGTTTTATATGGCTAAAATTATGTTGAAAAAGTAGGAATTGCTACTTTTGTCTGAACAGTGGCATCCCTGAAATAAAGTGTTGAATAGTATGGATTTTCTCTGAAGATCAATAATAGAATAGTAATTAAATTAGCACAAATTCACAGAATCAGTTAATTATTATTATTAATTTGTTATACATGGTGAGAAGATTTAATAAAGGAGAGGCCAAGTGGCTGTGGCAGTGCTTATCTTTATTTCATTAGGGGGCCATGTAATGTCACTAGGCCACATAGAAGAGGAAGACCTCCTCACAATAACGAGCTACTACACAAAATGGCTGCATGTGACTGCAACATTTGACATGGGGAGGGGTGGGTAAGATGGTTAAGATATAATTGAAGAACTTTAACAGGGACCGCGGAACCGGTGGGGGGGGGGGGGGGCCTGCAGTCCCCACCTTTTTCAGTAAACACGTGCAAACGTACGGCAGTGCAAAAAATGTGGTAATACACGCAGCCCCCCCCCCCCCCCACTAAGCCCCTCCACTTTCCAAGACGTTCCGCGGCGCCCGTTTAAAACTCCTCTTCCGCCATTCTAATGATGCATATTAGACTGGAATCCAGGTATGATTTCAATATGAAGAAATTTAGATGTTTATCAAAGCAGGGGTCTATTTCACTGAAGAGTTGAAGTAGAAATCCATGTCTGTTGAAAGAAAAGAGGAAAGAGTTTAGAAAATAGCATCCATTGTGTATTTTATAATTTAGCAAGCAACAATTAGAATTTGCAAAAGACTGAAATTTAGAGTTTCCTATTAATAGTTAACATCGACTCTTTAAATGATATTAATATAATAATAAGTGGGAATTCTCAAAAGTATTTAAAGAGGAAAAAAGTTTTTCCAGTTGGACAGATAAAATTTTCAAGGCTATTCAAAAGAAACTAAATTAGTAAAGTCACAAGAAAATGGCTTCTTAAACCAAAAAGTGTGTACCTTGATTGTATTGAGGTACTAATAACAACCAGGGGCGTTGATTATGGGGTGGTAAGTGGGCAGTAGGAGGGCAAATAATATAGTTTTGCCCCCCCCCCCCCCCAAAAAAAATAATAATTATATTTCCCTGACTCATGTTACCTTGGAGAAGCTGGCAATTGAAAAATTGAAAATGAAAAAATCATGAAGGGTGCTATTAGGCTGTTTTGCCCCCCCCCCCCCCCTCCGAAAAACACATTGACGCCCCTGAAGGCTGATAGCAATCTTACTCTTAAAGCATATACTTACCATGCAAAACTGAAGCAGCTAAGTAGTAATTGTTCCTCTCAGAATTTGTCTTCATTCTCAGTAGGTAAGCATTCCTCTTCATCATCATCATCATCTGTTGTAGAATAGATGAGGTAGAGAAGCATTACCCTGTATTAAGAAAAAAAATCACACAAACACTCATCCTCACCCTCTTCATCTTTTCAAAGAGGAGACTAACTACAATAGATTTATGGACTGTAATCAATAGTGTCATATTTGGCCCTAATATTACTACTACTACTACTACTACTACTACTACTAACAATAATAATGATCATAATGATAACAATAATAATGAAAATAATAATATCATCAATAACATACATTCACCCATCTTATTTTGTTTTGTTTCTGTTTGCAGGAATTAATGAAATGTTAAATGTAATAATTAAGGGGACTAAAATTTGTATTTATGACATCCCTTAAATATATCATAATTGATATTTAAAGACACTAAACAGCTAATTTCATATTACACTGAAAACAGATCTCAGTGGTGGATAAAGGAAAAATGACAAATGAATTGTCCATTCCTCAGAAAAAAGAAAAAAAAATTGTTGTTTTGGTTGGACAATGTTAACTAAAAATGCCACTCTTTATTGTGAACACATCATCACCCCCCCCCCCCACCCCTCCCTCCCCAGTTAACTGATCCTGGATCCACTACCACCACCAGACCTAGTCTATAATTTTTAGCTGTAATAGGTATAGGTCTAACTAGTTAGGTCTAGTCCCTAGCCCAGGGATGCTGCCACGAACGCTATGCGTTCAGGCTGCCGCAGTAAGGTCTAGACTTACCTGTTTATTTCTCATGTCTCATCAAGTAGGACTTTCCACTTCATCCGGCACCTCCAACAGTTGTTTAGTTATGTAAGGAGACCAAGTAGATCTTCAAGTAGATCAGCCACAGGTTAGTTCCTTGCCATGTTTATCTGATGGAAATCAAAGTCAACATGAATGAGACTAATGAATGCAATACTGAAACAAAGGCCATCCAGCTATTTAATACTCAGGGGAGATTTATTACCTCTTTAAAAAGGCCTTTGATTCTGGTCTATAATCAACACTAATTTATGTACCCCCTTCTCTCTCTCTCTCTCTCTCTTGAAATGTAAAAAATATAAAACCTCATCACCATGACCAAGACCAAGACCGAAATTTCTCTCTCGTTCGGTCTAGATCATTAGATGCTTGCCTAGCTAGCCTTGGCTTTGGCCTTGGCTCAACTTTAGAAGAAAAAAGTGGGCCAAAGCTCATCTAACATTAGTACACCTAAGCAAATTAACTTTTACTAAGAACCACTACGTTAAAATTACAACCCTGCATTACCAAACTCTGTACATGTAGGCCTACACAAAGTAAACCTTGACCTGGACTGGTCTCTGGAAAATACTAGTATCAACATGAAACCCCCTCTTCATTCTCAAAAAAAAAATCCTGACAAGAACAGCCTACGCTACAGAATTTATTTATTTATTTATTTATTTCTGATATTTATACAGGGTGGCTCATATCACCAATTTGGTGGTCTTCCATGAGGCCCTGTTTGGTAACAATAAAACAAATAACATCAACAATAATCAATATATATAAATACACAAGCATAAACACTACACATTAATCGGTATCCTCATTAGTTAAGTAATCATTCAGTAATATTCATTGACTATTTACAAGAATTTTCGAATCGAATTTTAAATTAAGGATTATTAGCATTGTAAACTGTGAAATAATCAAATTAAAATATGGATGATAACCACACATCAAAATGAGGGGAAAATAATTAATTAACAACACATATACCAAAGAAGTTGCTATGCATAATATCCCCATATAGTTCACAGCTTACATCTCCTCTGCAGATAACAGAGCTTTTAGAGTGTATTTGAAACTGTTTAAAGTAGGCAACATTTTGATAGAAGTTTGAAGTTGGTTCCATACTGCAATTCCAGATATTAGGGGACTATGTTTGTATGTGTCCGTCCTAAATTTAGGTACACGCAATGTATCTCTTACAGCATGTCTTGTGCTGTGATCATGTAGAGAGCTGACATGTTGTAAATCTTTTTTTAAGTATTCTGGTGCCACGCCATGCATTGCTTTATACATCATCACTGCACGTCCAAACTGGAAACGTGTCTGAATAGGCATCCAACCTAACCGACTAAACATATCTTTTGAGGATACATCGAATCCTTCTCCCAACACTATACGGGCAGCCCGTTTCTGAACCTTTTGTAGTTTAATAGTTTGTCTTTGAAATCTTTCGGACCAAACAGAGGAACAATAATCAAAATGAGGAAGGACGATGGAATTATATAGAAGTTTCAGAGACCTAGTTGGAACATAACTTTTTGCTCGCTTAATTACACTAACATTTTTTTGAGCAGTCTTAATAACTTTTTCCACATGTTCCGTCCATCGCAACTCCTCATCGATCATGACACCTAGACACTTGGCAACTTTAACTCTTTTCAGACAACAGTACTGCCGTTTAGTGTGACAGAAAAATCCTTTACACTATTAAGAATTGATCGTGGTCCAATAAGCATCACATTTGTCTTATCAGCATTAAGAACTAGACGGTTTTTTGTTACCCACGAAAAAACATTTTCTAAACCTTTTGTTAGCTTTCGCTCTACTTCTGCAACACTTCTTCCGTTAACTGTTAGAGTGGTGTCGTCGGCATACATATCAACAATACCTTCATCAATACATTTTGGTAAGCTATTAATGTAGATAGAAAAAAGAAGTGGCCCAAGAATTGAACCTTGTGGGACACCCATCACAATTTTTGAGGAACTTGAAGTGGTCCTTTTAAAACAAACCGTCTGTTCTCGGTTAGACAGATATGATACAAACCACTGA
The DNA here is from genome assembly GCA_025617745.1 of Heliocidaris erythrogramma. NCBI lineage: Eukaryota > Metazoa > Echinodermata > Echinoidea > Camarodonta > Echinometridae > Heliocidaris > Heliocidaris erythrogramma. Next base: position 11,232,721 of record CM046866.1, on the reverse strand, counting down.
ACACTCCTATCAGAACAGCCAATGGCTTTCAGTTTATGTAACATAATATCGTGATCAGCAGTGTCAAATGCTTTCCTCAAATCAATGAAGGGAACACCTGTTAATTCATTGTTATCAATATTCAATGACCATTGGTTAACTAATTTCATAAGAGCTGTTGCAGTAGAGTGAAGGGGACGAAAACCTGATTGGTTAGCACACAATATTTCATATTTGTCGAGAAAATCACATAGTTGGAAATGCACAGCTTTTTCTAGAATCTTGCTTACTACGGATAATATCGATATTGGTCTGTAATTACTGGGAGTGGACATATCACCAGCCTTGTAAATTGGAATAACTCTCGCTTTTTTCAAGATTTTAGGCACTTGTCCTGTTGCAATTGACTTATTGATAAGGCACGTTAAAGAGTCAACAATGACATATTTCGCCATTTTCAAAAGACGGCAACTTATTCCATCATCACCTGTTGCTTGATCGTCACTCATGTTTTCAATTTCTTTTAAAACAAATGCGTTCGTGACTTGATGTAGCTCAAACTTTTCTTCAGTATTAGCTAGCTCATTTTCTTCTAGAATGATTTCAGCGTGTTTTGGGATATCACGCGTAATATTTTGAGCACAAGTAACAAAATATTCATTAAATGTTTGAGCAATACCTTTGTCATCAGTAATTTTGGTCCCATTCACGTCTAGGCTGCTGGGTAAGACATGATTGGATTTAGGAATAATGTGCTTGATACTCTGCCACATTTTTTTTGCTATTCCCTTTACTCATATCTATCTGAGAACTGTGATAATTTCTTTTTTCTTTTTTCAGAAGATAATTCACTTTGTTCTTCAGTTCTTTGTACCTAGCCCATGATGTGTCACCACCTTTCTTAAGCGCCACATCATGGGCATGATCTCTTTCACGCATTGTTTCAATTATATCGTCATTAATCCAAGGGCACGCATTATTTCGTATTCTTTTTTCACATAACGGCATATTTATCAACAACATGCATAAATAATTTATGCCACGTCTCCCATGCAATGTCAATATCATCAAAATTTACATATGATCTCCATGGAATTTTTTGAAGATCATATAGAAAATCTTTGAGATCGAGGTTTTTTAACGAACGAAATTTAGCAGATTTGCCCTTAGCGGATTTTTTATTGTTATTGAAACTTCTCACAGTATAGACTAGATAATGGTCACTAATGCTAGTCTTAAAAACACCAGTCTCAGAAAACAACTCGGGATTAGTGACAAAAATCAAGTCAATGAGTATGTATTTTGAGTTATACGGGTAGGCATGTCAACCAATTGCTTAAGACCATATAACTCAAATAGGAATTGTAATTTTTCTGCATTTGTATCTCTTTTATCACTGATAAAATTACAGTTGAAATCTCCCAAAATAGCACAACTAATATTTTCAGACATTACTTTTGCAAGGCATGTATCAAGTTTCTCAAAATAATCTATCGTCGAATTCGGTGGCCTATAAATTGAACCTACCAATATAGGAGGTTTGTGGGGATGACAGAGCTCCAGCCACAAACATTCTAAGTCATTACTGTTTAAATCATGCCTTTGCTTGAAATCATACTTATTGGATACGTACATAGCAACGCCACCGCCATGTCTGTTTCGGTCTTTACGAAGCAATCCAAAGCCATCTATGTTTAGTTCAGAGTCAGGTATTGATGATTGATGATTGATATTCATTCAAACATACTATATCAAAAGGCTCATTTTTAAGTAAGATTTTCAGCTCATCAATCTTATATATAAGACTGTGAATGTTTAAGTGAGAAAACTTAATGCCCCTTTGATTTATTGTGGGAATACATCCATTTACTAAATCCTTTAATTTGTCGGTATGTGACTTGTCGGTATCAACATTTTCAGAACTGACATCAGTACTATTAAACGAAGGTGACTTTGGCATTACTTCAAAAGATCTGTCATGTTCATTCTTTTTGTTATTATCAATTAACTGTTCATGACCGATCGAACAACCTTGAGGTATTCGTACCACTCCTCCTTGGTAGTTTTGAGCCGGGCCCTGTTGGATGCTTGGTGGAAATCCAGATCCTCTTCGTCATTAATGGATGGATTTCTCTTCTGTTGTGTGAGGAAAGAACCATCTGACTTACCAGCAACCACCTCGGCATAAGATCTCAGCGGGGACCTCTGACCCATGACTGGCGTGGTTGGTGCGGATGGGGCTCTGTTCTGTCCTCTCTCCAACCCGTACCCATAGATGTGGCGTGAGATGTTACCTGCTAGGAGACGCAACCCAGATCGGTTAAGGTGGACCCCGTCTCTCCCGAGATGTTGCCTGTCGTTGATGTGTGCGTTGTTGATGAATCCCCAGTTGTTCTGCCGGGCAGCTGACTCCATCAGTCGGTTGATCTCATCGACTCGCCTCCTCTCATCTACACTCTCCCACCTCCGATGTATGATGCTGGAGATGGTTACTAAGAATCCTTCAGCAACGACTGACTCGCACAGGGAAGCCATCTGATCTGCAACACTCCTAGCACTCTCAGCTAAGTTGTTTGTGCCTGCATGAATAATGATTTCACCACCGGGCTTTAACATAGCACAGGGTGACGAGGAAGCAATTTCTCTTACCAAGGCACCAGGCTTAGATACGCAGGCCACTCTCTTGACGTTCTTCCGGGACAAACGCTCGCCGTTGATGTTCTTCACCATGGAGTCGCCGACCAAAATAACGTCATAACTGGAGGTCTTCTCCAGATCCTGACGGCGTTGCCGATGTCGTTCCAGCTGTTTGCGATGCCGCTCTCTATATTGCATTAACTGATCCTCCGTCGACATAGACTGGCCTGAGCTATCATGGCTGAAAGCTGCACTGTCTGCGAGAACTTCAAACCTATTCTCCGTCGGGACGGTAGGTGAGTATATTACTTCTCCCGGGGCTGGTGGATTCTCGGTTATCTCAACAGGCCCTGGAATAGACTTAACAATCTGTTGTAGGTTCTCCCTCTCTTCTTTCAGCTTTTCATCATAAAACTTTTTTTCTACTTTGGCTAACCTGGCGCTCAATTCCTGAACCGACGTGAGTACTTTCTGTAAGAGTTCACGGAGATCTTTTTGCTCGGAGCGCGTGCTCTGGATATCAGCTTGAGACGCGATGCTGATTTCATGAGTGGGATTCTCATTTTCCCTTTCGATTTCTTTCACAAGTCTTTTTACAAGAGTTTCCTTTACGCCATTCTTATTGAGGCCTCGTCTTTGCAACTCTGCTCTTAATTCTTTAACACGAAGATTTCTTATAGCTGTTGGATCCATTGTGACGTCATTTAGTAATTTGGCGAATGGGAGGCGCAATCAGATACATTGTTACGTCATTCACGCACCTGTTCAGTTCATCACATGTCACATTTCATGCGCACCCTCTCCTTAGCAATAGGTCTCGCGTATGCTACCCGCGTACCTGTTTACCAGGCTTTAAATTGTTTATCGTGCGCGAAATTATCCTCCAATTTCTTCTGAAATTTTGAGAAAAAACAACATAAATTGATTAAAGTCTTCAAAATTATGAAATGTCAAATAAAATGAGTCAGTCGATGCTCACCACCGTCTCTGTCCCTTTAGAATGATATAAAGAACTCCTCACAAAACATCAGTTTAGCAGAAAAAATCGAAGAAAATCCAGAGCTCTCGAACAACACGTCCTCCTCCTTTGATTTCTCCACTTTCCTAATCCATTAATCACTAATCCATTACTCCACTAATCAATTAATTAGAAAGGGTCTCACCTGGGCCCTTTGTCTTTCAGAATATAGCGGGGTCTATGCGTCTACATCTAACTTAGATAACCAAATCATCGAAATACAGACTAAGTTCGATCTATTTCGAGGTTTACGAAATCTGTCAGCCATTGGCATTGACATCAATCAATAGATCATCTATCGAAACGTATCTAGATAGTCCCGCCCGAAAGTCCGGGTAAGCCGTCACGAGTGACAGGGTGGTAAGGGGAATCGAGCTGCAACATTTAGCTCATGACGATGAAAATTGAATTGAAAGTTCGAGAGTAGATTACACATTGTTTCATCACATACAGCTCTGTAGAATCCCTTCAAAATGTAGAGAAATCGAAACAGATTACTCACAATGGCAGAACTTGTTATAAATATAATCTAATTTTCGAAAATTAAGCATAAATACAGGTGTACTCACCTCTAAACTTTCCACAACTTTTTTTACTTTGTGCGGGTGACGTCAAATTCACAGCGGAAGTGACGAAGAGAGGTCAAATCGTCCCTTTTCAATCACATTCATATTCATAAGGTCCGGTCCAATCAAAGTTTGATAAATCGAGTATGCAAAACAAAAATGAATAATGCATAAGGAGTTTCTCGATACTTTTCGATATTTTCTTGGTATCGGGGGCTTCGGGAAAATGAAATGTTACCAAATGGGCGTGGCCGAATCAGGGCCGAATACGCTTAGCCTGAATGGTGACGCTACAGCTTATATGCAAATGAGGGAAATCCGCGGGTGCTACCTTTCCGTCTATAAGTTTTAATTTGTCTATGCTCTGTATCCACTGATCCAGAGGGTGTGCGCTGATGAGCGCGCACTCCAGATATTTTTTGCCGACATTTAAAGGAAAATTACGCTCAAAAATAAACACGATAGTGTTCAAAGGCGTTATTTATTCCTACTTGTTAGACTATATGGCTTCGCGTCAAAATATACGAGATCGATACGAATCAAGATTTTCTGAGCAAAATTTACCATCTGCTAGCAATATGTATCGTCTGCTAGCAGCACATGGGGGCTGCCATTTTGTTTATGTGTACAAGAAGATTTTCTTAATCCAAATGCTCAATTACCTTTTTCAAAATTAAAAACCCATTTGAGATTAAAAATATAGAATAGATATGTCAATTTATTTTTAAACTGAAGATTTCCTTATATATTTCTGTTGAAAATCGATATTCGCTTAATAGAAATCTATTTTCTCGATACTGGACGTATGGGACGGAGCAAATTAATTCAAATTTTATGGATGCTTCTTCCCTAAGCATCTATAGCGGCAAACTATGCATTCACCTGCTTTCGGATAATGGACTTGAAAAGTCGGAATGCATGCTGCATATATTATGTTCTGCTCTGTTTGGCAAACCCAAGAAAATAGATTTTTGTTAAGCAAAACCAGACAATTTAAAAGTATCATTATAAAGATTTAATTTTTATAATACATGTAAACACCCACTTTATATTTTTCGTCACATATGGGATTTTAGGTAATGAAGAAAATCAATTTAGGATTTGGATTCAAAATATCTTCCTGACTGGAACATTTCTCAATGGTTCATGTACAACTCCAAATCAGCAAGAAAATGGCAGCCCCCATGTAAATGAGTAGGAGACGATACCGGGTGTTGGAATATCTTTATTTATACCCTTTTCTGATATCTTATTAGAAAATGTTTTAGGTCAATAAGTAGGAATATATTACACCTTCCAATATAAGTAAATTTGTAATCAGGGGTTAATTCTCCTTTAACCCCTGTCTTGGGAGCATCCCGCCGCCCCTCCCGTTTATAAATTTCTGGATACACCATTGTGGTTGTGCACTACTAGCTATATGATTAAGGATTAAATGATTGTTCAAATCAATTTATTAATTATTAGAGAACACGAAGTTACTGGTAGGCACTTATATTAGATATCGTAAGATAATTATTGTCAGTAGTCATAGCAAAGACTTTAAATAGTATCAAGACAGATTACTCTGACCTACTTCCGTACTATAGTACATTTTGGAGGCATAATTTGCTGTGTTAAAAACAGACTCGGAAAAAAACGTTCTCCATAGGTATAACACGTGAAAAGATGTCTCACATTTTCTTGATATTTCATATCTTACTCTATCTTTTTGAAGTCTGATTTTTGCACGAGAAAAAGGATGGATAGTTAAAAAAAACATTTCTTGAACCTTTTTTGTCAATAAATGCCGCTATGAATCCCTTGGATCATGCCTGCTTTTTGACAGAGTCATCTGCCATAGGGTTAACGCGTGAAAACATGGATTTTAAAAATGATTATAGGCCCTCTAGTATTACCTTGAATTTAGTGCAAATGTGGCTTACATGTAATTTGAGACTCTGAAAAGGCTTAATGAAGGTTCATAAGGTGCAAGGGACCCCGCATAAATCCCCGGGAATATGCATGCTTTTGGCCTTCCATCTCCCATAGGTTAACACGCAAAAACGGGAATTTTTGAATGATTATAATTCCCGCAGAATTAAATCAAAATTTAGAAAAATGTGCCTTGAATAAAATGTGATTTACATGAAATTTAAAGCTCTGAAAAGGTATAATTAAGGCTTGATGAGTCCAGTAAACCCCCCATAAATCCCCGAGAATATGCATGCTTTTGACCAAAAACGTCTCGCCTGCCATAGGTTAACACGCGAAAACAAGGAATTTTAGGGCGATTATAATTCCCTTTGTTTTTCTTTGAAAATGTAAAAAATGTGATTTACATGAAATTTAAAGCTCTGATAAGGTATAATGAAGGCTTGATGAGTCCAGTAAACCCCCCATAAATCCCTGGGAATATGCATGCTTTTGGCCTTCCAGCTCCCATAGGTTAACACATGAAAACAAGGGTTTTGAAGTGATTATAATTCCCTTTGTTTTTCTTTGAAATTATGAAAAATGTGATTTACATGAAATTTAAAGCTCTGAAAGGGTATAATTGAGGCCCGATGAGTCCAATAAACCCCCCATAAATCCCCGGGAATATGCATGCTTTTGGCCTTCCAGCTCCCATTGGTTAACACATGAAAACAGGGGTTTTGAAATGATTTTAATTCCCCTAGTATTTATTTGAAATTATGAAAAATGTGATTTACATGAAATTTAAAGCTATGGAAGGGTATAATTGAGGCTCGATGAGTCCAATAAACCCCGCACAAATACCCGGGAATATGCATGCTTTCGACCAAAAAAAAATTATTTGCCATACTACACGTGCATTCCAATATTTGTTATCGATGACCTAATGTGGGCCTGTACCGATCACGTGAGTTGACGACATCCAATGAGATCGTGCACTAGCAGACGACCATGTAGCAGACGTACGTCCGCCCGAAAGCAAACCAGCCTAGCCGGTTAGAAGAAACTAAATTCCAGTGCACTATTATATTTCTAATGTACCAGAGGCAAAATTCAATGTGTTAACTTCATAAATTCGTATAATCAATGTTCTATCACCGCATTACGCCTAGCCTAATGGCTGATGTTCATGCAAGCAGCATGGAATAGCTGAGCGGAATAGGTGCATGGACATGATAGGTGTCTAGCACTATCTAGGCTTGGTCTACCCCTCTGCGATCCCAATCGAGGTGGTGGCGTTGCCGGTGGCGTTGCCGATGATATGTCAGTTTGCCAAAACTTGGCTCATCAAGGTTTTTTTGCTTGGCAAAATTTTTCTTCTCACCAGCCCTCCGAAAGTCGCTCAGTGGAGGGGTGTAGGGTATCAGATTTATGAGTCCAGTTTTCCTCCACAATTCTCTGACAAGCAAAAAAAGTTATCAGTTCTAAAAGGGGGATACAATTTTATTTAAAAGCCTCCTAAATCCGCCACTGATCCATGCCCGGAATGTCACGTCAGTCTTGCGGGGTGGGCCTTTTTACAAGTTTTTTCTCGGAGGGTTAATAGAACGACATTGTTAGCCTCTTGGGCTTCCAAACTAAATTTGGTGCTCGATCCGGGTTTTTTCACAATTTAGGCAAGAGCCCGTATATGCCAACTTGGGTTTCAAGAAGGGGGCCGCGGCCAATTCGCCCCCTCTTGATCCGCCCCTGCTATTCTGTCATGGATGTGAAGAATATGATTGCATAGTGTTGGTTGTCGATCTCAGTAAATTGAAAGATTGGGGGGGGGGGAAGCAATAACAGATCATTTTTATTTTATTTTTTTTTTTAATTTTGTTCCAATTGTTTTATTTTTACTGTTTGTTTTTGTTAGTTTTTTTTTTTTTTTTTTTTTGTTTGTTTTTTTGCTCAGTGATTTTAGTTATGTTCACACGTAGTACATAGCATCGATGCTACGTTAGCATCGATGCTATGTAAGTTTCAAAAATATTTCCAGTACGTTCAGACAGGCCGTGATCGACTTGCTTCTATCACCCACTCGTAACTATTCATCGCTCACCCGCTGTCAAAACAATAATTACTGCGCCACACAGAGTGACCCGAGTATAATTGGTATGCATGGTCAAACGCACGGAAGTTTGTGTACAGGGGTCATATGATGCGAAGCTTTTGTTTTGAATAATATTTTATTTGTCTTCATAAATCAACATGTTAATAACACAATAACAATTCATTTGTAATATCGATAATACAATCAAGTAGCAAATACATGTGTTATAATACTTAATTTTAAATAAACCTTGTACATGTCAAAATTGACTGAACTCCAATCTTATGCCAAAATAAAACACATGCATGCACGCTACTTTATTTAATCATACTTTAGTTAAGGTCTGATTCTGAAAAGGCAGATTCTCAGCTTTAAAATGATATATAACTCATTGGATGTTCATTACTCAATGTACAAAGAGAAGAATGCACAGTCCCTCATAATGTTACTTCTTAATAAGGGTTTAAAGTTTGCAGTCTATTGAAGCACTCTGACTTGCAAAGTGTTGTGCTAAGGTGACAAATGGAGGATTAGAACTCAATGAAAATTTATATGAAGGGATTATCAGATTGTCCTAAAACTTGGCATACTACATAGACATATCCTGTTTATCATAGTGCACAAGTATCAATGCAAAAACTTACTCCGGGAGATTTATGGGAGATTAAAATGAGACAAGTATTCAGGGTCGTGAAAAAGAAAAGTAATCCAGAGAAGACACACATAAGTCTGATAAAAAGCTGTCAAAAATACCACTTCTAGATTGTTTGGTGCCTCCACATTTTAGATTACTTAGAAAAAAGTATACTCTTTCAGGAAATACCCAAAACTAAAATTTGACCATGCATGCAAACCAAAACACATTGATTGAGCTCTAACTGAAAATCACACAGTGCGACTTTTGGGTGGTTTTGTGGTGCCTGGTCATATATAAAAAAGAAAAAGATAAAAAAAGGAACCCCCCAAAAACAAACAAACAACAAAACAACCCCCTTCCTTACCACACAGTATACACATTAGCCTACTTACCCCTATATACATCACATTACATTACAATACCAGATGAAACAGACAGAATGATAATAGAAAAAAGTAGGGAAGAGGGTACATCACATGAATACATACATTGCATTATATTATAGCACCACATGAAACAGACAGAATTACAATATATAGCAGCGAGTGAAGATAGCAGCGATTGCGCTCACATTACAAATAGTCACAAGCGCGGTGGGTGGTCTACCGCAAAGCGTCGATGCTATGTCGCTGGATCCTGAGATTTACTCCTGCTAAACTCGCTGCAAGAATAGTTTGGAAACTCGCTTCTATCTCGTTACTATCTGCGTTCAGACAGCGTTTGGTCTCGACACTATCTGGTCTTCACCAAAATAGCATCGACACCTCGATAGCATCGATGCTATCGCTCTACGTGTGAACGTACCTTTTGTTTTTAATCATGTAAATCACTTGTAATTGTTGTGATTTCTGGTGATTTCCTAACAAAAACACAAATAAAACAAATAAGAGATCATTATTTTTTCCTCAATTCTATTGGAGTCATGTTTTACAGATCGGTTGTAAGAGAGAAAAGAGAGTATGAGAAAAATGAGAGGGGGGAGGAGAGAGAGACAAAGAGAGCTGGGGCAAAAGTAATGGGATATTCCTACAAAGACAGAATAGGACTGGTAATAAATAAATTATATCATCAGCTGCTATATTGTTGGTTACTAGTTAATTCAATTCAAAACACGGAGGCCATCCCCCTTTTCGTACAATCGGTAAAGGCCCTATTGCGTTGGTGATGGCTTCGGAGCAAGCCCCTATACTGTTTTCTTCGCCTGTCGTCTCACATTTCTACAGCAGAATATTACAAATAACTTACCGTAAGTTGGTTATATTGGTGGCGTATCCAGGAATGCAGGGAGAGGGGGGAGGCTCACGCCTGACCCCCCCCCCCCCATCATCACATAAATATTAATAGAAATTTCATAGCAAATAACTTTAACATCTAGTCCGAGGCCCCCCTCCCAACTCTCTCTCTCTCCTCCCTGGTGCAGTTAGAGTTGATTCCTATCTGTTTTGGGACATAAGTTTGTATTTGAAGGGACAATATCAAGATTATGCCCTTTAGTTACGGCTTTACCAAAAGGCAAAAGCGCTGTCCAGAAAAAGAAGAAAAAAATAAAGAAAATAAAAAAATACAAACATCTTGATTAAGACTATAGCCTTTCCCTCTGGGCCGATCGACATGTACCACAATATATACGTGTGCTTTATTTCGGCACTGAGCACTCTTCGTATTTAAACTCTTTGCTCATAGTGTCATCCGATGGAACAGACCCCCACCCATTATTGTATAAGAGAAAACCATATCGATATTGTGAAATTAAGATTTTAGAGGATATTTTCAAAGTGCGTTATTTTTTCCTGATATATACCAGTGAATATACCGTGAATAAATAAATCAAATCAAACTCATCTTTGTCACTTCGCAGGCAAAGTACTGAAAATCCGCCGTCCCGCTCTTTGTGGGACACCCGGGTATGATATCTGCACCGATCTTTGGGCACATGGCATCGGAAGTGACATTGAGTTTGATTTGATTTATTTATTCACGAAAACTATTAAAAAGCCCACATTCAGCCGGGTGGCTGCTTTTCAGAAAGGCCATGGCTTACAAAGTATGAAATACAAATTTTAAAACATCAAACATATTAACGAAATAGTATTGTACAAAAAACAACAAAATAGTTGGGGAAAAACACAACTAAAAAATAAAAGAAAAGAAATAGATCAGTCATTTGACAAAACAATTATAACATTTGAACAAAGGCAACTAACTTGGCAATTGATCTGATTTCTTGAGGCAATGAGTTGAAGTAACTAGAGGCACGATACAATGGGCTCCGTTTCAAAAAGTTTGTATGAGGTTTTGACAGCAGAATAAATCTTTCTGTGTTTCTTAATTGATACTGAGTATCCCTTAGTGTGACACGAATATTTTAGAGAGTCGGGTAATAATTTATTTATTGCTTTAAAAATTATAATAGTGGATGATTTTCTCCACTTTTCTTCTAGACGGTCAACACCAACGAAGAGCTCTATTTTGCAATATTTGAAGTCTTTGCAAATCAGAGGAATTGCCATTCATCCAGATTATTGAGCAGTAATCAAAAAGTGGTTGAATAAGCGTCTTACAAACCAAAATGGCAGTATCATAGCCTATATTAACGTTCTTACTCGTTTTAACGAATGAAAATTCCCTATAGCCTTAATTCTGACTTGATTGATTTGAGATTTCCAATTAAGATTTTCGTCAATCTGCACCCCACGATACTTGCAAGTATTAACCCTCTCTAGTACAATACCATTAATATTAATTTGGACATTTGTACATTTACGTACTGCTGACTTTGTACTAATAGGAATCCATGCAGGGACAGCGGACATCGACGCGGATCTTATCTTAAATGATATTGGCGCCGATCTTTAGGCAGATGCCATCAAAGCCGTTTTCGGATAAATACCATCGGGGCTATGCGACTGTCTCATGACACTGTGCAGATGCGTAGATATACCTGTTATTAAAATAACATACTGCAGCCATATTTTTTTTTCTGTTATTGTGCGAATATCATGTTCACAATTTTTCAATAGTGTCATTGAGCGAAGTGAGTGATCAAAACCTTTTGTAATTTGTCAAAAGTGACAGCCACTTTTTCATAGCGTTCGAAAATGAATCAATTTTTAAAGTATATGGGATCAAATATGGGGAAATTACAAAGAGACTATACCGCGCCGCCCGAATATGAGGAAATTGTCGAGGGAGGGGACTGCTATATTCCACGTTTTAAATCTTGAAAGCGTCTGTGATGTGCCTATTCGTATAACGGTACGGAACAACAAATGCTCACCATTTTCTTTCACGAAATCCCTTATGTCATTCTCCATCGTTCTGATTATTGATTTGTTTCTTGATCTATTCCTTTAGCATCTTGTTTGTTGTCAGGATTAGCGGAGGCGCTGCCACAATTTAAAAAGTTTGAAATAATCGTATAGTTTAAAGTTACTAGCAGAAATTACCCGTGGCACCATGGGGGGGGGGGGGGGGGGGTCTTCTCCTATGTACAGCCCAAGTACCATTCACACTGAAAGGCAATTAGTTTGTTGATGAAACATATATGAATAATTGATCCATAGCAGACTTCTCTTTAAATATAGATAGGTTTAATTTAATCAGCATTAGGGGTTAAACTGGGGAAAGAACTTGAATATCATTGCGGAGTGAAATCAAAATCTAACTATAGAATGGAAAAAATGTACTGTAACACGGTGTATTTAGTAAGCAGTCAAGAGGCAATTATTGTAATATAAAAATGTTATCTTTACATGTATTAAGTCGAAAATAAATGTGTAAGTAGGGTACATGTACCCTACAATGTACAACAGATTGCATTTGTTTGTAGTTCTCCAATTAAAGGTTGCTCAATCATAATAGGGGAATGTTGAAAGAAGCGAGAAGTATAGTGGAATGTTTAAAGAAGCGAGAGAGAGAGAGAGAGAGAGAGATACAGTGGGAAACAGTGGTGGGGAAAATGAGTGAGAGAGAGAGAAACAGTGGAAATATGAGAGGGTGAGAAACAGCCAGTGGGAAATTGAGAGAGAGAGAAAAAAAAAAGACATGCAGGCAGCAGGGGGATAGAAATTATAAACAATACAGGAGAAAGAGAGAGAGAGGGGGGTGGGGGTTAGCAGCTGTGATGAAAAGTGATAGATTTGGAGGGCTTCCACTGGCATGTTTAGGTTTCTGATATTTTTTCCCCTGGTAGGTTAAGTAGTTATGCATTAAACGAATTGATGAAAATCTTAGAACATACACTGAAAAATGTATATCTTATGGAACTCTGTGGAACTATGGCATCTTCACTTATTCAGTTTCCATTCAAATGAATGACAATATTGACAGATGTTAGATCAGTGGCGGATTTAGGGGGGGGGCACATCCGGCCCGTGCGCCACCCCCCCCCCCCCCTCCCCACTTTGGAAGTAAAGTCTGCATTGTGCCCCCCCCCCCCCCTTTTAGAACGAAAACCTTTTTTTTTTCTTTTTTCTTTTTTTGCTTGTCAGAGAATTATGGAGGAAAACTGGACCCCCATATACCCCCCCCCCCCCACCCACTCGATATCGAAGCCGAAATAGAGCCGTTCCCGATGTCTGATGCGACATTCAGGTGCTACTGCGAGTTGTACTTTAGTTCTAGATTCAGGCGGGATATTCATTAGAACCATATTCATGTCAAACTTGTCTATCATGTCTATGGACCTCTGTCGTGTGCAGATGAGTCTGAAATAAAGTCTTGAATTGAATTGTTACATGTACAACCATGCCATGCAGATGTATTCACTGGACGTGGGGAAACACACTGGGTGAAGGCCTAGTGTGTAGATCCACTGTATGTGCGACGGTTCATTCCTCAGCATATAGCCTTACGTGTATTATAGACGGTGCCCGGTTCAAGCGCAACGTAACGTGAAGCTTTGTATGCCTATGTAATTTCGCTGATCCGAAAAAGGTCGAAAGGACTGGGAACTTCGAAGCTTTACCCGGGGCCTGCCAAAGGAAGTTACGAATTGTAAAAAACCTTTAAATAATACGACCAAAATACCACAAACCCACCACAAACCACCCCCCTCAGGACAATCTGGGAACAATTTAACCACGTTTAAAAAAAACCCAGCTCGATTGAGTGGAAAGTCACGGAGAAAAGTGATTTCAAACAAACGGACGGACAGACAGACATTAGCCAAATTATAGTAAGGAATTTCCTGTTTCTGTCCCGCTTGAGAAATTATACACCAACTAAAATAAACAAGAAAAATACCTTGGCGTGGAGTGGGTCCAGTCAGGACTGTCGTTATTGAGGGGGGCGCATGGCTTTCACTATGTAGAAGAAATGCGAGACTACACATACTCTTTTTTTTGCTTGCTTGCTTGCTTCCTTGCATGTCAGAGATTTTTTAGACATATAACTGTTTCAAGAAAATGTGAATAGCTTTCAACCTTTATCATGTTGATATTTTGCTTGTCAGATATTTCTGAGATCTGTGCCACCTCACAAGGGGGGGGGGGGGGGGGGCGGGGGGTACTCTTTTTTCCGAAGATTCCATTTTTCCGACAATTCATAATTCCGAAATTTCGTAATTCCGAAACACATATTCCCATAGGCACATAGCAGGGGGTTCCTAATTCCGAACATCTGGTGCATTTCTCCGAATGTTAGTTATTCCTTAGATTCGTAATTCCGAAAATGAAATAACGCGCTACATAATTTTTCAGAATTACGAACCTTCGGAAATATGAACCCTTTTTTCATTTCGTTATTACCAGCCCTTTTTCATTTTCAGAATTACGAACCCTATTTCATTTTCAGAATTACGAACCCTATTTCATTTTCGTAATTACGAACCCTATTTCATTTTCGGAATTACGAACCCTATTTCATTTTCGGAATTACGAACCCTATTTCATTTTCGGAATTACGAACCCTATTTTATTTTCGGAATTACGAACCCTATTTCATTTTCGGAATTACGAACCCTATTTCATTTTCGGAATTACGAACCCTATTTCATTTTCGGAATTACGAACCCTATTTCATTTTCGGAATTACGAACCCTATTTCATTTTCGGAATTACGAACCCTATTTCATTTTCGGAATTACGAACCCTATTTCATTTTCAGAATTACGAACCCTATTTCACTTTTGGAATTGTGAACCTTCGGAATTACGGACCGTCGGAGTAACGAACCTTCAGACATACGAACCTTCGAAAAAAACGACATGTAACATAACAAAATAAATGTATTCTAATCGTATCTTTTGTTTTAAGAAGATAGTATTTATTCCATGATGTATGTTTTCGTATAGTTAACTCAATCATCTATCTTGCTAGCAAACCACTGTTGCTCGTTTAGTACGATACAGATGAAAATATTTATTCTTATTAGTAAAGTAAATCAAGTACCTTATTCCTCCGTTCTACCAAGCCATAATTTTTTTACAAACTTATACGTCTCGAACATTATAAGAAAATTGTTTCACTCATCTAACCTATACTAGAAATGTCCATTCACCAAATATACGAATTATCGTTATTAAAAAATACTAGTTCCTAGAAAATCCCTCTCAAAATATATAAATACCGGGGGATTTCGTCTTTATTTAGCTTTTCTATTTTCTTGGGGGGGGGGGGGGGTTGGTGTGTTGGGGTTTTTTTTGGTTGTTATATTTGTGGTTTTGGGTTTTGTTGTTTTGTTTTTTGTTGGGGGAGTTGCTGAACATGATATAAAATTATAAATCCGGTAAGGGCTCACACTACCTACTCTGATCAATTGAAATTATATTATACGTAAACGCTAAGAAAGTAAGTATAATTCATTTGAAAACAATGGCGTATAGCGTGGGTGCTGCTCTTGATGGAGCACTATTATCACGTGGCACTGGTCTTACTACTTGGATCAGAACTGGAATCAGAATTAACAAACCCACAGCTTGTGGTTAGTTGTGAAGGGGCCGAATCACTTTAAATTTTCTTTACCCTCTCCCTTTCTCCCACTGCTTCGCCACCTTATGACGATAAGTAACTAAAGCGCCTATATGGCTTTAACTCCTATCCGAAGGAATATATACATTGTATAACTATGAAGTGGTCACTGGCATTTGACAAATTTAATTTCTGTTATAGTCATAATACCGTTGTAAATATGAAGTAGACATAAATACCCCGTCTAGCTAGAGTCCTGTTCCATTATTTTCTCTAAATGAACCTCATAACTATCTCATCCCTAACCGACTTTTAGACAATAACATTATTATGTTCTTATATAAAAAGTAAATTCCTTCCATGTTATCTGCATGGCAACGCTTATTGCGACAACCGGTGATAACTTTCTATTTCTTGCTGAGATTATTGTTCATCTTGTTGTTGATCAGTTCATCTACCATGCCAAGGTCTTCCTGGGGCACGACATACAGAAGTTGTTGAAGGAACATCGTCATCTTGTCTGTCAAACGAACAAAACATATACAAGTGGATTCATAAAGTAAAGTCACATCTCAAGCTATAAATGTATGGAAATAATTATACTCTTTGGTTTTATGATTATCACGAATGCCTAAAGCTTTCAAATTTTCAGCTCAGCGAAAAATTATTGGGCCTTCATTGCACTAGTTGTGTAAACGATTTGCTTTTAAGACTTTGGTACAAAATTGATTAACGTGGCGACAGTTAGTTAAACACTTAAATCTGGAAGAGGACTGCATCTTATGATATATAGCTAGCTTGTTGCAAATTCATCGAATGAGGTGATCAATTAATTCGTTTTAACCAATGCCTTTCCTACATGTCCTACCACGCGAGACTTTCTCCGAATTCTTCAAATTTGCATCATAAAATGTTATTCAACTGTGGAATCAATTGTATTCATTTAATTATTCATTATCCAACAAAATAACATTTCCCTCTTAATACAAAGTTTACTCATGCAATACAGCACATGCAACGGACATTTATAACCGTAGAGCGTATCATGAGACGACCAGACCAGACGACAGGTCAAATACTAGTTTAATTATAGGACCTGTACCTGTTCGGACAATTACCACCTGGACAATGAACCCCCAAGGACTAACCCCCGAACAACTACCCCCTTTTAAAATTATCCTAGATTAATTATATTGGGGTAGATCCTGGTGTAACTGTCCTGGGTGAAGGAAATAGTAATTTCGACGGCTTAAAACACTTTAGGACAAACTAAAGGCGGCTGAATACATTACTGTCAAACAAATAAAATCCATATATCATGGCTCTTTTATGCCAGTTCAGTTGCACAAAAGGGAACATTCCGATTGCGTCATTAATCAATCAATTCTGTGAATGGAAATTAGGCCATACGCCAGTACTTCAAAGGGATGTTTGCACTGGTCATTTCGCATTCACTTTTTTGTACGATGTCAATCTTTCTCACATGGCGCATCAGAGACTGCGCCAATCGGTGACGCAGTCCTGCGTCAGCGAAATGACGCCTCGTGTGAAACACGTAAAGAGGGAAATGATTTCGTAGTCTACGCTTCTTCCATACCTAGACTATCGTTCACCCAGTGAGGTTTGTTCCGCCATTTGACTGCGATTAAATAGACGGGGATGCCACTGAGGGTGATCGCGACTCCGATCCCGCAGTCGACGGGGCTGCTGTAGAGGGACATGCCAACCACGAAGAAACAGCAGAGGCAGAAGATGATGGGGACAATCAGCGGTACCTTGGTCATAAAGAAAGTATTTGAGTGATGAAGAGGAGATGTCAAGAAATAAGGACTTGGTATGGTGACCTGGTGATGATCGTAATGATAGTGTGGAGGAGGATTAAAAAGATGATGTTGCTATTAATGGTGGTTATGATGTTCATGATGATGATGATGATGTTGATGATAATGATGTTGATGATAATGATGACGATGATAATTAAGACGATGATCGTGATGATAATGGTGGTGATGATGATAGTGACGATGACGATGACGATGATGATAAAGATGGTGGTAATGATGACAATGACGACGGTGGTTGTGATGATAGAGGTGATGTGGTCGCGGTGGTAATGATGATGGTGATGTGGTGGTGATGAAGATAATAGTAGTGTGGTGGTTGTGGTGACTTATTGTACAGGGTGAAGAAGTTTTAAAAATGACTAGGTTGGATAGAGATAGAATGAAGCCAGAAAGAATTTAATCTAAACGGAGTACTGTATTGCAAACATATAGCATATTCGATTGAATCAAGGAATTGTAACAATCCACTGGTGGTCTAGTGGATATGTCGCCGGGCTGTGCATAACATGGTTCGGAGGTCGAGTCCCGACGGCAATGATGTCCTTTGGCATGACATTAATCTACATTTGCCACACTCGACCCAGATGAAGTAAATGGGTTCCCTGTTGGAAGAAATCCTTGAATGATTTTACGCCTTATATTATGGCCGCTTGGCTAAAGCCGGGGTAGTAATATGGTACTTTGTAAAGCGCAGTAGAGTATATTTGTATTGTAGCTATAATTATATAAATAGACCATATTATTATTGTCATTAATGATACATGTATGATGTATTCCTACAATAACACATTTATTTTCAAAGAAGATGATTGAAAAATGATACCTTGAAGGGGCGTTTCAAGTCCGGATATTTCCACCGGTAGTAAGGGATGATGGCGACCACTAAGGCACTGAAGAGCCACCCGGTAGCACTAACGTAATTGATGAGACTGTACACGTCATCAGTGATGAGGAGCATGAGGCTGAACGGGACCTTCGGAGAATGATGAGACAGATGAAGCACAAATGATACGATTGGAGAGTGAGAGGGGTATAATGCAGGAAATTATTGACACTGTAGAAATAAATACATTGCGAAAGGAAATGAGAGAACATCAAAGTTAACCATTGCTGTCATCCCTTTTTGCATTTTTGGCAAAGGTTGAAATAAAATGTCTCCGCCAGGAATCGAACATTGGTCCTTGGCTTAAAGGGAGTGGCAAGTCGTAATCCATGGGCCTGACCAGTTGGCCTGACTCGGGGAAATTCGGATACAATCAGGTCCAATCGTGCGCTACCGAAGGAATGTTATTGCCGAATTCCTCGCGTGATCGTTAGCTCGAATCCCTACATACGTAACCGACCAATGAGATTCAAATACTGGAATAAAGAACGTGCGATCTTGTTTACTCAAATTTGGGTCAATGTGCGAACTTTTATTAGCTGCGCGCGATAAATTGAAGTCGCTTTGAACTTTGATCCAGAGAAAGGAGCAGCCAACTGTAAAACCGCCCATAGATTGCGACTTGTCGCTCCCTTTAAGAGAACGCCAATGCCTCAAATAATAGACCGAAGAGTTTCGACGACACAATATTTAATTTATATAGATGTATATATTGGGGTGCTTCTTTTACACCCAAACCATGCAAACGATACAGACGGATACCCCAAACTCACTGTAAGACAAGCCGCTGGGAGGGGAGTCTTCCTATCAATGTGGATCATAGAAGCTATAACGGGAATATGGCCTTCCCTGGATGCCACGTAGAACAGTCTGTATAAAGAGATCAATGTTATATATTTAATTCACAAAATAGTTAAGATAAATGTACATCATTACTTTCAATGCATGCTGTCGGGGGTTTGAATATCTAATAATGAAACTGATAATAGCAAGTCGTAAACTGTCTCAAAATTTGGAACATGTTTTAAATTATTATCATTAGTATTATTATCATTATTGTTATAATTATTATCATTAATTACTATGACTGTTATTATTAACATTATTATTATTAATTTGTAAACAAATCTTTCGGCATATTACTCCCAGTGTTAAAGATCGTATGCTCGATCTGTAATGAAAAACACAAGTCAGAAAAAATTGGAACCAGCGGTTAATATGCCGAAAGATTTGTTTACAAATTAAAAATTCCTCCCCAGTCAAGCTTCTTCGTTTACTAATTATTATTATTATTGTTATTATTAGCATCATCATCATTATTATTATTATTACCGTTATCATTATTATCATATCTTACCGAGCCCTTGCTAGAGATACTCCGTTCAGCGAGCCGGCGATAGACAAGGCTACTACAACGCTGATAGTCCACCACCAGTTCCCCATTACCTCCCGACCAAAGTCCTGGAAGAAAGTGGAATTTTTTAAATGTGTAATTCCTTCAAAGTTGGGAAATCCGAAATAATCACATTCAATACTGAAGAGCTGCAGGCGGATCCATTATCCTTTGACGGGGAGGGGGATGGGACAGGTCTGAAAATCAATGAAAGGGGTTTTTTTTAAGCAACAACAAAAAACAAACGCATTTTTATTCCAGTGTGAATTGCTAGATCTGATATGGGGGCACATGTCCCCATGCCCCATCACGGACCCGTCATTAATGGCACATGATATTGACTAGAATACCTTGGTCAAAATGTAATGTGCACATGGTTCCATTTCTTTGTTTTCAGTCAGATTTTAATTTTGATGAATAGCGAAGTAAATACTGCCATCTAGACGCGCCTGTGATGAGGGTTTCTAATCTACATGACTTGCATAATGCGTCTGAGCTGATTGATTCGGGTGACCATCTAAATGCTTTTCTCTTCATGTTTTTCATTCATCATTATCTGTTGAAAGCCTGGAGGTCATTAACGCCTTTCTGGTTCTGAACGGGTGCAATGTGATTTTATTTTCATAATGGACGGGAAAAGAGCTTACCAGGGCAATAGCATCGGAAAATAAAATCTCTTCAGGGCTTAGGATGACGAAGTAGGCGATGTTGACCAGGAGATAGATTATCATCACAAGCAGGAGCGAAGTGATGATCGATACCGGGATTGTTCTACATTTAAAAATAATGAAAAGAGAATGATAACAAATGGCAAGGGTGAATTAGCTACGACGGTTTAACTTTTCTTTCAGTAGTAAATAGACCATTCTGGGACTTTTCCAACTTAGAGAGCCGAATGTAAGAAATAAGAATCATCGCATGCCCCCCCCCCCCCCCTCAAACCAATTTGGAAAAATCCTGACTGATATCTGGGCACGAAACACTTAACCTTGTGTTATAAAGAGACATTTGAAATATGCAAATAAATCTGCTTAGCTGTCGAAACTTTGTTATTGTTGTTGTTTTGGACCATTTGCCAAAAGACCTGTAATACATTACTAGTACTGTAATTGTAATATTAGACAGTGGTTAGTGAAAAAGTTGTAAAGGTTTGGAATTGAGACATGATCTTACCTAGAAGGCCGAACTATTTCCTCAGTCACGGAAAACAGATTCTGCCTGTATTGAGAATACAAAAACAATAGTAATTGTCATTTATTAATAGTCATATTCAAGTTTGAGGGGTAATATATATCGCGTTGCTTTACCATCATACCTGAATGTGGTATCATTAGAGAGCTTGAATATTTCTCTTTACAATGGTGTGTCATTTGTAATGCATATGCAATTATGAATGCGCTGTCCTTCTGAATATGCAGCAAAGTAAAATATGAAATGTTGTAAAATTCGTTGTGAATTCCCGTTTGTTTTGAGGATGGATTGAGGTTGAATGATGTTGGTGTGGTGATGCGCAAAGTCTACACATAGTGTATAATCTCATCTGCATACGTGGATGAAAGCTGTTTGGTATAATTTTGAGCCTGGATATTTTAGAAGGTCTAAGATGTTACAAAGTTTTATTTCTTGTTAGCCTAACTTTATAAAAGTTGAGATGTGTCTTCATCCACTAATTTTGTATTAATTAATCATTTTGAGATTACTTTGATACGAGATTTCCCACTTTTAGGGGTTTCACCTCGAACAGACCCTCAATCACGCATACAAATAAATTTAACACACTTTCTCTACAACAAAACAAACCATTCCATCCAAACTAATGACAAAATGACAATGAAGACTCACGAAAAATATTTTCTCTCTATATCTTTTTGGGATACACCTGCTTGCAGCTGTCCACTTGCTTGGGGCTTTAGGAGATTCGATAAGCGTGGCACTTTTACATCTTACTTCAATGACCACTCAGTAAACTGCAGCTCTACATTATTCAAACATTATTCAAAGCAAATTTCATCTTCCAAACAAAAGAGGATAATATCATTCATGGCTTTGGACTTCATCCATGACCACTTGAACATCACTCAAACACATTTCATCCTTTAACATGTTTGAGGAAAAGAGCATTACACCAACGACATTCATGCAAGACATGCACTGTCATTTCGGCACTAATCAAAACACATCGCAGCTTCAAAAGAAAGAGACTTCGTAATTGAAAAAAATGCATTTTGCAACATTTCACTTTTGAATTTGCCCTATATTCCGGAGTACTGCACATTCCATAATTGCATAATCACGGCATATCGCATATCATCGGATCATTGTAAAGAGGAATAATCAAGATTCTCAATGATACCAGTTTCTTTTTTTCGTAGATCAGTAACAAGAAAGATATCATCCCTTAAACTTGAATTGCAGAACTTTTTTGAGGGGTTTATATAGCGCCCTCCCACTTACAATTAACTGATTAATTCGATTCAGTTATGATTCAGTTATGATTCTGCACTAATAAATGACTGTAATGAAGTTTTCTGTGATAATTATATATGTAAATTGATGTAATATCGTGTCAGTAAGGTGTAATCATATAACGAGAATACAAATTCCTCGGTGTTCGATCGTCTCCTTATTCTTCTGTAACATGTGACTGCATAGATTTCTTTTTCATGTAGTTTTAGGAAATGATTAGAAGTTTCATATAAACACAACAAGAAAGTAAGTTCCCCCTAAAGCAAAATGGCGTAACTTTTTAATGAAAAGTTTTTAAGCAAAATAACTTGGCAGGAGTGTTTCTACACTTATTGACTAACTTATGTGTGAAAATGAGATTGATCCATCGAGTCATGCATGAGTGAGCACACATTAAAGGCAAAGAGTCATTTTGGGTGGTCATTTTGGCGAATTCTGTTTCTGGTGTATGTCCAAGTGCTGTAGTTGTTTATCATCCATCGTTAGACCCCTTCGCACCTATCATCCTGACACTTTTCGTGTTTTTGCGCGGTTTGGTGAGCACAATTTTAGTGGAAAATTGCGATGTTCAACCCTCCTAATTTGAAATTGCAAACTCCATTCGGATTATTTAAAAAATTAACACCAGATATTGCTACCAAAATGTGTTGTCGATTGTTAGGTAAACACAAGAGGTAATTGTCGTGTCATGGTTGAGTGAGCCCACTTTAAAATAAAGCAAGAAATGCTAAAATAAACTGTTAATATGGCATAAAAAATGACTCCCGTGACTTCTGAAAAATGACAGATTTGCCTTCAATGTGTGCTCACTCATGTATGACTCGATGGATCAATCTCATTTTCACACAGAAGTAGGTCAATAAGTGTAGAAACACTCCTTCCAAGTTATTTTGCTTAAAACCCTTTCGTAAAAAAGTTACGCCATTTTTCTTCAGGGGGGAACTTACTGTGTTTGTTGTGTTTATTTCGAAACGCACTAAAATCTGTGCAATTATTCCGTATAAGGCAACTTTTGTTTGACCCAATTTTGCTGCACCCATTCTCTCCCCTCCATCTACCTTTGATCAGATTTCGCTGCAATCCCATGCTACGCTTAACATGTTCAAATATCTCACACCGTATGTATGGGACAGCGCAATGAGATCACATTTGGTCCCCATAAACGCGGCGTGAAGATCCTCTCGTTGCCAAATCTTCCATCCTATAAAATCTCGTGAATTGTGAGATTTTCTCTCTGGAAGAAATTAACAACTTTATTATCAAGTGAAGTCCATGATTACTATTCCATTAAAAAAAGCAAATGTCACATTTTGTTTATTCTTTCTTATAATAGATATAGAAAAATAAATGAAATTTAGGGAGAAAAGGTTGCTTCGGAACTCAATTTTCCTCCCCTCATTTCTCTTGATCAGTCTGCATTTAAAAAAAAAACTTTGATCACAAATATTATTTATATCACAGCTAAGCTGAAAGTCTCAATACTTTTTTTTTTAATACCATTCTTAATATGTGGCACTTTTTAATCGGGTCAAGAACACACCTTAAAGCACCAAGGTACAGGACGAGATTTCTTGATTTTCTGAGAAAAACTTGAAATTCAGTCTTCTAGTTGGCCGAATAAGGCCAAAAACAAGCCAACGCGGTTGTTTTGAACAGAATGGGAGAGTAACCTTTGAGTGACACAGCTGGCAAATCACAGTGCAGTTTTCTTGGTTTGGGGCAGATATTTTGCACTTGGCTTCGGAAAAGTGTGTTCTTGACCCGATTAAAATGTGTACTTTGTTCTAAATGATATTTTCATGAAGCATAAATCTGATGTAAAAATTATATGGGATCATTTCACAAAGGTGAATATTTTATCTTCATATCATTTCTGAAATCCAAAATTTCACCTACTTTGCACATTTTGTCATTAAAATAAAAACAGAACATAAAAGTTCAGTTCTTCCCCTTTGCTTATATAGATACTAAAAACGTCCGATTTGATACCGATTTAGAGCGGCTAGGGCCTGAACTAAAGAGGTGTTCCGAACTGATCTTCCTCATTATAGAGTTCGTCCCAGAAAAAAACGAAACGCTTATAAACAACGGGTTATTGTGACCACACTGTGTGCTCTATGACAATAAAAAGTCAATAATTATCTAGTTTCCAAAACTAGAAGTATTATGCTTTTAAAGGATACCTTGATGGCACCCACCCGTACATGCTGCACCGTGCAGCAGTAAAACTGATCTTGCACAATATTAGGTATACGTTCACACGTAGAGCGATAGCATCGATATTATCTAGGTTTCGAGACTATTTTGGTCATGACCAGATAGTTTTAAGACCAAACGCTGTCTGAAGGCAGATAATCACGAGATAGAAGCAAGTTGGAGCTAGGTTTCGAAACTATTCTGGCAGCGAGTTTGGCAGGAGTAAATCTCAGGATCCAGCGACAGGTGTCACATGCGTATTCACCTGTTCTACTTATTTTACATAATAGCAATGAAGGGATGTTCTTTTGTCTACCAGAACAATTGTGGAGGGTACAATGAGGAGCTGTATATTTTGTCCGCTCTCTTTTGTCATCGTGTTCATAGTGCAGTATATGCACATCGTTCTGATACGATTGCAGTTTTAGTTTATTTACGATACCGTGTACTTCGAATCACGGCGACCGAAGTGCGCTTGCTCTGTTACGATAGCTCGAGCTAGAATCGCCCCATTCGGGCTGATGGAGACGGGTTTTTCAAACTCGGATTTTTTTTCTCGAGTAGCGCTGATCTGGCTAGAATCTCGAGCTTGAACCCAGCTCCGTCTGATGTCCTCTTTTATTCACCGTCAAGCTCTTGATCTGTGATCTTCATTAGCACTCTGACATTTACATCGAAATTCCGATGTAAATAATGCTATCAGAGCATGGGTGTCGATGCCGGGGGATGGGTGGTATATATCCCCCCCCCAAAAAAAAACAAACAAAACAAAACAAAACAAAACAAAACAAAACAAAACAAAACAAAAAACATTGAAGTGGGGGAATGGCCTGTATTATCATACCCCCCCCCCTAAAAAAAAAAAATAAATAAATAAATAAATAAATAAATAAAAAAATGATAAAATAGATAGCATAAATTTTTGAGCCCAATACATACAAGGAACGATTTCATCGTTATTATTATCGGCAATGTCTGACCAGGCCTTTATCGTTCAGGCGGGAACTAGAAGGCCCGTATTCTGCTGAAATTTTATCTCGTCCCTGAGTCTAAAATCAAGTTTTAACAAAGGTAGTTAGACCGAGGTCTGAATGTTCCTTTTGTTCAGACCGAGTGTGCGGTTTGTAACTGAAAATAGTAGAATCAACCAAAGAGTCCAATCGTCTGTGGAGAATGCTTGGAACACTGAACGGTATTTGCAGACCATGCACGCATGATAATCTATGCTTTCAAGCGCAGATTGAATAGTAATAATAGTGGAAGGCAGTTTCTGGTTAAATTGATACATACAACAGTGTTTACTTCATTGTGTTTCAAAAAATATATACAACGTGTGTATCCTCATGGACCCAACAGCACAGGCCCCTAGCTAGGCGAGTGCAGGGGATCGAGGCAGAGCTAAAGTGCCGCTTGAAGAGAAATTCGGAATAAGTTACACAGAAGCTATACATCAGATTCAGATTCAGATTCAAAATACGTGTATTTCCTTCTCATAATCCAATAGATACAAAAATGAAATGCAGGGGCCGCGGAACGTCTTGGGAAGTAGAGGCGCTTAATGGGGGGGGGGGGGGGGGGGCTGCGTGTATAACCACATTTTTACACTGCCATACGTTTGCACGTGTTTACTGAAAAAAGTGGGGGGCTACGGTTCTAAGACTCAGTTAGAGAAGATTTCCATCACTCCAATTACTCTTGCTGGACATAAAATTACCTTATCCAATGTATGCCCGTAACCTTGGTGTGTTTCTCGACTCAAATATGACAATGTCTACACAAATTCAATATGTCTCAAAATCAGTTCGTTATCAGTTACGCAATTTAGGTTTTATTCGGAAATACCTTAACCGTAGTGCCACTGAGAAAATTACTCATGCTTTAATCTCATCTCGCTTGGATTTTGGTAATGGCCTCTTGTTTCGTTTGCCTCACAACCTACTTGCAAAATTACAAAAATTACAGAATGCCGCTGCTCGTGTCGTGACCCTCTCCAAAAAGCACAGTCACATTACACCAGTTCTCAAATCACTTTATTGGTTGCCTGTAGAAGAACGTATTGTTTTCAAGATTCTTCTGTTATTATTTCACTGTATACATGGCTC
Organism: Heliocidaris erythrogramma; assembly: GCA_025617745.1. Lineage (NCBI taxonomy): Eukaryota > Metazoa > Echinodermata > Echinoidea > Camarodonta > Echinometridae > Heliocidaris > Heliocidaris erythrogramma. The sequence continues at coordinate 11,206,104 of CM046866.1, read as the reverse complement.
TGCTCCGCAGTACAACATTGGTTTGATCAAGCATTACATTCCCTCTAGACTGCTACGTTCCAAAACTCTGGTTTACTTGTTATTCCTATGCTTAACACAAAGTGGGGGGGAGCAAACCTTCGCTCATGCTGGGCCGTCGATATGGAATACTCTTCCTCAGGGGATTAGAAATAGCAGTTCTGTTGAAGTGTTCAAAAATAATCTTAAAAAGTATCTGTTTAATTTGGCCTATTTATTGATTACCATTACCTTTCATGTCCGTACCTCTCGTCCTCTCCTATTGCACTTTTGCTTATTTGTGATGTATTTCATCTTTTACACAAGTTTACAGAAGCTTGAGCATTTGATCATCAAGTGGATTCGGCGCCTTATAAATCTTATATATTATATATTATTATATCGAATAATAACTTGCATTTTCATAAGCAAATCTTAAACCTGGGGCCGGACCTGACTAGCACTTGTGCTATTTTCTGGTTCCATTTTACCCTTTTTCCCCTGTTTTTACCATGATATAATTGTATAATGTTTTCCTGTAAATATTGTAAATATCATAATGTATTGTATCTTGTAATTGGTAAATAAATACAATCATAATTACCATGTCATATCATATCATAGTTCAATAATCCTGGTGGTGGTGCACTAGGTATAGGGCCTAACTAGCATATAACGTGAAAAGAGTCAAGTTAGGGGCGCCCCTTTATCTTGTAAATATGTTGAATATTAATTACCTTCACATGTTTTGGTATAGCGTGATATGCCCTTAAAATGACAGTGAATTCACATAATGAACGTGAATGGGGGGGTATTTATAGTGTATGCACCACAACAACACACCTCGTTCTTGAATAAATACACGGTATTGCTGAGAAATACAATAAATTAATAGCACCCAGAATGTAATCCCTTTCATTATATTTTCTTTTCGTTTTGTTTAATTTGCGACGATACATTACCATCCAGAATAGGCAAAGAGACCAGAGTAAACAGCAAGTGGAAATGTTTCGAACGTAGTCGGCCCTTCGAATGCACTCTGAAAATAGGAGACGTCTCCAGAGCCTGTTTTTAAAAAAAAAAGCCAAGGCGAAACATGATGGAATTCAATTCAATCAAGTTTAGAGTAACATCGTTCTTTCAGTAATTGTTACATTTTACACAATATCTAAATTATATAATGTATACATTCATTGGCGAAAATATGCAGGAAATTCTTTTAATCAAGGGGGATATAACAATAGGTCGTCCCCCTGACACACTCAGTCACACGGCGCCACAGGCTTCGTGAGACCTCCGCAAGAGCCCGTGCAAGAATTATAAGATGGCTGCACCTGTCACCTGCGTTTATCGAAAAACGCAGCCATATTATACGCAGAGATTGTTGGACAGTCTGGCTCCTTGCGTGACTTGCGTGCTCCTAAGTGCTTGAAAAGAAAACGTGCAGACCCGTCACCCGCGCGTCCGACGCAAGGATTTTTTTGCAAATCCGTCATAGACCACACACAGAGAGCTGCTAGTTTGGGGCATCTCGTTTTTCCGAAGGTTCGTTATTCCGAAGGTTCGTATTTCCGAAACACTAATTTCCCATGCCTGGGGGTTCATAATTCCGAAAATGAAAAAGGGTTCGTAATTCCGAACATTTGTTGCATTATTCCGAAGGTTCGTTATTCCGAAGGTTCGTTTATCCGAAGGTTCATAATTCCGAAAATGAAATAGGGTTCATATTTCCGAAGGTTCGTATTTCCGAAAATGAAAAAGGGTTCATAATTCCGAAGGTTCGTATTTCCGAAAATGAAAAAGGGTTCGTATTTCCGAAAATAAAATAAGGTTCGTATTTCCGAAAATGAAATAGGGTTCGTATTTCCGAAAATGAAATAAGGTTCGTATTTACAAAAATGAAATAGGGTTCGTATTTCCGAAAAATGAAATAGGGTTCATAATTCCTGGTAAAAAGGGCGAATTCATCAGGAGCAGAGGTGTAGCAACGGGGGGGGGGGAGGGCACGCCCCACCCCTCCCTCATCGGATGGCGAAAAAATAAGAAAAAAAGAAAGAAAATGGAATAGGAAAGAAGACGGTTGGACCCCTTCCGGCAACCCCCCCCCCCCCCCCCCCAACCCTCTTCCACCAGCGGCGTCTTAGATTAGCTTTAAGATTATTCCAAAAGACTTGTGCCTCCAATGGTGCCAGTGCTCCCACAATGGCTAGACTCTAGCTACGCCACTGTTAAAGGGAAAATTTAGGGTAACGATAGGATATTATGGTTTTAATTGCCATCTTCAAAAAGCGGATCTCTTTTCGACGAAAAGCACCTCCCCCACCACCGCAATGAATAAAAAAATGAAATGGAGACACAAAACTGGGAAGGTTTATAAAAGAGGAGAGGAGAAGAGAAAAGAGACGAAAATAAGATGACGAGATTAGAAAAATCGAATAAGTGTTTATGTGTGTGTGTGTGTGTGCGTTTGTTTAGCATTATGTCCGAGGACATTTTCGGACAGAGAACAAAAAAAAATCATGACAACAATGGTCCTCGGAAGGCGGACAATAGTCCTCGAACGTCGAACAATGAATTTATGCCTTATTCCGTCGACTGTCCGAGGACGAGTAACAATAGAGGAACAATAGTTGTCCTCGGAAGTAAAGCCATGTAAACGTGTGTGTGTGTGTGTGTGTGTGTGAGGGTGTGTGTTTGCGCGTGTGTGGAGGTGTCGTAGTCGAACGGTTTACAGCGCTTGACTGGAAACGCGAAGGTTGGGGGTTTGATCCCTGTTACGGCACCTATGGCCTTTTTGTTGTAAAAAATATAGCAACTTTCCTTTTTTTTAATTTACGAGCGCGCGAAGCTAGCGACCAAAAATAATTGTGCCTTTCCGTTGTGAAAAATCATAAAAATAACGTATTTCGGCATATAATGACTGGAATATGAGGATATTCGGGCACCTCACTCCCTGAATATGAGGTGTGAGTTGCCGGAATATCTGCACTTTCAAAATCCGGGGGAGGGGGGGGGGGGTTGGCTGCAGCAGCCCCCCTTCTCGTACGCCTATGCCTAGGCCTATGTTAAGTACACAGTTGCGATTGATTTTAACTTGCGATTGTTTCAAATAAATCGCTTCAACTCCTTATAAGGCGGGACACTGGTTGATAAAAGCCATTAATTTAGGTCAGAATGTTTTCTTCTCCATGTGTAATTCCTTATTTATTTTTTTTACGATGAGGATTGTTTTACTCTCAATGTCTTTTAGTGTTTTGTAATTCGTTATGCTTGTAAAAGTTATTTAAAACTTCAGGTCAGCGGTTGTACCTGTTAAAAACGCAGACTGCGCAGTAAAATGAAGCAACTTATTAGAATCTGTACAAATTTATTATGCTGTAAGCAGCTGTAAAAAATGAAAGATTTTCATCCATGTTTAGAAATGATGGTATTTTGGCAAAGTTAAAGAACATGTTCAATGATTTTAATCTATTTATGCGGCATAGATAGTTAGGATTATTTCCTGTATGATAATTATTTTAGCCCGACTGAAAGAAAACTTAACATTTTGATCCACTATTCTTCAAATTTGGTTGTATGTTGCTTTTAATCATTATCATTATATTCAATTAGCGATTGCACCTGACCTATATACTTACACATAATATGCCAGTATAAAGAGTTATTTTTATTCTTCAGATGCGATGTGCTACATAGCAGTGGCTTTAACATTTTTGTTATTGCTCACTTGTTATCTTTCTTTTCTTGAATTTGGTTTTCTTAAGAAGTAGCCGCTGCACGGCTTTTGTAAAGTTCTGTTGGAATTGTAAAGTGTTTGAAAACTATCTGCGTCATAGATCATTTCAGATATGCGGCAAACAAAATGCTGTATAGTTGTGTAAGCAAGGTCATTACTTACAGCATACTATGCTGCATTTCATTCATTTACCTCTACAATTTAAGATTTTAATCTGTTTTAAGAAATGTTAATACTTTTGCAAGGTTATAAAACATGCTCAATGATTTCAGTCTGCCCTGCTGCATAAATTGTTTGAGATATTTTGCATTATAGTTTGGTTTTACTTTTGTTTCCTTTTATGATAATCATATCAGCCTGATGATAAGACTCCTTCTTTAACTTGTTACGATCCATCTTTCTTCGGCTTTGGTTGTTTATGGTATCTATTCATTTATTTATTATTATTACGAGTATTATTTGTATTATTATTATTGTTATTATAATTATCATTATTATCATTATTAGTAGTAGTAGTATTATCTGTTTTATCATTTTTATTATTATTATTACTAATATTATCAGTATTATAATTTTTATTATTGATAATATTATTGTTGTTGTTGTTGTTATTATTGTTATTATTATTATTACAATTGTTATTATGAAGTGGACTACCCAGAATTACGATGACGATGTCATTTTGGATGGAGTTATGCGACCAGACTTAGATATTGCACCGGTTACTCTACTATTGCTTCTTTTATTTCCCTTGTCATGATCGTATAATTGGCCTATAGCCTATACATATCAATAATATGCTTTTTATAATATGTTGTGCTACTTGCCAGGCTATTTATTAAACATAGCAGTGACTCCTTTATGAACTCTCTGTAATATTATGTTGTTGTTTTTATTGCTGTTGTTGTTTTGGGGACCGGAGGGGAGGGCTTGTAGAGTCATCTACAGAGCCATATTACAGACTTCGGCCAACTCGGTTTATTTGGGCACAACATGGCGTATATTCCTTTGTTTAGTGCTTGCCTAACAAAGCAACAAGCGCCATATTGCTACCTACATGGAGCCGAGTTGGCCAAACTCTGTAATAGATGGCTCTGAGGGCTAGGGATGCAGGACGCCTCCACCTTATTTTTAGTATACACTTTTCATAGTATTTTTTAATCACAATTTATGTTGAATGTTGACGAAGTAATTACATCTTACATGTCTTAAAGATAATAAAGTGTCAATGTTTGGCTCGCTGGAATCCAGCAGCGTGGTGCCCGAACATCCTTTTATTTTGGGAAGCGAGATGGTCGGCTATCCTTATCTGTGGGCGGGAAGGTACTCAAAATGTTATCGTTGTTTGGATTATCTGGTAACAAAATCATAATTCTATAGACAATATCTCCTTTGTTTTACTTGCTCACTAGCGCGTAAGATTTAGAAACGGAATAGTTTGGGACAGGGAACGCCCTTCATTAGGGCGAGTGAAGTGCCCAAATATTCCATATTCGGCAGCAGTTAAGTAATATTATTCATGGCTCATTATTACATGTTCTATATTTGTCTTTTGATGGCGAAATTGCATTTCCATTACAATAAAAAAAGGGTTTTATGTTTTTTTCTAACTCGCTTCGCTCGCTTGCAAATTGTAGAAACGGGGAATATGATATTCTGCCAAGAGGCATCAGCTCCCCCTTTCAAAAACATTACGTGGCCATTTTCTGCTTGTAAAGATCTACTTGGAACTTTGGTGTGTCTCATTTTCCAAAGCGGTATATACATTATATAAATAACTTCAAGCCAATTTCGTTGTAGCAAATTTAATCCGGAATCCGATCATTCACTTTCTTCAATACATCAGTATGTATTTTAATCACCGAAGTAATATCATTTTATGAGAAATGAAACATGTATTCCTGAGGCGCTTGCTCTCTACGCTCGCTCACAAATATTGGTTATTATAATAGGAACAATGATAATAATGATAATAATATTAATAATAATAACAATAATGATGATAATAATAATAATAATTATAATAATAATCATAATAATAATAATGATAATATTGATAGGAATTACGATAATATAATGGCTATATCTCTGGATTTTATTATAATTGTTATCATCATTGTTATGATTATTGAGTACGAAATGAATATCTTTCCACTTGGCCGTCTTTCCCCTCCTCCCTATCCGAAATACGGATTGACGCCATATTTTCTGAATTTATAACCTTTTTTCATTTTCGGAAATACGAACCCTTTTTCATTTTCGGAAATACGAACCCTTTTTCATTTTCGGAAATACGAACCCTATTTCATTTTCGGAAATACGAACCCTTTTTCATTTTCGGAAATACGAACCCTTTTTCATTTTCGGAAATACGAACCTTCGGAATTATGAACCCTATTTCATTTTCGGAAAAAAGAACCTTCGGAAAAACGAACCTTCGGAGTAACGAACCTTCGGAATAACGAACCTTCGGAATTATGAACCTTCGGAAAAACGAACCTTCGGAAATACGAACCTTCGGAAAAACGACATGTAACCGCTAGTTTGCAGGCACAATTAAACCAGGGAAGTGTTAGAGAGAACACTTCCCTGATTAAACCATGGTCAGTCGTAAAAGAGTACATGTCTGCACTGTAAGACTACCATAGGCCCTGTACTATAGCTGCTCCTGATATTGACACGACCAGTGGGTAGCTGGGTTAGGCTTCTCTCAAAATACAATGATTTTCTGATTAAGTGTCAAATTAGGGTAGATTTCATATAGAGTCTACATTAAGATCTACGAGTCTAGCCCTAGGACAAGGTCTAGATTCTACATTTATTATTTTTTTTAATCTATCTAAACTTACTCTGGTAGGATATAAATCAAATATACCATGCACTCTTTTCGAGGCTCCAGTTAAATTATGGATTCTTCGGTGACTGGCATATTTACTATTTTCTTCAGTTCGGGGCTGCGCCCCTCAGAAAATAGTGCTATATGCCAGTCACCTCAGAGAATCCATAATTTCAACTGGAGCCTCTCAGTGCAAGGTATATTTGATTAATATATTCCTCACAGTTGGTTTTTAACGACAAGTTAGCAAGTTAGTGTCAGGATAATTTTAAAGTCTTGGAGCCTAGAAATGTTCTTTAGAAATTGTCATTGCAATCAATTTAGTAGTAAAAAGAAGACATGATATATTTGGTACCTATGCTACAAACACTATATAGGAAATAAAGGTTCAATATCGGTATCTCCCCCTCCACCTTCAAAAAAAGCTCTGCAAATTTGAACCTCAAGAGATTCAAAGTTCCACCCTTTCAGAACCCTGACTTTTAAAGAAGGGTGCAAAAGTGAACATCGGGGTGCAAATAGGCCTATGCACCTCTAACGGTGCAAGATGTAAAAGTTGAACCATATTTTTAAAAAGGGTACAATTTTGCACCCTTATGTTACAACTGTATTACCGATTTTGAACATTCCAGCAAATTTTATCGTTCATTTCTTAGAGTGTAATGCTGATAAATTTTGAGAAAAATGGGTTTTAACGTCATTACAAACGTCAAGACAAGGCTATTGAATTGCCCGATGTTGATTTCTCGAAAGCCTTTGCAGTCATGTTTTAATTGGTCGATTACTTTGCACGTGTTTTACTCTTTCTCAATGATGCAACACAGTCTACACTACTAAATTGAAAATTTATGAAAAGTAACATACGGGATCACCGCTCACCATTGATGAGGGCAGCGAAGCCGAACCCAATGATGACGACAAGTCCGATGATCTTGCACACGAGAAAGAAGATGTTGAGAACACGGGCGAACGGGACGCTGTAACAGTTGACGAATGTACTGAAACCTGGACAGAAAAACAAACACACACCTCATGGATTAGAACACAATATAATGCTTTACAAAATATACAACCTTTAATATGAATACAACGGTAGGCAAATTCAGTATGTGATTAAGTGTTATTATAACGGTGGTACAGCCCACGAGACCGACATTGTCGGTTTTGATAAAGCCTTATCACATCACTTAAAACAATTAGGCCTATAACCAGATAATTGCGGGAATACAATCAATTGCCATGGAATTTATGATTAATATGTTTTGATTCCGAATTTTTGTTTAGGCACCCTACAGATATTATGGAGCTCAAATAGACCTGTTTACTAATTTTATGCATACTTCTTGAACAAAAGTTGCTCTTAACAACTCAAAAGCTTGCCAGAGGCTTGCCTGACATAGCAACAACTAATTTATGCAAAGTGGATTCCATCCATAGAGATGCCATTATGCATAGCAGATGCACTAAACAGTTGGTAGCTAAGGATTCTGGAGAGAAACATGCATAAATTTAAATACACTTAGTAAACAAGCCTATTGTAGAAACGTCCTCGTATACCTTTTTCATACTGGACCAGAGTTTCCTGTGTTCAAAGTACGTTTAAATATTATGAAGACCTCATAAATGAGACGTTATGTATTTCACACGTAGCATTTTTTATGGTTATCATTTGAGAAAGTTAAATATACCATAACCTATTGTATTACACTTAGATTGCTTTGTGTTTTTTTTATAGGCATGTAAAGATCTGGTAACACAAAGCAATTATTGTGTTTATTTTGCATGTCTACAATGAGTAAATGCATGTGTTCAGATCAGTCTAGATATTTGTTCTAATAGTGTAGCGGCCGAACCTGAAAAAGGGCTCTAATTTAGGAGATACCCCTACCGGAGGTATAACAAGCTGGGAATGGTTTTATTTTAACCGTCTGGATCTCTAGTTTTTGAAAAGTTATGTTGTAGTTGCAGCAACTCTGTACAAGATGGTGTAACCCTTTAACTGCTGACACTTCAAATAACCTGATAATTTCAATTATTGCCTAATTAAAGGAATCAGCCCTGTTAAAATTTAACTCTATTGGTTATAACTATGCATTTTATAGAAAAATTGGCATATAGGAAATATTACATGAGGTTTAAGCTGATAGGAGATTAAATGGGGTAACATAAATGCAGTATTGTGCTCTTTTGGGTAAGTTCGACCAAAATTAAGTATTTATAATTGGAAATTCGTTGTAACACAATCAATGTTTCATGTACAAACTGTGAAAATCAGAATAAGAAACCCGAAGATGAAGAAATAGAGGAGGACATATAGATAGTTACATGTTATTAGGTGTGATATGAGCCCAGTTCTACCGTGTGTCCCAAAATAACGGAGTCAACAAAAGGGTGGCAGATAGAAGTAAAAACAAGATATATGTGTACTTAATATCTGTCCTTCCTTGGTTAGCATTTCAGACAAATCTATTTGCAACTTTTTGAAGTACGTGTGATCATGACATACGATATAAACCATTTTTACCGGTTTGAATCGCACCAAGGTACTTTTTAATTGTGGGCTTATCATGAAGCAACGCTTCATTGTGTTTGTTTAGTAGAAACTAACGCCCTTGAATATGCTAAGGAAGGAGTAGTGATCCCAAATCATTTGATTTATGTTATACAGGTTTGCAGTATTTTGACCAAACATAAGTCTTAACAGAATATATACTCCGTGTTTTCAAAAACCTATAAGTCCGAAACGTGGATGTTTTATCACATAAATCGGTGAAAACGGTGTCTGACATGCCTCACTTCAACTCTGTGCCTCAAAAAGTTGGTATCTGAAATTATCATAAACATGATAAAGGACAAAATAATAGTACACCATCAGCTCTTCAGTTTTTTAATCCACTTTGTTTGAACCCGTGGTATAAGCGCCGTCATAAACGGTGGGTAAGTGGACCATGATGTACTCATTTCCGCATGATTAACAACATTTTAGTTCAATTATACATCCAGGGTGCTGAACAAAAAAATCACGTCTGGGACAAAGTTATACCAAATATCTGGTAATATTTTTTGCCATTTTTGGCCCCTTTACCAACAACCAGCGTAAAGGGAAAGCATCAAGTCCATACATTATTATGTTTGATATAGTACTTAAAATATAAATGACATGTACTTTTATATCTATATTGCTACCGATATGTAGGCCTATTTGAATAACACCAGTCATAAAATTAGTGGTAAAACAGGGCTGATTTTATAAAAATAACTACTAGAAGCAAATAATAAGTTTCACCATACAAAAGGTTAATAGACTACAATAGGTATAACACTGTTATACCATGTTTTATTGGTTACATGCAATGGAATGTGCTTAATTTTGGTCAAAATTGCCTAAAATAGCACAATGTGCACCGATCTTTTCTCCCAATGAACCGCTTTCTGCTTTAACCCCATACGTAGCCAGGGTTGAATTTTTTGTTTGATTTTTCACCGACAAAAATGTCACGATTTTACTGACCACAAAAAGTGTAATTTGTCTGATTTCTGCATTGTATGCGCTCATTTTAAGCCGACAAGCCAACGAAAAAAAGGTATCACCAAAAGAAAAAGGAGATTTAAATTTTGTTTGAAATATCTGTTTTTTTAGGTGTCAGTAAGCAAAGGGTTAAAGCACTCATAGCTACATTCCTATACTGCGTGTGTATAATGTAGGCAGTCATACACCTCAACTTTTTAAAACACCACTGCACAAAAGTCACAAACATTCACTCAAAATCGGCATTTAATTTACAAAAACCGACCACAAAATATCCAAGAAATACAATAAATTCAACTCACCGATGTTGGAAAAGATATTTCCAAAAATCAAATCCGTAATTTACTGTTGATTCTCGCGAAACGTGCTGTCGGAGTCATTGTGTACATTTCCTGGTCGCCGCGGGCGCTGACATCTCCCCAAAAGAGTTTTGTCCTTAAAAATTCGGTCCCTGTGGCATACACGGAAAAGTCCCGATTTTCTGTGTGCGCGATCGTAAAGATCGATGTGCGCTTGCGATCCCGAGTTTCTTCGTGGACAAAAATTTTATTGGCCGATTTTAGTCTAAGACATCGGCAGTATGTAAACAACACGCGATCACGAAACAAATCGGCGGGGATTTCTCCGGTTTTGGACAAGATTTTGACTTTGGATTTTGATGAAAATATCAAAAGTTCTTCCTAACGGCCATTTGAGGTAGGAGTGAGATTTTTAAGGGCTGAATTTGAAAGCAAGTATTTAAAATATTTATCTTATTTTCCCCCCATACCTTTACTAAACACGACAGAAAATACCAACTATTTTTGCACATTGTATTCGTAGTGGTCAATATGACCACTATTCGTGGTGTGGGTTAAAATACTTTCTTGTACAGAGTTGCTGCAACTACAACATCAGTTTTCAAAAACTAGAGATCCATACGAATAAATTGAGACCATTCCCAGCTTGTTATACCTCCGGTAGGGGTGCACCTTTTTGGGGGGCCTTTACCGCTACTCTATAAAATTTAAATCACTTCCACACGTCTTCGCCATGTACACGATGACGAACTACACTCTCTTAAGTATCAATTGAAACTAATGGCCGACCGATAACTAATCGAAAAGATATAACAACAATTTCACATAATTTCCGAAGTTGAATCCTCCAAAATCCTTGGAAGACCTAGTGATTTAAATAATATAGGATGGTTTTTTTTTAAACAACACTGAATATCTTGGATGGATATTATATACAAAGATTTGACTTTTTTCTGGGAAGTATCACATATCTCAAGTTGGATGAGGTGTTTTTTTTTTGTAGTTGTAAAATATATGTATTATCTGTAAATTACAATGGTTATTACAGAGAGATAATTCACGCCTACTGTACTGTACGTTTATTCTTCCTTATATTTCATAGTACAGTGTGGTATGGGGAAGTATATACCAAACCATGCAGTCTAATTGAAATCTGTGTTTAAAAAAAAAAGAATTGTTCGTAATAAGCGTGCCACCAAGAACCATGTGCAGATTTTTGTATTCATGTTGAAAATTGCTCTCAAGTATAATTATTTTTTAGTTCAACAGTCTATATTTGTATGTCTCTATCTTAATCAATCAACGCTATCTCGCTTTTGAGAACATTTCAATTAAGACTAGAATGTTTATTGTTATAAAACTAGATCTTCTTCTTTGTTACATCTGTCCAGACACAGAACCGTTTCATTCCAATTCAATATACAGTCTTACAACTGTGGAATTCTTTGAATAAATATGACAGATATTCCCCGTCCTTAAAGTGTGTCGAACTCAAGTTCAAAGGAATGTGCTCAACAATAACTCTGGCAAAGAAGCAAAGATGCCCATGTCGGTTCGTTTGATAGAAATGCCATTATGCCTCCATGAATATCATATATTAATGTCAAACTTTCCCATATAATGAGAACAAACTTTAAAACATTCATAAATTTCTAATTCTTTGTCAATTTAAGCTATGTAAGAACTATATAGCCATCCTGGGGGCGCGAAATTACGAGATCCTGAAGGAAAATAATTATGCAAAGGAGCAAAGCCACCGAGCTTTGGAAAATTTTCGCATTTCAAACCTTCAAAAAACAGATTTCTAGGGAACTTACAATGCGGATTTGGGGGCGCATAATCCTTAAGCATTATGAGTTTTCTTCATTTCCCCCTCCAAGTGACGCCCGGGGCACGCGCCCCCTGCCCCCTAGATACGCAAAGTGACAGAGCGGGGGAGGGTGTGGGAGGGGGGTATCCCCTCCCACACCAGGCACTTTTTCAAAAATCTGTATATAAAACTTGCATTTCAGAGCATCCCAAAATGTTTTTTTTTAATGAAAAGAAGGAATGCACGGATCTACGCCAATGGACGGAACCCCTCAATTGAGAATAACAATGCGAGCGAACGAATTTTCTTAGATATTTTCGCATTGAAGTTATGGAATTTCTTATTTCCTTACTTCTAATCATTAAAGAATGTGATGATATTTCAAGATCAAACATAATGAGTTTGAATAATTATTAGTTTTAAGTTAATGTATCATAATTCTTTTTTATTTTATCCAAAAATAGGTGGGGGATGGCCTGTGTTATCATCCCCCCACCTCAATTTTTTTGGGGGATATATACCCCCCATTCCCCCCCCCCCCCCCCCCGGATCGACATCCTGCGGTGGTCAGATTCAAAACTTCCTGGTGAAAATGCACAAGAAAATGTGTTTTTTAGGATTAGAAATTGAAAAATTTGAAGCTCGGTAGCTTTGCTCCCTCGCCTCTACAAGAACATAGATAAGTTTGGGCACTCGGGGGGGGGGGGGGGGGCGCCTAACTTCATTGTTTGCCCCGGGCGCCATCATCCCTAGATACGCCACTGGCTTCGCTCCCTCGCATGTGAAATGTTGCGTCCAAAATAACTGAAAAGCAATCAGGGCATCGAACTCTAACTTTCCGCATAAAAAAGAGCTTTCGCGCTTCGCGCGGGAAGGGGGAAACTCCCCCTCCCTGCACCCACCCCTGTTACATACAGTGCAGTATTACGTCAAAATAACTGAAAAGCAATCAGGGCATCGAACTATAACTTTCCGCATAAAAATTTTTGCTACGAGCCGTTTATCTTTCTCTCAAATTCGCTACAACGTCAGAGCTTTCGTGCTTCGCGCTGGAAGGGGGAAACTCCCCCCTCCCCGCACCAACCCCTGTCACATACAGGGCAATATTGCGTCCAAATAAGTGAAAGGCAGGGCGTCGAACTAATTTTCCACCTTAAAAAAGTGTTACGAGCCGTTATTTTTCTCTTAAATATGCTGTAAAACGTAAGAAATATATATTATTTTATGCATTATGGTGGCAACTAATGTAAAAAAGGGGGTTTTAATGTTAACTTAGCGCGGGGTGACCTTTGATATGGATCTTGCCTGTATTTTTAGCAGCTGATGGTAATTTTTTGTGTGAGAACTTACAGAGTATGGCTGCAGCGATGAGCCGAGTAACTTGGTATGATTCTTGGCAGTCAGGATAGATAGGTAGTAGAACGTAGCTTGCGAAGGCAATGGCCAACACGGAAACACCACCAGTGGATGAAGCCACGATTTCATTATAGAGCTTCAAGAAGGCTGGGAGGGGGCCGTAGGTCTCCAGGATATAGGCGTAAGCTCCGCCAGATACAGGGAAGGTCGTACCGAGCTCGGCGAAGCTCAAGGCGCCCAGCATGGACAGTAGCCCGCAGAAGACCCATATGATAAGCGACCATCCGAGGGAACCTGTAAACCGTAGGATTCCCGACGGTGAGATGAAGATCCCGGATCCGATGATGACGCCCACGGTCAGGGCGACGGCGTCGATGATTGTCACCTGACGACGGAGATAAACTTTGTCCGAGTTGGACGCGTCATCATTGAGGAGTTCATCGTTTGACAATGCCTCGCCTGAGTTTGACGAAACGTCTGACTGCTTGGTTGCCATTGTTTAAAATCCAGTGGCCGAACCTCTTCAATAATATTTGCTTTTTATATACGAGTAATGTATAAATAGTCCCGCAATTATAACCAGTCTCGCACACACGGTGCATCCGATCGAAGCACGCCCCAAGTTAGACTACTATAGCAGCTCTATAGCATGCTCTGTATCAAGCCCCTAAAGCGGCCGCCATTACGCTGTAACATTTGGGCACGATTTGAACGCGCCCGAAGCCCCCGATGCATTATTCATTTTGTACGATGCTCCCCTACAGTGTATATGCTTTACACACAGGTAAAATATAAATGTGGATCAGTGTCACGCATGCGCATTAAGAAAGGTCAAATCCGCCTAATCTATTCATGTTGCTAATGTATTCATCACTTGGCTAATGACGGCGCATCGATAATTGACGAATGGGCGTCATTCATATGGTGTCATTAAATCTTTATGATAATTAGGTCCCAACATGTGATCAGTCAGCACAAAAGGGTTAACGTCGTTCCACTTAAATAACGTTACTTGGTCGAGTTCAATGAGTTGTATACCGTAGTTATGAAGAAGATAAATACATGTTGTTCACATTAAATTTATCACATCTCATGAATTAAGAGAAAAAACTTTTACATTCATAATAAGTAATTTTTCAAATTACTTTTTAATAAATTTACTATCTTTGACCAGTAGGATAATGTTATAAAAAAAAGGGGGGAGGGGGAGTGTGTATAATAATTGAAAGCCAAATTAAGGTAAGAATAAAATATCAGCCGGTGTAGAAGAAGAGGTATCCTTTGATTTTCTTGAGGGGCAACTTTCGCATTGATACCAATTTGTGAATCTTATAATTGTACCTTTCAAAGAGAATTATGAACCTTGAAAATTCGGCCATTTTAGTTGACCCGAAAACTATTACATTTTTATTCTTTACTTTCTTTCCCTCTTTCTCACCCCCCCCCCCCCCACTAGCATACCCGTGGTGGGGGTGGGCAAGGGGACAGACTGCCCCCTAACAGCTTTTGACCCCCCCCCCCCCCTCTATTTTTTTTTGAAAGACAAGTATAAGCCTATTTAAGTGTGCCACCCCTTTCTTTTATAACATATAACCTTTTTTGAAATTCATATTTTGCTTGTCAGAGAATTATGGAGGAAAACTGGACCTCATCAAATCTGGTAACCCCCGCCCCACCCCCCGAATTTTGGAGGAGGAAAAAAAATTCTCGAAAGGCTAGCTAAAAAAAATTCCCCTCCCCCATTTTCATCAAATCTTCTTTCACCTTTCCTCATCTTTTTTCTTCCCTCCCCTTTCTCTCTCTCCCTCTCTCTCTCTCTTATACACACACCTCGATCACACGTCCTGGTTCATTTTGGAGGGGAAAAAAATCTTGGAGGGCTGGCTAACCCCCCCCCCCCCCAAAAAAAAAAAAAAAAAAAAAAAAAAAAATCATAAAATCTTCTATTTCACCTTTTCTCATCTTTTTTTCTTCCCTCTCTCTCTCTCTCTTTTATCTCTCTCTCTCTCTCTCATACGCACCTCGATCACACCCCATCCCCATATGGTTCATGTCATTGATATAACGTGAGAGGACCTTTATCATGTTCACATGCAAATTTTCAATAACAATTATCTTTCTTATAATCAAGATTTAAGGTGCAATTTTATGCACACGTCAATTCGGGAATAGTTAGATTTTCTCACTTTTTAATGAATATTTTTGTACATGCAGAAATGATAACAGTCTTTAGAGATGTTTAGACATTGTATTACTTCTTAAATAAACCCATCATTTATCTCCAGTCATACTCTTTCATGAGTTCTATTACAACTGACTTGTCATGGTCAAATAATAATTCTTTTCTTGACAGTAGTACAAATATGTACATGCATTAAAAAAATGAATTTCAATATAAATGAATCATACATTATTAATTTCAATCCCTATTCAAGAGGTAAATTATTGAATTTACACTGGAGAAATAGATACTATTAACTTTTTACCACTACACCCCACAAAAGAAGAAATAATAAAAGAAATAAATGACCATCTAATTTCCATGTTCAATACGCACACCATGTTACTCTTGAAAAACAGATAATGTGAGTCTTTAAACGAAGAACCTTGATGGGAGGAATTTTAATTTGTAAACAAATTAAAATAGACATTTTACTCCCAGTGTTAAAGATCTTATGCTCGATCTGTAATGAAAAACACAAGTCAGAAAAAATTGGAACCAGCTGGTTCCAATTTTTTCTGACTCGTGTTTTTCATTACAGATCGAGCATAAGATCTTTAACACTGGGAGTAAAATGTCTATTTTAATTTGTTTACAAATTAAAATTCCTCCCATCAAGCTTCTTCGTTTACTAACCATTGTCTACGGCGGACTGTTGAATATTAATGAGTTAGAAAGAAGAGGATCTTGGGTATTTGATTCCAGTTCATCGTGACTTGGCCAGAATAGCCTGGTGGTTAAGTCGCTGCCCGGAAAGCAGTAGATGACAGGTTCGAATCCCGCTGGTTCCAATTTTTTTCTGACTTGTGTTTTTCATTACAGATCGAGCATAGGATCTTTAACACTGGGAGTAAAATGCCTATAAATTTGTTTACAAATGTGAGTCTTGTTGACACTTCTAAGAAATATAAATCAAATGATTCATCTTCCTTTTAGTTGGTACATGTATATTGCATATTAATAGTATTAAAAGTCTAACTAAAAAGGGGGGCGGGAGAAACACACACAGAGATCTAATTCTATAGTTTGAATCTAAATAACAGGGATGCCAATTAGAATTGATAAAAAAAAGTGGGAAAATCATCTAGAATGGGCCCTTGGGTACTACATAAACAGTGGTTTTATATGGCTAAAATTATGTTGAAAAAGTAGGAATTGCTACTTTTGTCTGAACAGTGGCATCCCTGAAATAAAGTGTTGAATAGTATGGATTTTCTCTGAAGATCAATAATAGAATAGTAATTAAATTAGCACAAATTCACAGAATCAGTTAATTATTATTATTAATTTGTTATACATGGTGAGAAGATTTAATAAAGGAGAGGCCAAGTGGCTGTGGCAGTGCTTATCTTTATTTCATTAGGGGGCCATGTAATGTCGCTAGGCCACATAGAAGAGGAAGACCTCCTCACAATAACGAGCTACTACACAAAATGGCTGCATGTGACTGCAACATTTGACATGGGGAGGGGGTGGGTAAGATGGTTAAGATATAATTGAAGAACTTTAACAGGGACCGCGGAACCGGTGGGGGGGGGGGGGGGCTGCAGCCCCCACCTTTTTCAGTAAACACGTGCAAACGTACGGCAGTGCAAAAAATGTGGTAATACACGCAGCCCCCCCCCCCCCCCCCCACTAAGCCCCTCCACTTTCCAAGACGTTCCGCGGCGCCCGTTTAAAACTCCTCTTCCGCCATTCTAATGATGCATATTAGACTGGAATCCAGGTATGATTTCAATATGAAGAAATTTAGATGTTTATCAAAGCAGGGGTCTATTTCACTGAAGAGTTGAAGTAGAAATCCATGTCTGTTGAAAGAAAAGAGGAAAGAGTTTAGAAAATAGCATCCATTGTGTATTTTATAATTTAGCAAGCAACAATTAGAATTTGCAAAAAGACTGAAATTTAGAGTTTCCTATTAATAGTTAACATCGACTCTTTAAATGATATTAATATAATAATAAGTGGGAATTCTCAAAAGTATTTAAAGAGGAAAAAAGTTTTTCCAGTTGGACAGATAAAATTTTCAAGGCTATTCAAAAGAAACTAAATTAGAAAAGTCACAAGAAAATGGCTTCTTAAACCAAAAAGTGTGTACCTTGATTGTATTGAGGTACTAATAACAACCAGGGGCGTTGATTATGGGGTGGTAAGTGGGCAGTAGGAGGGCAAATAATATAGTTTTGCCCCCCCCCCCCAAAAAAAAAAAAATAATTATAATTATATTTCCCTGACTCATGTTACCTTGGAGAAGCTGGCAATTGAAAAATTGAAAATGAAAAAATCATGAAGGGTGCTATTAGGCTGTTTTGCCCCCCCCCCCCCCCCTCCGAAAAACACATTGACGCCCCTGAAGGCTGATAGCAATCTTACTCTTAAAGCATATACCTACCATGCAAAACTGAAGCAGCTAAGTAGTAATTGTTCCTCTCAGAATTTGTCTTCATTCTCAGTAGGTAAGCATTCCTCTTCATCATCATCATCATCTGTTGTAGAATAGATGAGGCAGAGAAGCATTACCCTGTATTAAGAAAAAAAATCACACAAACACTCATCCTCACCCTCTTCATCTTTTCAAAGAGGAGACTAACTACAATAGATTTATGGACTGTAATCAATAGTGTCATATTTGGCCCTAATATTACTACTACTACTACTACTACTAACAATAATAATGATCATAATGATAACAATAATAATGAAAATAATAATATCATCAATAACATACATTCACCCATCTTATTTTGTTTTGTTTCTGTTTGCAGGAATTAATGAAATGTTAAATGTAATAATTAAGGGGACTAAAATTTGTATTTATGACATCCCACTGAACATCCCTTAAATATATCATAATTGATATTTAAAGACACTAAACAGCTAATTTCATATTACACTGAAAACAGATCTCAGTGGTGGATAAAGGAAAAATGACAAATGAATTGTCCATTCCTCAGAAAAAAGAAAAAAAAAATTGTTGTTTTGGTTGGACAATGTTAACTAAAAATGCCACTCTTTATTGTGAACACATCATCACCCCCCCCCCCCCCCCCCCCACCCCTCCCTCCCCAGTTAACTGATCCTGGATCCACTACCACCACCAGACCTAGTCTATAATTTTTAGCTGTAATAGGTATAGGTCTAACTAGTTAGGTCTAGTCCCTAGCCCAGGGATGCTGCCACGAACGCTATGCGTTCAGGCTGCCGCAGTAAGGTCTAGACTTACCTGTTTATTTCTCATGTCTCATCAAGTAGGACTTTCCACTTCATCCGGCACCTCCAACAGTTGTTAAGTTATGTAAGGAGACCAAGTAGATCTTCAAGTAGATCAGCCACAGGTTAGTTCCTTGCCATGTTTATCTGATGGAAATCAAAGTCAACATGAATGAGACTAATGAATGCAATACTGAAACAAAGGCCATCCAGCTATTTAATACTCAGGGGAGATTTATTACCTCTTTAAAAAGGCCTTTGATTCTGGTCTATAATCAACACTAATTTATGTACCCCCTTCTCTCTCTCTCTCTCTCTCTCTCTCTTGAAATGTAAAAAATATAAAACCTCATCACCATGATGCTAGCCTAGACCGAAATTTCTCTCTCGTTCGGTCTAGATCATTAGATGCTTGCCTAGCTAGCCTTGGCTTTGGCCTTGGCTCAACTTTAGAAGAAAAAAGTGGGCCAAAGCTCATCTAACATTAGTACACCTAAGCAAATTAACTTTTACTAAGAACCACTACGTTAAAATTACAACCCTGCATTACCAAACTCTGTACATGTAGGCCTACACAAAGTAAACCTTGACCTGGACTGGTCTCTGGAAAATACTAGTATCAACATGAAACCCCCTCTTCATTCTCAAAAAAAAAATCCTGACAAGAACAGCCTACGCTACAGAATTTATTTATTTATTTATTTATTTCTGATATTTATACAGGGTGGCTCATATCACCAATTTGGTGGTCTTCCATGAGGCCCTGTTTGGTAACAATAAAACAAATAACATCAACAATAATCAATATATATAAATACACAAGCATAAACACTACACATTAATCGGTATCCTCATTAGTTAAGTAATCATTCAGTAATATTCATTGACTATTTACAAGAATTTTCGAATCGAATTTTAAATTAAGGATTATTAGCATTGTAAACTGTGAAATAATCAAATTAAAATATGGATGATAACCACACATCAAAATGAGGGGAAAATAATTAATTAACAACACATATACCAAAGAAGTTGCTATGCATAATATCCCCATATAGTTCACAGCTTACATCTCCTCTGCAGATAACAGAGCTTTTAGAGTGTATTTGAAACTGTTTAAAGTAGGCAACATTTTGATAGAAGTTTGAAGTTGGTTCCATACTGCAATTCCAGATATTAGGGGACTATGTTTGTATGTGTCCGTCCTAAATTTAGGTACACGCAATGTATCTCTTACAGCATGTCTTGTGCTGTGATCATGTAGAGAGCTGACATGTTGTAAATCTTTTTTTAAGTATTCTGGTGCCACGCCATGCATTGCTTTATACATCATCA
Source organism: Heliocidaris erythrogramma (assembly GCA_025617745.1). NCBI lineage: Eukaryota > Metazoa > Echinodermata > Echinoidea > Camarodonta > Echinometridae > Heliocidaris > Heliocidaris erythrogramma. The sequence continues at coordinate 11,185,775 of CM046866.1, read as the reverse complement.
CTGCACGTCCAAACTGGAAACGTGTCTGAATAGGCATCCAACCTAACCGACTAAACATATCTTTTGAGGATACATCGAATCCTTCTCCCAACACTATACGGGCAGCCCGTTTCTGAACCTTTTGTAGTTTAATAGTTTGTCTTTGAAATCTTTCGGACCAAACAGAGGAACAATAATCAAAATGAGGAAGGACGATGTAATTATATAGAAGTTTCAGAGACCTAGTTGGAACATAACTTTTTGCTCGCTTAATTACACTAACATTTTTTTGAGCAGTCTTAATAACTTTTTCCACATGTTCCGTCCATCGCAACTCCTCATCGATCATGACACCTAGACACTTGGCAACTTTAACTCTTTTCAGACAACAGTACTGCCGTTTAGTGTGACAGAAAAATCCTTTACACTATTAAGAATTGATCGTGGTCCAATAAGCATCACATTTGTCTTATCAGCATTAAGAACTAGACGGTTTTTTGTTACCCACGAAAAAACATTTTCTAAACCTTTTGTTAGCTTCCGCTCTACTTCTGCAACACTTCTTCCGTTAACTGTTAGAGTGGTGTCGTCGGCATACATATCAACAATACCTTCATCAATACATTTTGGTAAGCTATTAATGTAGATAGAAAAAAGAAGTGGCCCAAGAATTGAACCTTGTGGGACACCCATCACAATTTTTGAGGAACTTGAAGTGGTCCCTTTAAAACAAACCGTCTGTTCTCGGTTAGACAGATATGATACAAACCACTGAACACTCCTATCAGAACAGCCAATGGCTTTCAGTTTATGTAACAGAATATCGTGATCAACAGTGTCAAATGCTTTCCTCAAATCAATGAAGGCAACACCTGTTAATTCATTGTTATCAATATTCAATGACCATTGGTTAACTAATTTCATAAGAGCTGTTGCAGTAGAGTGAAGGGGACGAAAACCTGATTGGTTAGCACACAATATTTCATATTTGTCGAGAAAATCACATAGTTGGAAATTTTTTCAATTTCAATTTATTTATTTCATCATCCAATAAAAATACATTTAAATACACAAATGACATTGTACAAGTAATAATGACGATGAAAAAGGAAACTACAAAAAAAGCGATGAGCTTGAAAACCTGTAGTTCCACAAAGGGTAAAGCATGAATGTACAAAAAAAATAATTAATCCATAAAAAATCAAGTACATGTAGTACATGTAATTACCAAAAAAATGCAAATGTTCACTCCACACACACACACACACACCCACACACTATGTTGTACATATACATAGACACCCTATCCTGTAAGAAAGAGAGAAAGAGAACAGGGAGACAGAGGCAATTTGCGAAAAAGAGAGAAAGGATAAGAACAGAGAGGAAGAAGAGAAGAAGAGAGAGAGAGAAGGAAAGGGTAATAGTACAGAATAAGGTGATGTAAGCTATTAATTGACTTTTACATTGTAGTTGGCAAGAAGACATTTTTTTAACTTGACTTTAAATGAACTTAGGGTTGTACAAGAGGTAAGATCTTTATCAAGTGAATTCCAAATTCGAGGACCCTGATTCCTAACACACTTTAACAATTTAGTCGAACTAACTTTTTCATAGTGTAACTTACAACTGGAGCGAGTATAATAATTATGTACAAACATATTCACAGTAAACAAATTTGCAATATTGACAGGAACCATATTGTTCATTTTCTTATACATTAAAACAGCAATTTGAAATTTATTTATATCATATATATTAAGAGTTTTCAAATAGATAAAAATTGGTTTAGAAATGCACAGCTTTTTCTAGAATCTTGCTTACTACGGATAATATCGATATTGGTCTGTAATTACTGGGAGTGGACATATCACCAGCCATGTAAATTGGAATAACTCTCGCTTTTTTCAAGATTTTAGGCACTTGTCCTGTTGCAATTGACTTATTGATAAGGCACGTTAAAGAGTCAACAATGACATATTTCGCCATTTTCAAAAGACGGCAACTTATTCCATCATCACCTGTTGCTTGATCGTCACTCATGTTTTCAATTTCTTTTAAAACAAATGCGTTCGTGACTTGATGTAGCTCAAACTTTTCTTCAGTATTAGCTAGCTCATTTTCTTCTATAATGATTTCAGCGTGTTTTGGGATATCACGCGTAATATTTTGAGCACAAGTAACAAAATATTCATTAAATGTTTGAGCAATACCTTTGTCATCAGTAATTTTGGTCCCATTCACGTCTAGGCTGCTGGGTAAGACATGATTGGATTTAGGAATAATGTGCTTGATACTCTGCCACATTTTTTTGCTATTCCCTTTACTCATATCTATCTGAGAACTGTGATAATTTCTTTTTTCTTTTTTCAGAAGATAATTCACTTTGTTCTTCAGTTCTTTGTACCTAGCCCATGATGTGTCACCACCTTTCTTAAGCGCCACATCATGGGCATGATCTCTTTCACGCATTGTTTCAATTATATCGTCATTAATCCAAGGGCACGCATTATTTCGTATTCTTTTTTCACATAACGGCATATGTTTATCAACAACATGCATAAATAATTTATGCCACGTCTCCCATGCAATGTCAATATCATCAAAATTTACATATGATCTCCATGGAATTTTTTGAAGATCATATAGAAAATTTGCCCTTAGCGGATTTTTTATTGTTATTGAAACTTCTCACAGTATAGACTAGATAATGGTCACTAATGCTAGTCTTAAAAACACCAGTCTCAGAAAACAACTCGGGATTAGTGACAAAAATCAAGTCAATGATTGAGTATGTATTTTGAGTTATACGGGTAGGCATGTCAACCAATTGCTTAAGACCATATAACTCAAATAGGAATTGTAATTTTTCTGCATTTGTATCTCTTTTATCACTGATAAAATTACAGTTAAAATCTCCCAAAATAGCACAACTAATATTTTCAGACATTACTTTTGCAAGGCATGTATCAAGTTTCTCAAAATAATCTATCGTCGAATTCGGTGGCCTATAAATTGAACCTACCAATATAGGAGGTTTGTGGGGATGACAGAGCTCCAGCCACAAACATTCTAAGTCATTACTGTTTAAATCATGCCTTTGCTTGAAATCATACTTATTGGATACGTACATAGCAACGCCACCGCCATGTCTGTTTCGGTCTTTACGAAGCAATCCAAAGCCATCTATGTTTAGTTCAGAGTCAGGTATTGATGAGTCACACAGTGTTTCATTCAAACATACTATATCAAAAGGCTCATTTTTAAGTAAGATTTTCAGCTCATCAATCTTATATATAAGACTGTGAATGTTTAAGTGAGAAAACTTAATGCCCCTTTGATTTATTGTGGGAATACATCCATTTACTAAATCCTTTAATTTGTCGGTATGTGACTTGTCGGTATCAACATTTTCAGAACTGACATCAGTACTATTAAACGAAGGTGACTTTGGCATTACTTCAAAAGATCTGTCATGTTCATTCTTTT
>CM046866.1:10497310-10577310 GCA_025617745.1 Heliocidaris erythrogramma | reverse complement strand
TGAGGAAGAAAACAAGAGATAAATAGAGAGAAATGGAAGAAGGATAATAAAGAGAGAATAAAGAGAATAAAGAGGGGGAGAACGGAAGAGAGGGAGGGAGAGAAATCGGAAGAGAGAAAGAGAGAAGGATTGTGATAAAGTGAGAGGTAAGAGATATAAAGAGGGAGAGAAAGAGAGAGAGAAGGGCAGGAAAGAGAGAGATGGAGAGAGGGGGGAGAATAAGTTTGATAAAGAGACTGGGAAAGAAAACAAGAGATAAATAGAGAGAAATAGAAGGAGGATAATAAAGACAGAATGAGGAAATAAAGAGGGGAGAACGGAAGAGAGGGAGGGAGAGAAATGAAGAGAAAGAGAGAGAGGGGCAGGGAGAGAGAGATGGAGAGAGAGAGAGGGAGAGAGAGAGAGAGAACTTGGTAAAGTGTATGTAGATCTGTATTGATTTCCTACTCATTCATCCTCAACGTGTTCGACACAAACACTTTCTAATCAAAGTGGTATTGTCAGGTGGGAGCACTGATTTATCTATTTTTCTCTCCACGTCTATCAACCTGTCACTGCTTACAGAATGGAAGCAGTGGAAATTAATAAAGAAAATGTGATCTACAGTAGATATTAAACTATTTAAAAATTAATTTGTTATTATCTTCTCTTTTTTTTGGGGGGGGGGGGGGGTAATAAATTGTTTATAAAATATAAAGCAATGTTTGCACAAACAAATTATCGAAAGACTCACAATGGTAAAGTAATATTTTGCAAGAAAAAAAGAAGAAAGGAAATAAGGACCCAAAGATTTGATCTAAAGTAGATATGAAACTAATTTACAAATTTAAAAATTGTACATCTTCAGATAGATCATAATATCGTGTATGTTTGATACGCTTTTAAAGATAAATTTGAGTTCTGGTCATGCACTTACATTGAGCAAGAAACTGTCTCAAAGCAATTGGGAAAGGTTGATCACGTCTACATGAATTGTTGTATACTGTGAGGTTTCGGAATCATCAAAATGATAAGTAATTGACCCAGTCTCGCTGAAATTAAAGCACATGCACTGCACACAGAAATGGGTAAGTGGGACTGACCACTGATGTATGTGGTTTGAATGTTCGGCCTTAACACTTAAGCTATTTTGGGGGGTCATATTTCGAATATAAGGGCAGTTGAAGAGCTAACAGTTTTCAAGGGACATTTCTATTATGATGCTCTTCCAAATTGACATGAAAGGAATGAGAAAGCTCACAAATTATTTTTCACCTTTCCTACAACTCAACTTTCTCTTTAAGAACTTCTATAAGCAAGCGAAATTCCAAATGATAATTTGTCTAAGGAATACTGGGATCTGTGCAGTTGTATTGATTGTGTTGTATTGAATCGAATCGTTTTCATTTATTGCTAAAATGTCCAAGGTTACGATGAATTACGGCACGACAGTGAAATAAGTACTCATTCGTTATCTATAAGTAGAGCCAACGAAATAGCTAAAGCCATTCCATGTCAGTTCTGTTCAGTACACCACAATAATGAGGATAAACAATACATTTGTTAACGCATATGAATAAAAACAATTATGACAGACGGAAAGAAAAAAAAAGACACGGAGAGAGAATTTCAGAAAAAAACTAAAGAAAAGAGTATTGGCGGGTTTATATCAAATATGCTGATCTAGTGTGTCGAAGGAGATCCACTCACCCCTTTAGGAGAAATAAAAGCTATGAAAAGTTTATTTTCTGGAAGAAAATTCCATTTTTGGTTCTCCCCTCCCCTTTCCGCCCTTCTTGTGAGCAAGCCAGGGACGGGTTGGCGAGATTCCTGAAATACAGTCAGTGTCGGAAAAAAGTTGCTCCCATCCTATACCCCTTCTAAAAGCTAAGAAAAGGCTATTTTCTGGGAGAACATTCCATTTTTGGGGGATATTTTTGTTCTTACCCTCCCCCTTCCACCTTTCTTGTGAGCAAGCCAGGGAGGGCTGGCGAGATTCCTGAAATAAAGTCAGTGTTGGAAAAAAGTTGCTCCCATCCTACCCCTCCCCCCCCCCCCCCCCCGTTTTCGGGCATGTAGACTTACATGGCTTGTGAGGTATACGTGTATAATCTTGTTTTGAAATGGAAACACCACTCATCGACGAATTTGTACGATAAATGCTCGTCCCAAGATGACTGAAAACGTGCCCTATTTCTAAAGAAAATTCGAATAATATTTCCTGATTCAATCTTAACTGAGTTATCGGTATTCACTGTATTTGGATTTTTTTCACGAAGACGGTCTATAAGCACAAGAAGTTAAAAGCCCTGCGGGCTGCATGCCCTAAACCATTTCTATACCCACCTATGTACAGTTTACCTTCGCAACAAAAATAGAGGTGACAATGAAAAAAATTAACCGTCTACACTGTCATTCCTCACTCAAACTAAGCTTTTGCACTTTCAGTCATACCCCCAGAGATCCAGAAAGCCGAGGAAAATGATTACAAGTGGAAAAAGCAGCTTCCACAAGTTCATTTTCTTTCATATCAATTTACTGCCGCCCGAAGAAACAAGAAGTCCCAAGCGCACGTGATTGTACGCTGAAAGTTCCTTTACTTCACGCCAGGGAAATACAATTGTTACCACGAGACCGACTTGACTTACGTTGAAGTTGTTTTTCTAGAAATCAAACTATTAGGGCGGATGATGTTTTGTAAGTATATATTCACTGAGATAAAGATCAAACAAAGTTCGAAATGGAGTAGATTTTCATCTTTGATTTTATGCTTGATATAGTGGTGACATGACAGATAGCCTGTGGAGTTTGGTTTATAAAGCGCTGTTTTAAAAAAGTTCACTGACATTTTATCCGGTATTGTGAAATGCTTTCTTACAGCAACAGGTCATGCAGTTGCTCAGTTCTTAGAAATACTAAGAGAGAGAGAGAGAGCGAGAAAGAGAGAGACAGAGTCACAGAAAGAAAGAGAAAGAAAGAAATAGAAAGAGAGAGTGAGAGAGAGCAAGAAAAAGAGAGAAATAGAAGAGAGAGAGAGAGAGGGGGGATCCAGCCACACAGATATACATTCAAGCCGAGGAGAAGAGGTAGAGAAAAGGAGAAACACAGAGAAAGGGGAGTTGGGATGCGAAAAATGTCAGAGGATAGAGAAAGAGAGATAGAGAGATAGATAAAGGAAGAACCAAATGGATTGGAGAGGGATAGACAGACAGACAGACAGATGGACTCAGGAGGGAAAAAGTGTGTCAGTGTGATAATACGAGAATGAAAATAATACGACAGGTTAAGACATTTTTTTAAATGCGTCTGTGCCAGACGAGAAACGCAAGTTTATAAGCAGATAAGCATGAATCTCATTATTTTAAAGGAAATAAGAGGGGAGACAAGAATCAAATAGATAAAAATAGATACCGATATAAGCAGATGGATAAACAGAGACAAAATATATGCCCATCATTTCTAAAGAGAATAATATACATTAGAGAGCTAATTATAGAAGGAAAGACACGAGGGTTTGATAGAACGTGTTTGATAGTATTTAATCACCAAGAAAAAAAATCGATATCTACAGCGTTTAACAAGATGAGAAAGAGTAAGATTTCTTGAAGAAGACACGAAGCTGACATTATACAGGACTAATCACGAACTTGCCAGGTTAAGTGCAATTCACGGGGTGCAATCTCAAACCCATTTGTAAAGTAACCCGTAAGTGCTAGCTTTTAATGACGTCATGAGAGAGGGTGAACGAGGTATATCTACCAGAGAATAAAAGCGTGTGGAAAGGATATTTGGATGTATAGGACAGGACAAAATAAATCGAGAGAAGAGCGAGGTCGTAAAGTCATCTGAGAAAATCATAACAACCGTTAAAGTTTGCCAATCACCAAGAGATATTTTACTCTGTATTTTAGGAGTTCCATCTTGCAATTATATAAAACAATATTATTGCTATAGAAAAAAAAGATATTGCAAGTTTAAATACATGTTCAATAAACCTAAAAGTGAATTACATGAGTTGACTAATCGACGCACCCGTACGCAATCGCATAGAATAGGACCTGCACGGAACCCAAGTCCGACTTGGGTTCCGTGCGAACCCTATCTATGACGTTGTATATTATCATTTTCTATGTACTCCTTTAACCGTTAATTCATAGAATGTAAAGTTTGTGGGGTTGATTTTATAGCTGAACACAAATAATTTTGTAGGTGATGAGTACCCTATAAGAAAAAAACCTGAAAACAACTGTCAAAAAGAGTAGCGACGATAACTATATATTCTTCTCTTACGTTAAAAGGGTAGTTTCGACAGTCAGCCAAAGGGTAAAAACAAAATATTGAATGATGCTAATAAAAGAAATGCAGACAAGGAAAAGGATTAGACAAAACAAGAGGTTAAAGATAAAGTTGAGTTCTGGTCATGACACTGAATTGTGAAACAAAGCAATAGTCCGCTTCTGTAATGTATACAAATTTATGCACATATTTATGCACATATATTCTCTGAGCATCTAGTGACGAGCTATTCCAAGAACCTGCTTTTTATAAATGAGCCTCAATGCTTGGAATCCAGTTTGCATACATTATTTGTAGCTATGTCCAGCAAGCCTCTGGCAAGCTTTCAGGTTGTCAAGAACAACCTTTGTTTGAAAGGTATGCATAAAATTTGCATACATTACCGAACAGGTCTATTGGGAAAGGTTGATTATACTGGGCGTTTTCAAAAAAAAAAGAAAAGAAAACCCAATTTGAAAATTTCCTACAAGTGGACTATATATTTACTGGTGTTTAATTTCATATCATATGAAAGAGTAATTAATTTGCTTGCCAGTGGTTACTTTTTTACGTTTCCAGGGTCACGCGTCAATGAACACCATTGTCTTCAACATTTTGTGCAAAATTCCAGTTGGTTCACTTTCTTGTAAAACACAATAGGAATGTAAACGAAGAAGCTTGACTGGGGAGGAATTGTTAATTTGTAAACAAATCTTTCGGCATATTACTCCCAGTGTTATACACTGGGAGTAATATGCCGAAAGATTTGTTTACAAATTAAAAATTCCTCCCCAGTCAAGCTTCTTCGTTTACTAACCATTGTTCCACGGCGGACCGTTTGAATATTAATGAGTCAGAAAGAAGAGGATCTTGGGTATTTGATTCTAGTTCGTCGTGACTTGGCCGTGAACCAGAATAGCCTGGTGGTTAAGTCGCTGCCCGGCAAGCAGTAGATGACAGGTTCGAATCCCGCTGGTTCCAATTTTTTCTGACTTGTGTTTTTCATTATAGATCGAGCATACGATCTTTAACACTGGGAGTAATATGCCGAAAGATTTGTTTACAAATTAACAATAGGAATGGTTTGGGTTGAATGGCTCTGTCACCTATAACTTGGTTGCTGTTCATGGCCATCCGTTAGTAAGCAAATATCATAATGATTAATTTTACACCTTAACAAAGAGTCTTATGAACTTCACAAAGCATGGGCCGAGTTTTTAGTCATAAACCTTGACCAAGAAGAAGTGAGATCTTCAGAGAGCACAGAGAACATGTTTGTTTGTCTTGAGTGCTGCAGGCATCTTCCGCCGATTTTCAACTAAAAGCTGACACTTTTGAAAATCAGCAAAGTAAAATCTTGAATTACACGTATGGTATGAGCTTTTCGATTTGCCTGCTATATGCTCTTTGTCTTTGATTTGCAATTCTTTGTGATATTGCAATCATTTTCGTTGGCACTGGTTTTTTGGCATACAACCTTGTTAAAATGCACAGATATTGTCTTCTTTGCAAAATGATTCCTATCTAAAAGGGCTTTTATAAAGCAAAAATCGTGAATCATTAACACAAATTTGAAAAAGAAAAATATCCACAATGAGAATTGGAGCACCCAGGCGATTTCACAAAAGGCATCTCTTAACATCATGCCTATTGTGTTTTACAAGAAAGTGAACCAACTAAGTTTTTGCACAAAATTTTGAAGATAATTGTGTTCAGTGATGCATGATCTTGGAAACCTAAACGAGTTACCTTTGGAAAGAATATGAATTACTCTTTCATATGGTATGGATTTCATCGTCAGTAAACATATAGTTCATTTACAGGAATTTTTCAAATTGGGTTTCCTTTTTTTTTTAAACGCCCAGTATAGCACATAAGAATTGGTGTCTACTGTAAGGTTTTGGAACCACCAAAATGATAAGAAATTGAGTCAGTCCTGCTGAGAGTCAAATGCTTTGCATACAGAAATGTGTATATGGGACTACACACAAATGTTCGGCCCGAATATTTCAGCTGTTTTTGTCATATTTTCAATGTGAGGGCATTTGAAGAGCAATCCTATGATAATCTTCCATACTGACATAGAAGGAATGAGGAAGCTCACAAATTATTTTCACCCTTCCCAGAACTCAACCTTCCCTTTAAGATCAGATATATACAAAGAAAAAAAAGTATGCAGAGAAAATGAATTACGTTGAAAATCTTAGGATCCAGAGGAATGATGCAGAAAGAACGTATGATGGAGAGTGAGGGGGAGAGAGCGAGAGAGAGAAAGAGATAAAGAGAAAGAGAGAGAAAGAGAGAGAGAGGAGAAAGAGAGAGAAAGAGAGAGAGAGAGAGAGAGAGAGAGGGAGGAAGGAGAGAAAGAGGGAGAAACCGAGACACAGAGCATGCAGAGTGAGAGATAACTTAACTAATTGACGGTTGAATATTTTTCCCTGACTGCTAGGAAAGCAAGTATATAATTATATGCTTTATAGGCAAGCAACCACGGGGACCTATGGCTTTAAGTCATATCCGAGGCACTTGGCAATGAGGATTAATTAATGCCTTTCCAAAGGGCACTGGAGCATCTTCTTGGTTTCGAACCCGGGACCTCCCAGTTACGAGACCACAGCTCTACCACTGAACCATCACGCCTCCAGATAAAGAGGTAGGAAGAGTGGGAGGGGAGGAAGGGATAAGGAAGAGAGAGAGAGAGAGAGAGACAGAGAGAGAGGGAGAGAGAGATGGAAAAGAGGGGGGGGGGGTGTAAGACAGGGAAGGATGGTATACAGGGTAGGCCTGTCACTAACTGCATAAGAGTGTGTATCATGTGATACCCTTGCTTTCGCATCAGCGGTTCCATGGTGTAACGGTTAGCACTCGAGACTCTGAATCTCGCGATCCGAGTTCGAATCTCGGTGGGACCTCATTTTCGTTCTCTTTTTCATTCTCATGTTGACTATTTGAAATATCACTTTAGGTGGCTGGTCACAGTAAGGTAAATATTACATTTAAAAAATCCATATAAGTTTTTAAAAGTTTAATAATATTATGCCTTTTTTGTGCTACGAATACCTCTATTTCAATCTAAATATTGCAATCATTCAATAATTTCATTAGCTAAAATGTTGGAAGTTCAGGCAAACATTTTAATACAGACTAACAAAATACATATTATTCACTGATATAAATTTACAACCGATATGATTTGGATAGTGTGCACAAAGAAATGCTAATTTCATTTTGTCAGATACCTCACGCCTTTTGCACACAAGGAGTCATTTCAAATGCTTTTATCAAGTCAGTGAAGGCAATAAGCCCATACGCCAATAATTCAACGCAATGTCTGTACCGTTCATTTTGAATTCACCTTCTGTAAGATATTGCTCTAACACAGTGCGCCAAAGCCTGGTCCAATTGCTGACGCAGCCCTACGTCAGTTGACAAAGGATATTACAAAATGTACAAAGCAGGATTATAATCGTATATTTTCTTCAATGAATTTGTTTCTCTCTCGCTGGAGATTAAAACAAAGTTTTGCTTCGAAATGAAGGTGTACCCGTTACATCAAAAAGAAGCTCATCATCAGAAATTATTTGACAGTCTTTTGGAAAATAAAATAACCTTTTTTCTCTCTCTTGATTCAAATGCCAGATGACTTTTCACTGCAATATCCCCCCTTCCATGCGATCAGAATGACATACGGCACAGCATTTTTCTTTTAAAGTCATGCCGGCACTGTTCCCTTTTAATTCAGACGTGGACAAATACTAATAATAGATTTGTTCTTTATTTCCCCTAGAAATAAAAAAGTTATCTTATTCAATGGATGTAACCATAGAAGGCACGGCAATCGCCAAAACAAACTAACTCCACTTAACGGACAGCAAATCTACTGTTCAGATCGGGGTGAAGAAGATGTAAAAGTCATTACTAAAAACACTTGCCAAGTGACATAACATCGTGATAACGATTGAACGAATTGGGGGGACAGAATCGATGGATATCTAGCATCGCATGGCGCGTTGAAAATGGCATGAACTTTTGATAGGATGATAATGGCAAGGCGATATTGTGAGAAGCTTTTAGCGCGTCGATCTAACCTCGTGATAGGCCCCTATGGGGGAGGTAGGTGAGCCAGAAGTCTTGCGTAAGCGGCTGACAGACAATGGCATGATAAGAAGGGAGATTATTCTATTTATTAAAAAAAAAGTGTCTCAACGACCTCTTTTAAAAGTGAGTTCATGCCAGGTTTTATTTGTGATTATGCTCCTTTCCGGGCATCCGGGAACTTTCGTCGTGATTGCAGCCGCTGGGTGAAAACAATAGCTTGGCAACGCGTAGCAACACATTGACTTTGCACGCACTTTGTTTTTTTCTCTTCTTCATCAAAATGCCGAAAATTTGCTGTGCCTTAGGTTGTCACAACCACAATATGGTGCAGGGATAATCTCTTTCATTTTGTATATTTCCTGATCGCGTTAAATACCGCGAAAGATGGGGAAAATGGGTTGACGCGATCGAAATCTGCAAGAAAAATCAAGATAACAACAAAAGCTGGGAACCGACGTAATACGTTCGGCTCATTTGTTCGGATCATTTCATAATAGGTACATGTTTTGCTGATATTCCGCTTCAGTCTTATATATAAATATATAAACATATATTTATCATTAGAGCTATATACATTTCAAAGTCAGAAAAGGTGTTATGGGAACCCAAAACAATAACTCGCTCATGCAGCTGTTCACTACTCGGTATCATAACGGTATGGGACTTTTTACAGTCCCACCTACTCAGTTTTGTGAAAGCTTTTATATATATATATATATATATATATATATATATATTTTTTTTTTTTAATTCCCTGAATACGACATCAACCACTCCGATAGGTATGAGGTTATCCTGCAAGGAGTGAATTTCCGATGATGTTCGCTGTGCGAGAGTCGTTCTATGTGCATAAAAATAAAATACAATGGATTTATTGCATGCAAATTCTACGTGTGGGACCGAAGTCAACTAAGTGCGAAGCTCAAGCGAGCCGTGTTTTCACCCACTGAGGCGTTACTAGGGTCGCAGTTAAGAAAGTGACGTCACGACGGAAAGGAGAGCTCTAAAAGGCTTACTCTAGCGACGCTCATACGGGACTTGTAGTTTCGAAACTTTAGCGAAACATTAAGTTAACGAAACAACAGCTCACTAACAACGACGAGGGTTCACACGGCCCGAAACAACGACGCTCGTTGTTCTGAGACTACATGTCAAGCGTTAGTCATGTAACATGAGCAGAGAGGTCATCGTTAGATTGCTAAACTTAAAGTTTATTCTGTCCACATGGTCCGTAACTACGAGGAGGACCACCCGCTGCTCGTGGTTCAGGCGTTAACCACAAGCTCGCTTGTGGTTCTGGAACTACAAGTAAAATTAAAGTTTCGAAACTACGAGTCCGTTCATACGGTCTGAAACTACAGCACAACTACAAGATAACTTCAAGTTTTGAAAGTACAAGCTTAGCTCCCTTCGTGTGAACCTGACTTCTGTCAGGTTTTGTAATCCACACGGTGTGATATTTCATGTCATTTTTTCTTACATTCCCGTTGCATATTATGATCTAATTTCGCGCTCAGGAATATTTCTTTATTGTATGATAAATGCACGCTGGAGACATTGTCTGATTTCATAACGATATTGATGCATGACAGTGCTGACAGTGGAGACGCATAGAAAGAATAATGATGCAATTTAAAACAGATCTGTGATATAAAAGATGTTTTATTGAAACAAATCACCAATTTCCTATGTTTAATGGATGGGGCTCAAACAATCGCCGGATGATTTAAAAACCAGGCACTCGCATTTCATCTTTGTAGTCCCAAAATAAAAGGATATACATGTATTTTATCCAATCAACCGGATATTATTGTTCGATCATTTTAGTCCATGTCTAACTATCATCCGCTCTCTCTCTCTCTCTCTCTTTCCCTCCCTCTCTCCTTCTCTGTTTTTCTCCCTTGCTGTCTCTTTTTGTTCCACTCTCTTGCTCTCTCTCTCTCTCCTTTTTATCTCTCCCTCTCTCTCTCTCTATTCTCTCTCTCCATTCTCTTCCTGCATCCATCTCTCCTTCAAGTCTCTACCTCTCTCGCTCTCTCCCTCTTTCTCTCCCCTCTCTCATTCTCTATCTCCCCTCTCACTTTCTCTTCTCTTTCTTTCTTATCCTCGCAATATCTCTCCCCGTGTCTTCCTTTATTCATCTCCCTTCCAATCTTTTTATCTATCTCTTGCTGTCTCTTTTTGTTCCTCTCTCTCTCTCTCGCTCTATTCTCTACTTCTGTATCCCCCCTCTCTCTATCCTTTTATCTACTCTATCTCTCCCCTCCTCTTCCTGTGTCTATCTCTCCTTTCAGTCTCTCTCTCTCTCTCTCTCTCATTCTATATCTCCCCTCTCACTTTCTCTTCTCTTCTCTCTCTTTCTTATCGTCGCAATATATCTCCCGTCTCTTCCTTTATTCATCTCTCTTTCCAATCTTTCTTTCTCTTTCTTTCTCTCTCTCTCTCTCTCTCTTTCCTTCTCTCTCCACTATCCCTCTGTTACTATCTCCTCTGACTCGTGCATCATTTTTGACAGTACTGCCCACAAAAATATTCATATCTACCATATCTACTGCAGAATAATGCCCTGAACTGTCACAACTCTATAAACCCAGTCGATCGGATCTCAAATAAATGTAGTAGACTCCTATAGTGAATCCTCTGTCATATTTGATATGAATGACCTTCATCTTTATAAAGGGGATAGAGCCACGCCTGTCATTTTCCATTCACATAGGAATGATCATCAGAGTAGAGAAGGTATGATTTAAAGGTCTTTGTCACAATTCTATGTAACCCAGTCGATCGGAAAAACACCCCTCCCCCCCCCCCCAAAAAAAAAAACAAAAAACACAACGTTTAGTTGGCTCCCAGTGTATCCTCTGCATGTCATAATACAAATCGTTGGCCTTATGCCAAAAGGCCCTTAACGCTATAGACTTTAGTGTGATAAGGCCCTTTTGGCATAAGGCCGACGAAATGATCTTCAGCTTTATCAAGGTCACAGAACCACGCCTGCCATTCTCCATCTCTCTATATCACTCTTTCTTCCTCTCCCCCTCCTTCCCCCTTCTCTCTCTCTCCCTCTCTCTCTTTCTCTCTCTCTCTCTCACCCTGCCTTCTTTCTCTATATCTCTACCTTTCTTTCTTTCTTTCTCCTCTCTCTCTCTCTCCCTCTCTCATTCTATTCTCTTTCTCTTTCACGTGCACTCTCTTTCGGTCTTTCCCAGTGTTTTTCATCCTTCTGTCTCTTTTCCTCTCTCTTCCTCGTTTATCTTGTCTTTCACAATAATATTTCTCTCTTCTGCATCCACATTTTCTCACTAGCGCCTTAACGATCCCGATTCCCATTGTATCTACCTCGCTGTCTTCCTCTTTCCGAACTACTCAGTCATTCAGTCTTTAAAAAAACAATGATAGCAATATTTTGATCTTTATTATCTTTTCAGATGATTCTCTCCATCCATCTCCACCACCGGTTCTTCTTTTCAGTCTGGTTCCTTCAAAATCAGTCCGTCTGACGCGGGGAAAAAAAGATCTACGCTCGGGACGTATCTCAGCTCACATCCATCAGGAAGAGGGCGACGAAAGGAGGATAAACAGAGCCTTCCTCATTAACCTTTAAGATGCCAAGCAACTTAAAGCTATACCAAAGTTAAACAAGCGACTGTAATGAGACATAGAGCCTTCTCAAATATCAGTGGCGTAGCTTCATATATTAGGGGACAGAGGAGCCCCCCGCCCCTGGTTGATGGATGGCACATGCATAAAGAAAATGGCAGATAAAAAAGGATAGTCACCTGGCAGACCAGGGTCCCGTTTCATAAAACTTGTTGTCAGTAACAGCTGCCACATTTCTATGACAAATTTGCTCTGAGCCAATCAGGTGCAAGGATTTCAGTAGCTTATAACTATCGTAACTTGTTATTGATAGCTAGTTTTATGAAACAGGGCCCATGTAAAAAAAAAAATTTCAATCAAGGAAGGCTTCTTGAATGATCTTATTATTTCCTGATCAAAATTCTCATAATAGATGAGTTGATTAACAAATAAGATTTAGATATTTCACAAAATTATTGATAAAGGCTTTTATTGACTTTCGGTAAAAGAGTATAAAACTGTCAAAGACTTGTAGAGGGGAAAAGAAATAGAATAGTAGTAACTCTACAGCAGTGTTCGAAATAAAAGAAGGCTGTTACTCTTCACGAAATCCTTATCTAAAATAAAATGTGCTTTACGTAAAAGGAGACAATATTTCACAGGTCCATCACTTCAACCAAATGAAACACTACATAATTATTTGCCTCGTAAATCAAAGCAGAAAAATATCTCCAAAATCATTTTCCATCCAAAGGTTTATTTTCTTCCCTTTAAATTCCGAGGTACCCCTCTAATTGGCATGTTATCGTCACTCACACGCTTGATTTCAAAGAAATTTTCAATTCGTGACATCTACTGTCGCTCATTGAAGATTTATTAACCTTTAGCAAGGGCCATCGGAGGAAATTACTGATGCCCATGCCTGTTATTAATGCCAGTCATGAAGTCATTCATCTTGAGGAAATGACTCGAAAATTGTCATCCACCCGATGATTTATTCGTATGTTTTTGCTACAGTACTCAAGACACATGTTTCTTGCATTCTTATCATGTTTGGTTTTTTATGTCCGAGTCTTGTGACATGAAACACGCTATCATGATCGCGATATACCTTGTGGAAAATGCCCTTATTAGATAACCTCTCCATGCATACCAGCATAAAATTTCTGTTTGGAATTTTGAAGAGAATCGAAGAAAGAGAGTGAAAAATATATAGAGAGAGAAGGACAGATGGACAGAGGAATAGAGATGAGAGACAGAGACAGAGACAGAGAGACAGAGAGAGAGAGACAGAGAGACAAACAGACAGACAGACAGAGAGCGCATAAGCAAAGAGATAGAGAGAGGGGGATAGATAACAAGAAAGAGAGAGGGAGAGGCGCAGAGAGAGAGGGGGAGCCAGTGTTCATTCCTTTTCTACATTATGTCTTCTTTTTAAAGAACATAAAAATATTCACAAATTGGAGAGAGAGAGATAGACAGAGAGAGAGGGGAGAGAGAGAGAGAGACAGAGAATTAAGCGGACACTATAGCCTCAACCAGTCAAAATCATCACAGTGAGAACGGATCTGAATGATGCAACAAAAGACATATATATAAAGTCGTACTAGAGAGATATAAATTAAGAGAAAACGGAGTGAAAGAGGAAAGCCGAAATGCTAGAAGTGGATGTCGGAAAAAGGAGTGAAACACAAAAGGAGTGTACAAATCTAAGACAGTTTGACAAATAATTTATTAAACCGGAAGGAAAAAAATAATACAAATTTGAGAGCAAACTCCAAGAAATCGAGTGCAATTAGAGATATAGGTTACATGAGGTAAAGCCTACAAAGTACTGCCACTTTCTAAAGGAAAACTTCCTATTCTCAAGTCAGAAAAGTCGCATTTTATTGACCTCCTTCCGAAGCGTCTAAATCCCTTACCAATTTACCAAATTGCAAATAGCAATCCTCCACGTCCACATCTACTCCTGAAAGTATGGATCCTGACTCTTCTAAGAATGGAAAGTAGGATGAAAACTGTTTTTTCTGTATGTTTTTCTCTTTCTCTCTCTCTCTCTCTCTCTCCCATACATCTCCTCTGTTCGCTCTTTTCCTTTCTCCCCTCTCTCCATCGCCATCCCTTCCTTCTTTTCTATTTTTCTCCCCATCTTTTCTTCCTTTCTTCCCCCCATCTTGCTTTCTTTCTTTCTCTCTTTCTTTCTTTCTCTCTTTCTTTCTTTCTCTCTCTCTCTCTCCTTCCTTTTCATTTCGTTAGTTTATTTTTTCTCTCCTTCTATTTCTCCTACCCCCTCTCTCTGTCTTTCTTTACCCCCTCTCTCTCTTTCCCTCTCTTTTTCTCATTTTCTATCCTCTCAAAGTATGTGGTGTCAACGGTAAACTGTATGAGGTATACTTTTTAGAACATGCAATTTTCAAATTGCAATTTACCATGTCCACATCTACCGCTGAAGTATCGCTCTTCCAAGAATCGAAAACTTATCACAAGGTTCTCATTTCTCTGTCTTTCTATTTATCTTATTTATATCTTTCTCTCCCCTCTCTCCTTGTCATCCCCTCTCTCTCTCTTCCACCATGTCCACATCTACCGCTGGCGTATGACTCTTCCAACAATCGAAATCTTGGTGAAGGATCTCTCTCTCTCTCTCTTTCTCTCTTCCACCATGTCCACATCTACAGCTGGCGTCTCTCTCTCTCTCTCTCTTGTACTCCTTATCTCTCTCATTATGTCTTCCTCTCTCTTCTCTCTCCTTGTCATTGGCGTAGATCCGTGCATTCCGCTTCTTTTAATTGCGGCGGGGGGGGGGGGGGGGGGGAGGGGTGGATTTGTTCTCCATGAATGGTCATCTCCCCCCCCCAACCAGTTGAAAAGAAATTCTTGCATATTTACGCCCGTGCTCCTTGTATTCCCTCCCTTCTCTCTCTCTCTCTCTCTCTCTCTCACACACACAACACACACACACACACCAAGTTCACAACTAGCGCTTTAAGTATAACTCTTCTAAAAATCGAAAACTGGGTGAAGGTTCTATCCCCCATTCCCCTCTTATCTCTCTCTCTCTCTCTCTCTCTTTCTTTTCCTATCCTTCCCCTTCTATCTCTCTCCAAAGATGACGGTCTTTGAAATGTATGAAAAAATGGTTTCCAGTTGTCTTGATGGACTAGAAAATGTTCAGGTTCAATCACACTCGGTTCAATATGCTTGTGACTTGTGTTTTATTCATGTTTATGTCGTAGAATCGATATCTGTCAGTGGAAGCGCAGGTAAATGTCTTTTTGTCAGAAGTACTTCTCAGCTCAAACATTTGTTTAAAACATTGGAAATATTGTGCAGTAAGTCGACAGTTTAAGAACTTGTGCTTGACAAAACGTAGCGCTTATAAGTGCATTAAATAAATCTCACCAGGTACCCACTTGCTACACCTGGGTCGAGTGTGGCAAATATAGATTATTGTCTTGCCAAATTACGACGTTAGTGCTGCATCAAGGATTTGAACCCCTGGTTCACGTCGCGAGACTTATCCACTAAACCACAACACCGATACAATTGCTTTCATAGCAAAAACAAAAACAAAAACAAAAGAAAAGAAACGGAAAGAAAACGAAAGAAATAAAGAAAGAAACAGAATACACCAAATTCCTGTGCAAGATATTTTCTTTCCATAGCGCCTACTTATTTCACGGTAACCTTCACCGATGAACTACGAACAAACATCACCTGAAATGCTTTCAGTATTCCAGCCCCCTTTCATGCTTTTAATCCCACAAGAAATCTCCTAAAACATAAAGCATCGAGCACTCCGGGTAACGAAATATGTCAGTGGTCGAAATCTCTACGGAGGACTGTTTTGACAATGCCCAGGTGCGATGCTCGATCCTTGCTTCGTGCATTTACATCAGAGCGAAGCTGGTTAATCTGAAATTCAAATCACCAGTTCTTCAGAGAGATCAAAAACAATACTCATCAATACCTGAGGATCTTTCAAGAGACCTAGATGCGACTGTTAAGTACTCCATCGTTATCACATCTGCTAATTCTTCTTTAGGCAGTAGGCATAAAGTTTGGCGTATGCTTGTCTGAAGTGGGTGCGTCTTTACGAGTTTTAACCCTGATTTAGTTAAGCCTTACTCAATCTTGAATATTGAGAATAATTTTTTTATGTGAAAGTTCTGTTTTGACAATTGTGAGCATTTTTTTTCTATAGATATAATTTGACGTGGAAACATAAGGGATGTCATTGCGAATCGCTTTTGTTCGTTTATCTGTTTGTTTGTTCTTTTTTACCATCGGAGAGCGACTCCACTGTAAAAATGGCCCATTCTTTTGATGTAGTCATAAGCATGGAATTGTTTGATTTTGAACTTTTTGACAATTAATTGATTGCGATCTGTTCATGACGGGAAAGCAAGAAAAGGAATTCGTCCTTACAATAGGATTGTTTTCATCTATAATCAGGTTCTTGGGAGGCTAAACTCCTGTTTTTAGCTGGCCAGGCTCCCGAAAGGGGCTTACATCCTGAAGGGCTGTGAGGGGGAAATTATGAAATACCCTGTTTTAGCCCAAGGAATAAGTGGCTACGGACCCTGGTAATATTTTGGTTCACCGCTCGTGTCTATTTAACATGTAGAATATGCAGATAAGAAAGTCATCTCTTCCTTGCTACGATACATTTGAAATCAAATGTTGCTCGGATTTTGCTTCGAACCGCTTTCCGTTATCACACACATTTTTTCTCGGCGATCGATGCGTACTTGCTGCTTAGTAAATTAGTTATCTGTGATTAGAAAGGGACAGAAATTCCATACGGATAGTCATTTCCTTTTCTTTCTGTTTTTACTGAATGGGACTTGCAGATCTGTTCTTTTCACGTTTTCCACGTTCGATTAATTTATTGAACCAGAAGCGAGGACTATATAGTCATGCTTAACAAAGGGGAAACTTACTTTGTTAAACTAGAGTTTAGACCTATACCTTAAACCCAGCGTCGTGTTTGAATTTTAGTAGAATGCGGACAAAAGTTTCCTAATTGAATAAGAAGAAGCTTGGTATGGATGCACTCAAGGTAATCGTTAACATCCGAGATGCTATCGGTTGTTTTCAGAGGTATCGAAAACCACAAATGCGAAAGACGAGCGTCTCCTACGCACTCTTATTTAGTTTGTCGCACTCTGCATGATGCGTACTTAAATCTTGAAAACAAAATGAATTATTTACTTAGAAAACATCTTTCAGCTGGGATAACGTATTGGTCGTGGTTTCGGGGGGGGGGGGGGGGGGGGGGGGGACAGAGCAAAAGGCAGAATCATCCGGGGTGCATACTTGTACAATGGGAAACCACAAAGCTTTTGAAGAATAAGCTACTGAGCGATATCAACACAGTTAACTCAAACAAGAAAGAATATTCGAGGAGTAATGATTTTTGTTCCTTAATGGCTGTATCAGCAATTTTGTGAATATACATTGGCTACGTTCATACTGGACTTTTGATTTCGAAACTTTAAGTTAGCGAAACAATGACTCACTAACAACGACGAGGGTTCACACGGGCCCGAAACAACGACGCTCGTTGTTCTGAGATTACAAGTTGAGCGTTCGTCATGAACAGAGAGGTCATCGTTAACAAGTTTGCTAAACTTAAAGTTTATTCTGTCTACAGGGACGATAACAAGGAGTCCGTTCATACGGCCTTAAACTAGAAGATAACTTAAAGTTATAGAAAAAAATTACAAGCAAAACGTAAAGTTTAGCTCCCTTCGTGTGAACCTGACTATTATCTGATCAATATCAAACTTAGTTTTATTCTAACTAAACAGGGTGTCGCTATTGTTAAAAGGGCAGTATACTTGGATGTGCCATTTTGAAGCACTATATTGACCACAACATCCTGCTTTATAAGCTAAATCACTATGGGATAAGAGGGAAGGCCTTGGAGTGGTTTTGAAACTACCTTCAAAATAGGAAGCAATTTGTACACCTAAATAACCACACTTCCAAAATAGAAAAAGTAAATTGTGGAGTACCACAAGGTTCACTCTTAGGTCCCTTACTTTTCTTAATATATATAAATGACTTTCATAAATCCTCAAACCTTTTATCATTCATATTATTTGCAGATGATTCCATCTATTTTTTTCTCATCGCAATCCGGAATATCAACTCAAAACTGTTAATAACGAGTTAAACCTAGTTGCAGACCAATCAAGAACCCTCTTTGCCAAAAATACTTTCACAACAACTGGTCCTAAACTTTGGAATTCCCTTCCTCAAAATATTATCGAAACTCCTAATAATCATACGTTTAAAAGAAAATTAAAACAACATCTCTTACTAACATCTCTTACTTACGAAAAGCCAACCCTCCAAAAATATCCCGGATACAAGCCACACGCGGAAGTTTGATTCTGATCTCCCTCTTTGTTTGCTTGTTTATTTGTTTGTTTGTTCTTGTTTTGTTTTATTTGTAAATAATTGTTTCCCCTCTCTTACTCCCTTTTCTGATTCCATCTCTTTTCCTCTATCAACCCGTCCCTCCCCATCTGCTTCTTCATTAAGGTGAGCCTTTGTGTGTTTGTTAATTAAGTTAATTATTATACTATTATGTAAAACAACAACGAACAGAGAATGATTTATATAATTACAATGATCTTAAATTGGGAACATGATTTTTACAAGCTCTGCTTCTCTGCTAGTTCCCTTTTGTTATCTTTTTGTTTATTATTATCAAGAAACATTTAAAACATTGTGTACACCTCTCTCTGTTATAACATTTATATTAGAAAACAATATGTAAAACAAAGTTCATATGCGTTATGTTTAATGATGAGTTTCTTCTACGATTATATGATTTATGAATTGGTAACGAAAAATAAATGAATCTTGAATCTTTTATCGGCTTGTGTCGGAAGTGCATGAAGACATGAAGATGGATAACAAACAAACGAACAAGAGAGAGAGAGAGAGAACGAGAGAGAGAGAACAAGAGAGAGAGCGCGAGAGAGGGAGCAAGAAAGAGAGAGAGAGAGAGAGAGAGGGAGAACGAGAGAGAGAGAAAAAAAATGAGGTATTAGAGAAACGTCAACTACACAGACAATAAGATAAGAATGATGAGATCAATATTAACAATAATTAAGAAAAAACATTGACTGTAAAAAGGGAGGGAGGAGAACAAGAAGAGAATGAAAAAAGAAAAGAAAAGAAGGAACGAATGAAGGTACTGTCAAAGGTATGTTTGGTGGTCGTAATGATGGTAGCTATCAAGTCACTAAGAATATTCAAATAAACTGTCAAATACCAGGAAAAAAATGATACTGGTAATTAATTTAAATTGAAAAATATCTGAGAAGCGATGACATCCACACCATTTCTAAATAATAATGCTGACAGTCTTGTCACAAATACCTGCCCCGTTTTTTTTTGGGTCGCGTTTGAGCCGCAGTAGCTCATTACTGCATGGCTACAGAGTGCCAGCTAAGATCCTATTTCACTTGTTCTTGTAAATCCAGCGTTCGTTAGTGTAAGTGGGCTTGTCATTACGGTGGGGTGAATCTGTTGGGTTTTTCTCGTATTTGGAAATCTATAGCCTAACTTTCTCAGGTGTGTATATGAATTTGATGCGTCATTTCATTGGAATGAATGCTAGCTAAAAATGGACTGAAGGGTGAGAAAGACAGAGAGAGAGAGAGAGAGAGAGAGAGAGGGAGAGAAAGGGGGAGACAGATAGAGAAGTGTAACACGTCAGGTATTTATTAATTTGCTCACACGCGCCCTTTTATTTTATTCACTTCTTAAGATATCTTACTTTTGATGAAAATGACAGAGTTCAAGAAGTGATACTTACCTTCTCGATTAGGTGCATAATTTATAAGGTTGATGATTATTTGACATCATTTTTTCCGTTATCTTGTCTAGCAAATTCACTTGGTTCGCTCTTTTCACTTCACTCTATCCTTTTTGTTTTTGTTTTTGTAGTTCTTTGGTCTTTCTTTCTCTCTCACTTCTTCTTCTTCTTCTTCTTCTCTTTCTCTCCTTCTTTCTCTCTCCCTCTCCTCCTTCTGTACCCTTTCATTCTCCATCAAGCCCCTCGCTCTTTCTATTTCTTTATCCATCTATCTATCTATCTATCTACTGCATCTATTTAACTACCCCTTTTATATATATTTTGTTAAATCTAGCTATCTACTAATTTATCTTTCTCTACCTATATTCTTCGATTCCGATCTTCCTTCCCTTGTTCAATCTTTACTTTAACTTAAAGTGTTTATCCACAATCCCGCTTACAAATCGATGATGAAAAACATACCCTCGAAACTCTGAATTGACAATAAGTCTCTTGTTTTCAAGTTCGTCACTACAATCGATTTCAAAAGCAGCGTACATGATCGAGTCTCGATGAATCTACATGTTCTCTCTTTATTCCCTTTTCCTATTCGCATCCCTCGCATCCGTTTCTATGTACATCTATCATTTACTTCCATGTCATGTGTTTTCTTTCTTGACATTACGGTTTAATTATTGATTGTTTTAACAGCTTCTATTTCTCCCCCACACTTCCCTAGCCAGAAGCACGAAGTTATCAATTTTCCTTTTCTTTTCTCCCTCTCGCTTTCTGTCTACGTCTGAGTCTGACTGTTTCTTACTCAATTTTGTTTCCCTTCTCCCTGTCGCTGTCTCTGTCTCTGTCCCCCCCCTCTCTCTCTCTACCTTCCTCTATCTGCTACTAGTCAATGATTTTATCAAACTTTCTGTAACTACAACATTGGTTTAATTCAACAAACTCCATCCCTAAATTACACGAAATATGAATGGGAACATACAATAAAGAAAAGGAAAAAAGAAGAAAAAGAAGACGACGGGGAAAAAAAGAAGAAGATGAAGAAGAAGAAGAAGGAGAAGAAGAAGAAGAAGAGGAAGAAGAAGGAGAAGAAGAAGAAGAAGGAGAAGGGGAAGAAGAAGAAGGAAAAAAGAAGAAGACGAAGAAGAAAGAACTCCTCTTGGGCAATTTCAATGACTTTGAAAACTTACATGCATGTTCTGAATTATGTAGGAGGCTGTTGCGATATCCGATACATACACCTGGTTTTTAAATTTCACGATCGATGATTTTCTGGAATTGTTTGTAACCATCTCATGACCCTGTTATTCTTATTTCCCAAAGATTGCACCACGTTCAAACATCTCCTTCATCCATTCCGTTTCAGTTTTTGTCAGATAATTTTAACCTCTGCATGCAACAGAGAGAATATTATAAACATCATTCAGTATATAGTAATCTGTAAATGCGTGCATATATTTGCAGTGTCTATGTTCTAATAGCATATATTGCCATTCATTGTATATAAATGTTGGATAATACGGGTAGTATGTGGTTTAATTCCCTTTATCATGTGTTTATAATGAGTTGTTAAGTTAAGTACGGTATCGTTTTATCTAATTTAATTATGGACTTGAATTTCATCTTTAATATCGAAACAGTGCTCTTTTACAGGCGAAAACTTTGGATAGCATGATGATATAGTAACTGTTCCTGTAGAGATGTTGCGGTCTAGTGGATAAGTCACCGGACTGCAGATCACAAGGTACGGGGTTCGAATCCCACCACGGCACTAACGTCCCTTGGCAAGACTCTGATCTACATTTGCTACTCTCCACCCAGGTGTAAATGGGTACCTGATACGCTTGAGCGCTAGTTACTTTGGCGGCTTGGCTATATTAACCAGGGTAATAATGTCTAAGCGCCATGAACGTCACATCGTGATGGATATGAGCGCTAGGTAAGTGGCCATTATTATTATAGTTTCTCAGTTGAATTTCCGAATTAAAAAAAAAAAGTTTACCGACTTCAAATTGATGAAGAGAGTAAACAATTAGCATGTAGATTTGCGTCGGAAGCTTCTCGAATCGATCAAGAAAATAGCAAGTTCTATTGTTGGAACGTTATTAGCCGACGAAAAAGTAAAATGCTAGGTGTCATCCACAGTTCCCTGCATCGCTTTGCGGTATATATCTCTTCTACTTTTCTGTCTGCTCTCAATGTCTTGTCATCCAAGAAGAAGAGGGGATTACAGGGCGACTTAGACAGACCGATAGCTCACAAAATAGGAGCTGAGCCATTGATAAAAATCAATCAAGGGGAAGAATTTTTAATCAACGCGCCCCGACGTGAGTCACACAGGGAACTCCTGACGATGTGGCTCCTTCCTTAAAGAGAAGTTGAGCTCTCATCAAGGTTAAGAATAAATTGTGAGCTTTTGCGTTCTGTTTATGTTAGTTTGGAAGGATATCACGGTAGAAATATTTAATGTCCCCTGAAAAGGATTGCTGTTCACATGCCCTCACATTTGAATTATGACTGGATGTGATGGGCTTGGAACTTGGGACTATATTTTCATGTCACAATGTGTATCTAGTCCCATATACCCATTTCTGTGTGCAGTGCTTTACACTGTATGACTGTGATTTCCCGCAAGATTTAATCAGTTTCTTATCACTTTAATGATTCCAAAACCTCACAGGATACAATCGTTTTTATGTACTTCATAATCAATCTTTCCCAATAACTTCTAGACAGTTCTCACAGGGCAATCACGTGACCATGGTCACAAGTAATCAACTTTATCTTTAATCTCTACCGCTCAATCTCTATCTCTCATTTTGTAGGAGTATCCTTGGCTATCTACAGAGCTTATGTCTTAAAGGAGAAGATCATTCATGATTTAATTATGTATGCGATCCATTCCAAATGAACTAGTCAATTAAAAATTAACAAGTGTTCTCTCATCTCTTCTTGTACCGAAGACCCTATATTTCAGATATTCCCTCATTTTGTATGCGTATACCTGACTCAGATTCAGATTCAGATTTATTCACCGTTTTCAATCATATAAACGTGATTAACAAATCATTTAACAACGATGTTTTTCCACAGATATGGGCACATAATCAAATATCAATAAGTATATATATATATATATATATACACATGTATATATACATGTATACATATTTCCTTTTCACGACAAAAAGGGCTTAAACAAAGTGAATCATTATTAAGAACTATGAAACATTAAATTTGTCATGTCTACTGCCATTATGTACCACATGAGACTGCTATTAGAACCATATCCAATCTCATTATGGCGATATTGAGATTCATCAGCGTCTTAACTGATCATCTTTGATAAAAAGATTTAAGTAATATTGATAAGGGAAAAGACAATGGTATGAACAGCGAATCCTCGCATCTCCAAAATTAAAAATGAAAGAAAGAGGGATTAAAAATGGCTTCTTAAGTCATGACTCACTCCGCCAATTAAGGGATTTAACCTTGTCACCGTCGGGCTAAGAACTTGAACTTTTCTCTTGATTTCTCTTTATAACTCATCGCGAAGATGAAGAGCGTATAGGTCCGTCTGCAAATTGGCCCTGATTAACCCGATATAGCCGCTATCTTCAGATAGAAATAGATAATGGACTTGAAGTGATGCTAAGAGCCTTGTTCATAACCGCTTGTGTTTTTACGTGATTCCCAAGGCGTCGCCATCTTTTGACTCGATCGCGTTTGCTTGTTTACTCCATCCAAGGGCGTTGCTGTACCATTTCGAATGGGGAGCGGGTAGGGATGATGGTGTGAGACCACAAGAAAGTGTGCAAGAAACAAAAACAAAAAGGGGAGAAAAGGAAGAGGAGGAGGAGAAGAAGAAGAAGAAGAAGAAGAAGAAGAAGGCAGAGAGTGAGAGAGTGAAAGCGGTGGGAGATATAAGAGAGAGAGAGAGAGAGAGATGAAGAGAAAAGAATGAGAAGAACCTTTTTATCCACTTTTCGATTCCTGGCATTGGAAGAGGTATACTTCAGTATGTGTGGGTGTGTGTGCGTGTGTGTATTTTGGGGGTGGTTTTTGTGTGTGCGTGTGTGAGTGGGTGAGTGAGTGAGAGAGAGAGAAAAAAAAAGATAAAGAGAGGGAGGGATAGAGAAAGAGAGGAAGGGGACAGATGTATATAGAAGAGACAGAGATATAAGGAGAGAGAAACACACAAACACACAAACACACCCCACCCCCACACACACACCCACCCTTACACACACGCGCACATAAGTGTTCATACTGCGAGATATAACTAAATGAATAGACAGGTAAAAAAAATATCTTTACAAATCTATTAAAATCTAACCCCTATAAAAGAAGAAAAAGCAAGCAAACAGAAGACTATGAAGACAGAAAAAGAAAGACAGAAAGATTAAGGACTTGAAGGAAAAAAATGTGGAAATTTTTGATGCTGTCTAGAAGAGTGATTCAGGGAATTGAGGAGAATTAAGAGAATTCAAGCTAGGCATATAATTAAGATTAAGAGATATGTAATTGAGTAAAAGCGCTCGAAATATTAAAAAGAGGGAGGGGGAGAGAGAGAGAGAGAGAGAATACTAATTACAACTGAAAATCATAATCTAATATGCCAACTTTCTATATGATTCATGCGAGTTATAAAACGTCATTTTCTCCACCAAATTTGACGACCTGACTCCAAAAGATTTATGTTTTCCGTCCAGAATTCTTCAAAATTAACGAAGAGTCTGACAAGATGCGACAATCGTGATTAGCTTTAATTTTTTTCCATCGATTTATCAGACCACGTCAGACTATCTGGAGTGAAATCAGACATAAAGGAGTCGATTTGATGAGGACTGTTTCCGTTTTTTGAGAAATCCAGCCCATTGCGGTCAGCCTAGATTTACGTGATTTAATGATAACGGGTCTAACCAATTCTGACCATGCAAAGGGAAAGTAAAGATGTTACTGCATCCGGCAGTGGTTTATTTAAATTTATGAATATGAAGACTTGTATATCCTTATTACTTGCCCTCGTTTCTCGTACACGTCAACAACTTTTTCTTCTATATATTTCATCTAAATCTTTTTATATTACACCAATTCATGTATCTACATATGGATGTATATCATTCCGTCTATCATGATCTATCTATACCTATTTGTACGTCTATTTATTTGCCTTGTATGCCAATGGATACATTTCTGTCTTGCAATCATTAAATTATTTTGTTTTTGTGCAGCACAGTAGATACTGAGGGTTTCCAAGACTTCTTTTTTTTTTAATCTACAGTTTCGTGTATTTCATACTTGGAGAAGAAAATTATAATCTTTTCCATCATGCATACTGTGAAAATCTATTTACATTCACTTCATCATTTCTTTTTTTTTTCTTTCTCTCTATCACTTTGCAAGTTCATTTCCATTAATCTTACTACTTGGAACAGGGGCGTCGCTTGGGGGGGGGGGGGGGGGGCAGACACCCCAGCTCAAAATTTTAAAAAATATCTCTCTATCTCTCTGCAAGTATATTTCAATTAATTTATCTCCTTGGACCAGGGGCGTCGCTTGGGGAGGGGGGGGGGGGGGGGGGGGAGCAAATTTGGTCCGATACCCCCCCCCCTGTTAAAATAGCCTATAGCGACGCCCCTACCAAAAATACGCCACTTCGTTGCGCATTAAGCTCGTCGCATCAAACATCACAATACACCTGACGCTTTTAATGGCTTTAGAAGGACACCAGCTTCTCTATCTCTCTCTCTAATTACTCAATGTGTTTGATTGACTAATTAAGAGTGCCATATGCGCCCACCAGACAAGGTCGGGAAATATACTGCTACTAGATGGGATAATCGGCGGCATAATTGGCGGCATACGGATAGAGCAACGTCGATCTGGCGCTGCACAGTGGCTGACGGGCCCACGATCAATTGGGCAAAAAGAATTTTCATTTCGGTTATTAAAATTTGGAGTGGACTATAATTGGATTATTATTATTATTATTATTATTATATTACAGCATTGTATTGACCAAGGCCATTGTGATCTAACATTGCTGACGGCATCGATAGTTCAGGGGGCGTTTCATCAAGTGCCTTTTCGGTGATTTTTACCGACAAATTTGCTCTCAGCCAATCAGATGCAAGGATTTCAGTAGCTTATAACAGTTATAGCAACTTGTCATTGATGACAGGTTTTATGAAACAGGGCCCTGGTTGACGAAGGGCATTGAGTCGTTTCTAACACATCGAGGGGCATCAGGTGTGGAAGAGGAGGGAGGTGCAAATAATGATATTTGATAATGTTAGAGAGGACTTGATGAGCAGATGACAAATATGGAATTGAGCAAGAGAGAGAGAGAAAAAAATACTCAGTATTTCTACCTACCAAATAAAAATGACAATGACCCTGCTATAAAAGCACTTTATCATAAATGCAATATGCCTTCATTATATCCATACCCTAATATAAATGTATGGGACTAACGTCTGTCTATATTCTCTCTTGTACCTGTATCAACTACGACTGTACTTTCCGATTATTCAATTCCATTAAGATTTTTTTTTCAACCACGTGTGAAAATTATCAGAGAGATAGGGAAAGAAAAAAATTGCATAGCCACAATGATTCATAATTTAATGTTTTTGATTCTTATTACTTCATACCATGATCTTCACTTTCTCTCAGTGCTTTAACGTAATCACTCTCGTTAATGCAATTAATTTTACAGACAAGGTCCAAAATGAAGCTTTAATCAAATAATGCCGATGGAAAGGTGTTCAGTATAGATCTGGCTTATCGGTTCTGAGAAAACATGGTTATCTCACAAAACTACAGTCCCAGGTATAAGTCGCAATGTAAATCAATGTGTTTGATCGATTAAGCTATAGAGAGAAATTATTAATGCAATTATTTCGACAGACAAAGGCTAAACTAAAGCTAAAATCTTACCATATGCCGACCGCGAAAGGTGTTCAATATAAAGCTGGCTTATCGGTTTTGAGAAAACATGGTGATCGCAAAAAACTACAGCCCCTGGTATAAGTCGCAATGTAATTATCAATGTGTTTGATCTATTAAGCTATAGATGAATTAGTAATGCAATTAATTTCACAGACAATGTCCAAAATAAAGCTAAACTCATACAATGCCGACTGAAAGGTGTTCTATATGGATCAATCGTATTACCAGCATCATTGAGTAAACATGATGAATACACAAAACCGGGGCCCCAGGTAAGTCGTAATGTAGTTATCAATGTGTATAGAACTTATTAATGCAAATGAATTCCACAGACAAAGCCTAATATAAAGCTAAAATAATACAATGCGAACAAAAATGTGTTCAATTTGGATCTGGCGTATTATTATTATTATTATCATCAGGTTTGGAGAAAACATGGTCTACCTGCAAAAGTCTAGTACCAGGTATAATGTAATTATCAATGTGTTTGGTCGATTAAGTTATAGATAATTAATGAATGCAATTAATCCAACACACAAAGGCTGATGTAAAGCCAGAACCATACAGCGTCATCGAAAAAGGGTGTACAGTCAGCGGCGGATCCAGGATGCCCGGGGAAGGGGGGGGGGGGGGGGATTAGCATTCTAAACTGTGACAATGCAAGCAAACAAGCTATTTTATATATAGATAGGTCATTAGATTTTTTTTAGATGTTTTGTTACTCCAAATATTGTCTGACAAGGAGCAACAACTACAACAATAACAACAACAAAATGCTGCCAGGGAGCAATGAAAGAACACTTTTTAAAATGTCTACTGAGGGTATGCCAGATCGGATTTTTCCCCGGAACGGGGGCACCCCCCCCCCCCCCTGGAGCCGCCATCGACAGTGGCAATTACGTCGAGTCTCGGAGAACCTCAAATAAAACTAGTCCCAGGTAAGTCGTACTGTATAATTACCAACGTGTTATATCAATTGAGCTATCACGTCAGCAAGCGGTGATTTCTAACCGTCTTTCTATGAGCGCACCGCTCAGAGCTCATTAAATCTAACCTTGATTTGAGAAACATGATGTCTGTAGTAATTGCATTTTAATCACGATTAATGTGGGATTGAAAATCAATTTTGAATCACATTACATTTTAATTGTAGCCTGACCTAAATTGTGTAGTGTGACAAATAATGTAGTTCGTATTTGCAACTGCGACGATTTTCTAATCTCTACTACATGTTTCGATTTCTCCTTTGGCGACAATGGGGCCAATGGCAGGTTCTCATTATAGGACTTAGCTATTTGATTTCAAAATATTACATTCTTGATTCACACTGATGAAAAAGAAAACCCAACACACACAAAAAAATAGAATTCTGTAATATTATAGATAATAAATTCTATACCATGTCTACCGGTTGTCCAGACAATTTAGAATACATTACTGTGTATGTGTATAGTTAGACCTGGGGGTTGTTTCACAAAGAGCCCGGCGCACACTGCACGATCTGACTACGATGCGATTTTGGGAAAGGTTGTTATAACATTTGATATGAACCTTCAAACATGTAAAATCTTCGTGATCAAAGTTCCGAACAGTAGTATGAATACTAAAATCGAAATTCCGGGCTACTGCGAGCCCCCGTGTAGGAATAAAAGCGAATTCACCTCCAAATCGTAGTGACGTCATACCAATCTTGCGATCGACTAAGATTTTGAGCCGATTTGGCCTTTACTCTAACCAGAAGAATTGCAGTTAACCAAAATTTCGATATTAGTATTCGTATCATTATTCCGAAATTCAAATGAGATAATTTCACTTTTTAAACTTTCACATTTAATGCAAACTGCAATTTCTTCGAAAATCGGGTCGCAGTTGGATCGTATAGTGTGCACCGGGCTTTAAGGTCATGCGTAAGTGCCAATGCGCATACGGTATTAAACGCGTAATCTCATTGGTAGATTACCCAATAAAGCGCGTCCCCTGGGCATGATCTGACCAATGCGGTGATGTGTCATATACAGCACGCAACTAGGAATTTAAGTGCGATTTTAGGTCAAACTTAACTCTTTGTGAAACACCCCCTGACCTATTTATTTAGCAAATTTTGACTCCTTAAACTACTGATTAATACTGTTCACCTTTTCATGAAAAAGTAAAATTATATTGATATTTACACTATGTAAAAGGAATCACATGCACAACTACCAGAAGAGCACTGAGCTTCTAATCCGAAAGCTGCCATTCCAGCGTCTAGTTTGTGAGATCTAGACCAGAGATCCTCTTGACGCCACCCCTTCTAGCTAGTCGACGGATGGCACAGGCTTGGTGATGCCTTGGATGTTGTCTCGTAGAAACTTGCGATGACGTTTGGAACCACCTAGAACTATGGCGGGTTGAAGAATCTGTTTTTAGTCTTGAGTTTGTATAAATCATTCTCGCATGTTTGAAAGACGCTTTCAAACAAAATTCATTTTAATGTAATTAGAAAGACAATTTTGATAAAACCCAATTAATTCCTTTATACCGTACGTGATGTGTGTGTAAGTAATTGATTTAATTTAGAATGACATGACACGCGTCAACCTCCAAGCTGCTAATCCTTATGTCGTCATCGTAATAATTTTGATTGGCGGGTTACAGCACTTCTAATCTCAGTGAAAATGCGTAATGATTATGTAAAAGGATAAAATTAATTGACTTATTGATAGATCTTTATCAAGCGCATGACGTTCGGGCGCAACTTCTGTGAAAATGAAGGTAGTGTATCTAGTGGTATACAGTGAGTATTTGGTCGAAAGCACAAATTACTAATAACGTTCAATTTTTGTAAGAAGATGTCATGATCTAAATTGTTTATACTTTCATAGAGATTAAGAAATAATTCTCAGATAAAAATATAAATTTCATGTTTTGTTTCATACACCAAACTATTTGGGCTACGACAACATTCTAATTTTGGCAAAGCTTTGCCAAACAGAAATTATTATACTACATAACGGTGTGCTGCAGCCGGCGTTAAGTAAGACGCTCAACTTTAGGCTATATTTAAAATAGACCAGGCTCATTTTCCCCCTTATCATTCTGTTTTTCATCAGGGGTTCTCAATATTGCATACATGATACTATAATTTCATTTCACAGACACGTCACAATCTAGATTATCACATTATGTGGTCGGATATTCTTTCAGCTCGCTATATTTAGTACGATGTTTGGCATCTTTGCCTAGCTGTTTTCTCCTTGTCTCTCTTTTACGACATTATTACATAACCTACTTCATGGAAATTTTGAAAATACATCACCCGTTTCATTTTGCAAGACGCGAGCTGTGCCTATGAAGAGGATGCTATGAGATCTGCCAAACTATTCTCAAGCTTCTCTTTATCCTTTGATTGATAAAAAAATGATATTGATGTGTAATTTACCTTTTGTACATCATAAACTTATCGTCAACAAAAAAATATGTTACTAGTATAAAGGAAAAAAAATCGAACTCGGATCGCGAGATTCAGAGTCTCGAGTGCTAACCATTACACCATGGAACCACTTATACACCTGTTAAGCTTTTAGACCGCTTAAACATATCTATGATATACCCCACTGCCCCTTCCCTAGCCCTCTGTTTCCCCTTCCCCTCTCCCACTCTTTTCCTGTTTCCTTCGTTATAAATTGCTTATACGCTTAATTGATCCATTTCCTTTTCTAAAAGTCATAAAGACAACTTTGGTAAAAACGAAATGTTGGTTTATGGTAGTTTTATCACGAGAAATTAGTGCGAAATTTGGGCTGCAAACACTTTTCCCTCCCTCCCTACCCCCTTGCTCTCTCTCTCCCTTTTTTTCTCTCTCTTTCTCTCTCTCTCTCTCTCTCTCTCTCTCTCAATACTATCTCCTCCTCTCTTCCTCTCTCACACAAACACCTTTCTCATGCATCGTTCTTCTCCTTTGTCTCAGGGCCCTGTTTTGCAATAACTGTTATAAGCTACTGAAATCCTTGCTTCTGATTGGCTGAGAGCAAATTTGTCGCTAAAAATTAATCACCGCCAAGAGTCTTAAGAAACGCCCCCCTGATGTCTGTATCTATTCCAAATTTGCTTTTAAAATATTACTCTTTCGATAAAGTTAAGAATTCATTTCATGTTTCACATGTTTACATTTTATTTCAAAAATACATAGCCACTAACACAGTTAGCCTTGACAAGCTTGACGTTGGCCTTTTCTTTTCCTATACTTTATTGAAGGTCATGCGATCAGATTTACCTTATGCCAAACTTCGTTTCGGTATGAGATATCAGGATAATATTTCGCTAACGTTCTTCTCTGCTTCTTAATTTCTCTGTCAACAATGTTTTATTATGATGTTGCAATCATTATTCAATTCACTTCAGACGTTATTTTGCTGTTTCTGTCTAAGCATTTTTTTTAAATTTCGTTTTGAATTTTGAATTCAAAGAATTTGCTGGCTTCGCGGGATTGATAGCGAGTATCAGATAGACCCACGGAGCTTTGAATGCAATTTTCTCGCTCGTAACTAGATTATTCATGTTATGTTCCTGGGGAGCGTTTCATCAAGCGTTTTGTCAGTGATTTTTACTGACAACTTTGCTCTCAGCCAATCAGATGCAAGGATTTCAGTAGCTTATAACAGTTGTCGGTAAAAAAATCACTGACAAAACGCTTGATGAAACGTTCCACAGGTTTATATTTTAGTATATTTTCACCTTTCGTGTTTTTAAAGTGTGAAGTGAAACAACAATGATGGCGACGACAAAATAAAAAAGAACAAAATAAAATTTTAAAAAAATTATCACCATGAAGGCAACAGTCACAAGTAGAAGATCGTGAAATCATGAACAAATTCGATTATTCTCTAATGATTGCATTTTAAAAACTGTGGTTCTCACTCTCGGTTTGATGATCAACTTATCTGTCTTTCCTAACGATTTCTCCATCTGTCCTCTTTGCATCTATTCACTAAATTCTTGTAATGAATTTAATTTAATGCCCTCAAGTATCAAATTGCAGATCCCGTTCTCCCAAATTGCACAGATATGCATGCTAATAGGCCCACCTTTCCTTTTCTGAGTGAAAAGTCGGTTCGAATCTGTAAGACCCCGAGGTATTCATTATCACTTCATCATTTATCTGAAATTTACATCTCTTTCAATCAGTCAAACAGTAATCGAATTTTTTAACGACTCCGCCATTATCACATGATCTAAACGTGAACAGCTATCTCGTCCATCATTTTGCTATGTATCAAACATCGTCCAAAGAACCACTACCCGTGCATTAGCCCAGTTTCAAAGGAGCCATTACTTATTATTTTTCTCCAAGTCTCGCGGTTCCATAATCGTCGCAAGTCATTGCCGGATTCGTTCACGCCACCAATTATTAGAACACTGACGGATTCAGGGAGGGGGGGGGGGGGGGGGCAGGCCCACACCTCCCACTTTTGAAGCCGGAGTGGCATAAAAGAAAATCTAAAAGTCCAATTGACAAAGAAAATTTGGAGTAAAGAAAAAGTCGAACAGATAGGAAAAAAGAGGAAACCAAAGAAAGAAAAGGGAATGATGAAGTATAATACTCTTTTGGTTATTATAGCATCTAAAACATCCATGGTCTTATGGGCTCAAACTACGACTCAAATCGTTGAGGTAATTTCATTAGTGAAACATCATTCCAGTGAGTTAATGTGATCAAAGCTGTGCGTGATACTCTTCTATTCTCTATTTACTTTTCTCCATCTCTCTTATTGTCCCCCCCCCCCCCCCCCCCCCTCTCTCTCTCTCTCCGGCTCTCTATCTCTCTATCCGCTCTCTCTCAGCTCTCATTCTATCTCCCCTCTGTCTCCCCCATCTTTCTATCTCTAATTTTCCCCCTCACCTTTCCCTTTCTCCTCTCCGCCGTCTCCCTCTCTCTCTTCCCCTTTCTCTTTCTCTCCCTCTCCCTCTCTCTTTCTCTCTCTCTATCCCCACCTCTCTCTCTGTTACTCACTCTCTCATATTTCCTCCATCTGTTCTGATATGCAAGTCATGTGTCGTGTTATCACATTATACATGTATCTATTACAGATGACTATCGAGTCACCACCATGTGCCTTTTCTATACCTCTCTTACACCTTAGTCACACCGCTCAACAAACTACAAACCTATCGTTTTTTGGCCTTTCGGTCTAATGCAAGTTTGTGTCCATTTTGTTATCTGTCAAGTGTCGGTCTTGTCCTTGTGACCGGGGTTTAGTGATGCGGTGACGATGTACTTTTTAATCTGATCAAGACCAGTTTCATGCGCTCCAGGTATTACCATGGATACGCATTTTGGGGGCTTCATGATAGTGTGATTGGAGAGATAATTATAGGGGATGTGAAAAAGGATGTTTTGTTGGATCATGTCACAATGGACTGAAAGAGAGAATACAGAGAAAGATATGTATATATATATATATATATATATTATAATAATTAGGATAATTATCAATTTTTACGGAAAGCGGGAGGAAAAAAATTCATATCGAGAGAATGAGATAGGCATACAGACAGACAGTCAGAGAAAAAAGAAAGAGAGAGAGAGAATGATAGAGATACGCAAAGAGGGGGATAAGAAATCAATTACTATCAATGAGTCTCACGAGCGGTTCCATGGTGTAACGGTTAGCACTCGAGACTCTGAATCTCTCGATCCGAGTTCAAATCTCGGTGGAACCTTATTTTTACTTTTCATGTATTTCTATTTTATTTTTAACTTTTGGAACTTTTGAATAAAGAAAAATATGTATTCGATATGAAAACTTAAGCGATTTGGCATTTTTACATACATTGCACATTATTCACGACTCTCTATACTCAGCTCCCCTTTTTAGAAAGAAGTATTGTTATAATTAGGATAATTATGAATTTTTACGGAAAGCGGAGGAAAGAAATTCATATCGAAAGAATGAGATAGGCATACAGACAGACAGTCAGAGAGAAAAAAAGAAATAGAGAGAGAGAGAAAGAGAGAAAATGATAGAGATACGCAAAGAGGGGGATAAGATCAATGAGTCTTATGAGCGGTTCATTGTTGTAACGGTTACCTCTCTAGACTCTGAATCTCTCGATCCGAGTTCAAATCTCGGTGGAACCTTATTTTTATTTTTTCATGTATTTCTATTTCATTTACAACTTTTGGAACTGCATGTTGAATAAAGAAAATATGTATTCGATCGGAAAACTTAAGCGATTCGGCATTTTTACATACATTGCACATTATTCACGACTCTCTAAACTCAGCTTCCCTTTTCAGAAAGAAGTAGATATTGTTATAATTAGGATAATTATGACCTTAAAGTGGAAATTGGACCTTATTTTTACGGAAAGCGGGAGGAAAGAAATTCATATCGAGAGAATGAGATAGGCATACAGACAGACAGTCAGAGAAAAAGAAAGAGAAATAGAGAGAGAGAGAGAAAGAGAGAAAATGATAGAGATACGCAAAGAGGGAGAAAAGAAATCAATTACTATCAACGAGTCTCAGGAGCGGTTCCATGGTGTAACGGTTAGCACTCGAGACTCTGAATCTCGCGATCCGAGTTCGAATCTCGGTGCAACCTTATTTTTTCACTTCATGTACTTCTGTTTCATTTACAACTTTTGGAAAGGTTGAATGAAGAAAAATATGTATTTGATCGTTAAACTTAAGCAATTCAGCATTTTTACATACATTGGACATTATTCACGACTCTCTATACTCAGCTCCCCTTTTTAGAAAGAAGTAGATATTGTTATAATTAGGATAATTATGAATTTTTACGGAAAGCGGGAGGAAAGAAATTCATATCGAGAGAATGATATAGGCATACAGACCGACAGTCAGAGAAAAAGAAAGAGAAAGAGAGAGAGAGAGAGAATGATAGAGATACGCAAAGAGGGGGATAAGAAATCAGTTACTATCCCGAGTCTCACGACCGCATGAGCGGTTCCATGGTGTAACGGTTAGCACTCGAGACTCTGAATCTCGCGATCCGAGTTCAAATCTCGGTGGAACCTTATTTTTTCTTTTCATGTATTTCTATTTTATTTTTAACTTTTGGAACTTTTGAATAAAGAAAAATATGTATTCGATCTGAAAACTTAAGCGATTTGGCATTTTTACATACATTGCACATTATTCACGACTCTCTATACTCAGCTCCCCTTTTTAGAAAGAAGTATTGTTATAATTAGGATAATTATGAATTTTTGCGGAAAGCGGAGGAAAGAAATTCATATCGAGAGAATGAGATAGGCATACAGACAGACAGTCAGAGAAAAAAAAAGAAATAGAGAGAGAGAGAGAAAGAGAGAAAATGATAGAGATACGCAAAGAGGGGGATAAGAAATCAATTACTATCAATGAGTCTCAGGAGCGGTTCCATGGTGTAACGGTTAGCACTCGAGACTCTGAATCTCTCGATCCGAGTTCAAATCTCGGTGGAACCTTATTTTTTCTTTTCATGTATTTCAATTTCATTCTCAACTTTTGGAACTGTTGAATAAAGAAAAATACGTATTCGATCTGAAAACTTAAGCGATTTGGCATTTTTACATACATTGCACATTATTCACGACTCTCTATACTCAGCTCCCCTTTTTAGAAAGAAGTATTGTTATAATTAGGATAATTATGAATTTTTACGGAAAGCGGAGGAAAGAAATTCATATCGAAAGAATGAGATAGGCATACAGACAGACAGTCAGAGAGAAAAAAAGAAATAGAGAGAGAGAGAAAGAGAGAAAATGATAGAGATACGTAAAGAGGGAGATAAGAAATCAATTACTATCAACGAGTCTCATGAGCGGTTCCATGGTGTAACGGTTAGCAATCGAGACTCTGAATCTCGCGATCCGAGTTCAAATCTCGGTGGAACCTTATTTTTTCTCTTCATGTACTTCTATTTCATTTACAACTTTTGGAACTGTTGAATGAAGAAAAATACGTATTCGATCGTTAAACTTAAGCGATTCAGCATTTTTACATACATTGGACATCATTCACGACTCTCTATACTCAGCTCCCCTTTTTAGAAAGAAGTAGATATTGTTATAATTAGGATAATTATGAATTTTTACGGAAAGCGGGAGGAAAGAAATTCATATCGAGAGAATGAGATAGGCATACAGACAGACAGTCAGAGAAAAAGAAAGAGAAAGAGAGAGAGAGAGAAAGAGACAATGATAGAGATACGCAAAGAGGGGGATAAGAAATCAATTACTATCAATGAGTCTCATGAGCGGTTCCATGGTGTAACGGTTAGCACTCGAGACTCTGAATCTCGCGATCCGAGTTCAAATCTCGGTGGAACCTTATTTTTTCTCTTCATGTACTTCTATTTCATTTACAACTTTTGGAAAGGTTGACTGAAGAAAAATATGTATTCGATTGTTAAACTTAAACGATTCAGCATTGGACATCATTCACGACTCTCTATACTCAGCTCCCCTGTTATAGATATTGTTATAATTAGGATAATTATGAATTTTTACGGAATGCAGGAGGAAAGAAATTCATATCGAGAGAATGAGATAGACATACAGACAGACAGAGAAAAAGAAAGAGAAAGAGAGAGAGAGAGAGAATGATAGAGATACGCAAAGAGGGGGATAAGAAATCAGTTACTATCCCGAGTCTGACGACAGCATGAGCGGTTCCATGGTGTAACGGTTAGCACTCGAGACTCTGAATCTCGCGATCCGAGTTCAAATCTCGGTGGAACCTTATTTTTTCTTTTCATGTATTTCTATTTCATTTTCAACTTTTGGAACTGATGAATAAAGAAAAATATGTGTTCGATCTGAAAACTTAAGCGATTCGGCATTTTTACATACATTGCACATTATTCACGACTCTCTATACTCAGCTCCCCTTTTTCGAAAGAAGTAGATATTGTTATAATTAGGATAATTATGAATTTTTACGGAAAGCGGGAGGAAAGAAATTCATATCGAAAGAATGAGATAGGCATACAGACAGACAGTCAGAGAAAAAGAAAGAGAAAGAGAGAGAGAGAGAAAGAGAAAATGATAGAGATACGCAAAGAGGGGGATAAGAAATCAATTACTATCAATGAGTCTCATGAGCAGTTCCATGGTGTAACGGTTAGCACTCGAGACTCTGAATCTCGCGATCCGAGTTCAAATCTCGGTGGAACCTTATTTTTTCTCTTCATGTACTTCTATTTCATTTACAACTTTTGGAACTGTTGAATGAAGAAAAATACGTATTCGATCGTTAAACTTAAGCGATTCAGCATTTTTACATACATTGGACATCATTCACGACTCTCTATACTCAGCTCCCCTTTTTAGAAAGAAGTAGATATTGTTATAATTAGGATAATTATGAATTTTTACGGAAAGCGGGAGGAAAGAAATTCATATCGAGAGAATGAGATAGGCATACAGACAGACAGTCAGAGAAAAAGAAAGAGAAAGAGAGAGAGAGAGAGAAAGAGAAAATGATAGAGATACGCAAAGAGGGGGATAAGAAATCAATTACTATCAATGAGTCTCATGAGCGGTTCCATGGTGTAACGGTTAGCACTCGAGACTCTGAATCTCGCGATCCGAGTTCAAATCTCGGTGGAACCTTATTTTTTCTTTTCATGTATTTCTATTTCATTCTCAACTTTTGGAACTGTTGAATAAAGAAAAATACGTATTCGATCGTTAAACTTAAGTGATTCGACATTTTTACATACATTGGACATTATTGACGACTCTCTATACTCAGCTCCCCTTTTAGAAAGAAGTAGATATTGTTATAATTAGGATAATTATGAATTTTTACGGAAAGCGGGAGGAAAGAAATTCATATCGAGAGAATGATATAGGCATACAGACCGACAGTCAGAGAAAAAGAAAGAGAAAGAGAGAGAGAGAAAAAAATGATAGAGATACGCAAAGAGGGGGATAAGATCAATGAGTCTTATGAGCGGTTCATTGTTGTAACGGTTACCTCTCTAGACTCTGAATCTCTCGATCCGAGTTCAAATCTCGGTGGAACCTTATTTTTATTTTTTCATGTATTTCTATTTCATTTACAACTTTTGGAACTGTTGAATAAAGAAAAATATGTATTCGATCGGAAAACTTAAGCGATTCGGCATTTTTACATACATTGCACATTATTCACGACTCTCTAAACTCAGCTTCCCTTTTCAGAAAGAAGTAGATATTGTTATAATTAGGATAATTATGACCTTAAAGTGGAAATTGGACCTTATTTTTACGGAAAGCGGGAGGAAAGAAATTCATATCGAGAGAATGAGATAGGCATACAGACAGACAGTCAGAGAAAAAGAAAGAGAAATAGAGAGAGAGAGAGAAAGAGAGAAAATGATAGAGATACGCAAAGAGGGAGAAAAGAAATCAATTACTATCAACGAGTCTCAGGAGCGGTTCCATGGTGTAACGGTTAGCACTCGAGACTCTGAATCTCGCGATCCGAGTTCGAATCTCGGTGCAACCTTATTTTTTCACTTCATGTACTTCTGTTTCATTTACAACTTTTGGAAAGGTTGAATGAAGAAAAATATGTATTTGATCGTTAAACTTAAGCAATTCAGCATTTTTACATACATTGGACATTATTCACGACTCTCTATACTCAGCTCCCCTTTTTAGAAAGAAGTAGATATTGTTATAATTAGGATAATTATGAATTTTTACGGAAAGCGGGAGGAAAGAAATTCATATCGAGAGAATGATATAGGCATACAGACCGACAGTCAGAGAAAAAGAAAGAGAAAGAGAGAGAGAGAGAGAATGATAGAGATACGCAAAGAGGGGGATAAGAAATCAGTTACTATCCCGAGTCTCACGACCGCATGAGCGGTTCCATGGTGTAACGGTTAGCACTCGAGACTCTGAATCTCGCGATCCGAGTTCAAATCTCGGTGGAACCTTATTTTTTCTTTTCATGTATTTCTATTTTATTTTTAACTTTTGGAACTTTTGAATAAAGAAAAATATGTATTCGATCGTTAAACTTAAGCGATTCAGCATTTTTACATACATTGGACATCATTCACGACTCTCTATACTCAGCTCCCCTTTTTAGAAAGAAGTAGATATTGTTATAATTAGGATAATTATGAATTTTTGCGGAAAGCGGAGGAAAGAAATTCATATCGAGAGAATGAGATAGGCATACAGACAGACAGTCAGAGAAAAAAAAAAGAAATAGAGAGAGAGAGAAAAAGAGAGAAAATGATAGAGATACGCAAAGAGGGGGATAAGAAATCAATTACTATCAATGAGTCTCAGGAGCGGTTCCATGGTGTAACGGTTAGCACTCGAGACTCTGAATCTCTCGATCCGAGTTCAAATCTCGGTGGAACCTTATTTTTTCTTTTCATGTATTTCTATTTTATTTTTAACTTTTGGAACTTTTGAATAAAGAAAAATATGTATTCGATCTGAAAACTTAAGCGATTTGGCATTTTTACATACATTGCACATTATTCACGACTCTCTATACTCAGCTCCCCTTTTTAGAAAGAAGTATTGTTATAATTAGGATAATTATGAATTTTTACGGAAAGCGGAGGAAAGAAATTCATATCGAAAGAATGAGATAGGCATACAGACAGACAGTCAGAGAGAAAAAAAGAAATAGAGAGAGAGAGAGAAAGAGAGAAAATGATAGAGATACGCAAAGAGGGAGATAAGAAATCAATTACTATCAACGAGTCTCATGAGCGGTTCCATGGTGTAACGGTTAGCACTCGAGACTCTGAATCTCGCGATCCGAGTTCAAATCTCGGTGGAACCTTATTTTTTCTCTTCATGTACTTCTATTTCATTTACAACTTTTGGAACTGTTGAATGAAGAAAAATACGTATTCGATCGTTAAACTTAAGCGATTCAGCATTTTTACATACATTGGACATCATTCACGACTCTCTATACTCAGCTCCCCTTTTTAGAAAGAAGTAGATATTGTTATAATTAGGATAATTATGAATTTTTACGGAAAGCGGAGGAAAGAAATTCATATCGAGAGAATGAGATAGGCATACAGACAGACAGTCAGAGAAAAAAAAAGAAATAGAGAGAGAGAGAGAAAGAGAGAAAATGATAGAGATACGCAAAGAGGGGGATAAGAAATCAATTACTATCAATGAGTCTCAGGAGCGGTTCCATGGTGTAACGGTTAGCACTCGAGACTCTGAATCTCTCGATCCGAGTTCAAATCTCGGTGGAACCTTATTTTTTCTTTTCATGTATTTCTATTTCATTCTCAACTTTTGGAACTGTTGAATAAAGAAAAATACGTATTCGATCTGAAAACTTAAGCGATTTGGCATTTTTACATACATTGCACATTATTCACGACTCTCTATACTCAGCTCCCCTTTTAGAAAGAAGTATTGTTATAATTAGGATAATTATGAATTTTTACGGAAAGCGGAGGAAAGAAATTCATATCGAAAGAATGAGATAGGCATACAGACAGACAGTCAGAGAGAAAAAAAGAAATAGAGAGAGAGAGAGAAAGAGAGAAAATGATAGAGATACGCAAAGAGGGAGATAAGAAATCAATTACTATCAACGAGTCTCATGAGCGGTTCCATGGTGTAACGGTTAGCACTCGAGACTCTGAATCTCGCGATCCGAGTTCAAATCTCGGTGGAACCTTATTTTTTCTCTTCATGTACTTCTATTTCATTTACAACTTTTGGAACTGTTGAATGAAGAAAAATACGTATTCGATCGTTAAACTTAAGCGATTCAGCATTTTTACATACATTGGACATCATTCACGACTCTCTATACTCAGCTCCCCTTTTTAGAAAGAAGTAGATATTGTTATAATTAGGATAATTATGAATTTTTACGGAAAGCGGGAGGAAAGAAATTCATATCGAGAGAATGATATAGGCATACAGACCGACAGTCAGAGAAAAAGAAAG
Organism: Heliocidaris erythrogramma; assembly: GCA_025617745.1. Lineage (NCBI taxonomy): Eukaryota > Metazoa > Echinodermata > Echinoidea > Camarodonta > Echinometridae > Heliocidaris > Heliocidaris erythrogramma. Next base: position 10,536,665 of record CM046866.1, on the reverse strand, counting down.
AGAAAGAGAGAGAGAGAGAGAATGATAGAGATACGCAAAGAGGGGGATAAGAAATCAGTTACTATCCCGAGTCTCACGACCGCATGAGCGGTTCCATGGTGTAACGGTTAGCACTCGAGACTCTGAATCTCGCGATCCGAGTTCAAATCTCGGTGGAACCTTATTTTTTCTCTTCATGTATTTCTATTTTATTTTTAACTTTTGGAACTTTTGAATAAAGAAAAATATGTATTCGATCTGAAAACTTAAACGATTCAGCATTGGACATCATTCACGACTCTCTATACTCAGCTCCCCTGTTATAGATATTGTTATAATTAGGATAATTATGAATTTTTACGGAATGCAGGAGGAATGCAGGAGGAACTGTTAGCAATTTACAAGAAATCTCAGATCACTTTAATAAATATTTTGTGGAGTTGGGTCCAAATTTAGCTAGCAAGATACCCGACAGTGATAAAAATTTTCTTGATTACTTACAAAACCCTAACCCTAATTCTATGTTTTTTGCTCCTGTAATTGAAGGTGAAATTCTTGATATGGTGAATAACTTCACAAACAAACGTAGTTGCGGGGACGATGGTATTGATAATTTCATTACGAAGAAAATTATTTCATGTATTATTGAACCATTTACTTATGTCTGTAATTTGTCTTTGAGAACAGGCGTTTTTCCAAATAGAATGAAAGTAGCTAAAATAATACCGATTTTCAAGAAAGGCAATCCTCTTGTACTATCAAATTACAGGCCTATATCTTTATTAACTACATTTTCCAAAATATTAGAAAAAATTGTTTTTTTACGAACAGTAGATTTTCTAAATCAGAATGAAATTTTACACGACTGTCAATTTGGTTTTAGAAAAAGTCATAATACATCACATGCAATCTTGTCTTTCATCAACAAAGTTGCTACCTCTATTGACGATGGTACTCACACAATAGGAATGTTTTTAGATTTTTCTAAAGCGTTCGATACGATAGACCACAGAATTCTTTTACATAAACTGTCCCATTATGGAATTAGAGGCATCGTTTTAGACTGGTTTTGTAACTATTTATATGAACGCCAACAATACGTTTCCATTGAAAATAATATGTCAGACCTAAGAAATATTACTTGTGGTGTACCTCAGGGTTCCATTCTTGGCCCATTGTTATTTATTTTATACATCAACGATTTCCCTAGATCATCGAATTTATTTTCCTTTATCACTTACGCAGATGACACCAATCTTTTCCTTTCACACAAAAACTTAGAAACTCTTTGTCGACTTGTCAATTCTGAACTGAATTCAGTTATCACTTGGGTTAAAGCTAATAAATTGTCCTTAAATCTAGAAAAAACCAAGTATATGCTATTTAGTAATACATTTAACCATCTACCTTACCCAATCTTAATAGATAACATTCAAATACACCAGGTTACTACAACAAAATTTTTAGGAATACTAATTGATGACAAACTTTCATGGAAACATCACATTGATAACATATGTAAGGTTATTTCAAGAAATATTGGCATTATCAACAAACTAAAATGGACATTTCCCCCCAATATTCTTAAATCTTTATACTCCACGTTAGTTCTTCCCTACTTAAATTACGGAATTCTTGCATGGGGGAACAGCGCGGCATGCCTATTAGATAGAATTCTATTACTACAAAAAAAAGCTATGCGGATCATAAGTCATGTACATTACAGACACCACTCTGATGGTCTTTTTTATACTAATAATATTCTAAAAATTTACGACATTTATCGATTAAATCTTGCCATACTTATGTATCAGTTTCACAAAGGAGAACTACCCCCAGTTTTTTCAATAATATATTTCAAGCAAATAATGAAATTCATCACTATCCCACCAGACAAATTAATCTTTATCACCTCCCTAGAACTCGTACAGCACTCGCACAGAATACTTTTATATTTACTGCTCCCAAATTTTGGAACTCCCTTCCACTGAACATGAGAGAGAGCCTAAGCTTAGGCACATTTAAACTAAAACTAAAAAAATCTTTTATTGCTTTTTATACACACTAAAACCAACCCCTCAATAATCTTTTGGTACTATTCAAACGACAAGTATAATAGTGTTTATTAAAAAATAAACTTAAACAACTCGACCTTTAACTTTTCCTACAACCCTCCCCCCCCCCCCCCCCCATCCGCTCCTGTCACCATGTCCTTTGTTATTGTTTGTTTGTTTTTGTGTTGGGTTTTTGGCCTTTATTTTACTTCCTTGTGGATCCTTCATGTATAATTGCTTACAATTGCCTACAGCTGGAAACAATAATACACTTTAAAACCATTTTTTTTTTTTTTAAATTAAAATTTTGTATGTGCTTAAAAAATAACGTCTTCCCGTATTTTTTTTTGTTCAAATATTTTACAATCTAATTATTCCAGGGGCCAGCGTTTTGTACAAGCTCTGCTTCTTTTGCTGGTCTCTTTTTTCATTTCTTTTCTTACTTTAAATCACACACTTGAATAACTATGTACATGTATTTAAATAATATTATTATCTAAATTGATTCTAATGAGTAATATTGTTATTATTCATGTTACCCATACACTATGTTTATGATGATTACTTGTTGATTTGTATTTACATTATTATTGATTTGTATGTTGATTGCTGAAAAGAATTGAAATAAACAATAAATCTAAAAAAAAAAAAATCTAAAAAAAAAAAAGAAATCTAAAAAAGAAATTCATATCGAGAGAATGAGATAGGGTTCCACGGAAATTAAGCGATTCAGCATTTTTACATACATTGCCCATTATTCACGACTCTCTATACTCAGCTCCCCATTTCAGAAAGAAGTAAATATTATAATAATTAGGATAATTATCAATTTTTACGGAAAGCGGGAGGAAAAAAAATTCATATCGAGAGAATGAGATAGGCATACAGACAGACAGTCAGAGAAAAAAGAAAGAGAGAGAGAGAATGATAGAGATACGCAAAGAGGGGGATAAGAAATCAATTACTATCAATGAGTCTCACGAGCGGTTCCATGGTGTAACGGTTAGCACTCGAGACTCTGAATCTCTCGATCCGAGTTCAAATCACGGTGGAACCTTATTTTTTCTTTTCATGTATTTCTATTTCATTCTCAACTTTTGGAACTGTTGAATAAAGAAAAATACGTATTCGATCGTTAAACTTAAGTGATTCGACATTTTTACATACATTGGACATTATTCACGACTCTCTATACTCAGCTCCCCTTTTAGAAAGAAGTAGATATTGTTATAATTAGGATAATTATGAATTTTTACGGAAAGCGGGAGGAAAGAAATTCATATCGAGAGAATGATATAGGCATACAGACCGACAGTCAGAGAAAAAGAAAGAGAAAGAGAGAGAGAGAGAGAATGATAGAGATACGCAAAGAGGGGGATAAGAAATCAGTTACTATCCCGAGTCTCACGACCGCATGAGCGGTTCCATGGTGTAACGGTTAGCACTCGAGACTCTGAATCTCGCGATCCGAGTTCAAATCTCGGTGGAACCTTATTTTTTTCTTTTCATGTATTTCTATTTTATTTTTAACTTTTGGAACTTTTGAATAAAGAAAAATATGTATTCGATCTGAAAACTTAAGCGATTTGGCATTTTTACATACATTGCACATTATTCACGACTCTCTATACTCAGCTCCCCTTTTTAGAAAGAAGTATTGTTATAATTAGGATAATTATGAATTTTTACGGAAAGCGGAGGAAAGAAATTCATATCGAAAGAATGAGATAGGCATACAGACAGACAGTCAGAGAGAAAAAAAGAAATAGAGAGAGAGAGAAAGAGAGAAAATGATAGAGATACGTAAAGAGGGAGATAAGAAATCAATTACTATCAACGAGTCTCATGAGCGGTTCCATGGTGTAACGGTTAGCACTCGAGACTCTGAATCTCGCGATCCGAGTTCAAATCTCGGTGGAACCTTATTTTTTCTCTTCATGTACTTCTATTTCATTTACAACTTTTGGAACTGTTGAATGAAGAAAAATACGTATTCGATCGTTAAACTTAAGCGATTCAGCATTTTTACATACATTGGACATCATTCACGACTCTCTATACTCAGCTCCCCTTTTTAGAAAGAAGTAGATATTGTTATAATTAGGATAATTATGAATTTTTACGGAAAGCGGGAGGAAAGAAATTCATATCGAGAGAATGATATAGGCATACAGACCGACAGTCAGAGAAAAAGAAAGAGAAAGAGAGAGAGAGAGAGAATGATAGAGATACGCAAAGAGGGGGATAAGAAATCAGTTACTATCCCGAGTCTCACGACCGCATGAGCGGTTCCATGGTGTAACGGTTAGCACTCGAGACTCTGAATCTCGCGATCCGAGTTCAAATCTCGGTGGAACCTTATTTTTTCTTTTCATGTATTTCTATTTTCAATTTTTACATCAACTTTTGGAACTTCACGTTGAATAGAAGAAATAGATACGTATTCGAGTCTGAAAACTTAAGCGATTCAGCATTTTTTTACATACATTTTGATCGATCATTATTCACGACTCTCTATACTCAGCTCCCCTTTTTAGAAAGAAGTATTGTTATAATTAGGATAATTATGAATTTTTACGGAAAGCGGAGGAAAGAAATTCATATCGAAAGAATGAGATAGGCATACAGACAGACAGTCAGAGAGAAAAAAAAGAAATAGAGAGAGAGAGAGAAAGAGAGAAAATGATAGAGATACGCAAAGAGGGAGATAAGAAATCAATTACTATCAACGAGTCTCATGAGCGGTTCCATGGTGTAACGGTTAGCACTCGAGACTCTGAATCTCGCGATCCGAGTTCAAATCTCGGTGGAACCTTATTTTTTCTCTTCATGTACTTCTATTTCATTTACAACTTTTGGAACTGTTGAATGAAGAAAAATACGTATTCGATCGTTAAACTTAAGCGATTCAGCATTTTTACATACATTGGACATCATTCACGACTCTCTATACTCAGCTCCCCTTTTTAGAAAGAAGATATTGTTATAATTAGGATAATTATGAATTTTTACGGAAAGCGGGAGGAAAGAAATTCATATCGAGAGAATGATATAGGCATACAGACCGACAGTCAGAGAAAAAGAAAGAGAAAGAGAGAGAGAGAGAGAATGATAGAGATACGCAAAGAGGGGGATAAGAAATCAGTTACTATCCCGAGTCTCACGACCGCATGAGCGGTTCCATGGTGTAACGGTTAGCACTCGAGACTCTGAATCTCGCGATCCGAGTTCAAATCTCGGTGGAACCTTATTTTTTCTCTTCATGTATTTCTATTTTATTTTCAACTTTTGGAACTGTTGAATAAAGAAAAATATGTATTCGATCGTTAAACTTAAACGATTCAGCATTGGACATCATTCACGACTCTCTATACTCAGCTCCCCTGTTATAGATATTGTTATAATTAGGATAATTATGAATTTTTACGGAATGCAGGAGGAATGCAGGAGGAACTGTTAGCAATTTACAAGAAATCTCAGATCACTTTAATAAATATTTTGTGGAGTTGGGTCCAAATTTAGCTAGCAAGATACCCGACAGTGATAAAAATTTTCTTGATTACTTACAAAACCCTAACCCTAATTCTATGTTTTTTGCTCCTGTAATTGAAGGTGAAATTCTTGATATGGTGAATAACTTCACAAACAAACGTAGTTGCGGGGACGATGGTATTGATAATTTCATTACGAAGAAAATTATTTCATGTATTATTGAACCATTTACTTATGTCTGTAATTTGTCTTTGAGAACAGGCGTTTTTCCAAATAGAATGAAAGTAGCTAAAATAATACCGATTTTCAAGAAAGGCAATCCTCTTGTACTATCAAATTACAGGCCTATATCTTTATTAACTACATTTTCCAAAATATTAGAAAAAATTGTTTTTTTACGAACAGTAGATTTTCTAAATCAGAATGAAATTTTACACGACTGTCAATTTGGTTTTAGAAAAAGTCATAATACATCACATGCAATCTTGTCTTTCATCAACAAAGTTGCTACCTCTATTGACGATGGTACTCACACAATAGGAATGTTTTTAGATTTTTCTAAAGCGTTCGATACGATAGACCACATAATTCTTTTACATAAACTGTCCCATTATGGAATTAGAGGCATCGTTTTAGACTGGTTTTGTAACTATTTATATGAACGCCAACAATACGTTTCCATTGAAAATAATATGTCAGACCTAAGAAATATTACTTGTGGTGTACCTCAGGGTTCCATTCTTGGCCCATTGTTATTTATTTTATACATCAACGATTTCCCTAGATCATCGAATTTATTTTCCTTTATCACTTACGCAGATGACACCAATCTTTTCCTTTCACACAAAAACTTAGAAACTCTTTGTCGACTTGTCAATTCTGAACTGAATTCAGTTATCACTTGGGTTAAAGCTAATAAATTGTCCTTAAATCTAGAAAAAACCAATTATATGCTATTTAGTAATACATTTAACCATCTACCTTACCCAATCTTAATAGATAACATTCAAATACACCAGGTTACTACAACAAAATTTTTAGGAATACTAATTGATGACAAACTTTCATGGAAACATCACATTGATAACATATGTAAGGTTATTTCAAGAAATATTGGCATTATCAACAAACTAAAATGGACATTTCCCCCCAATATTCTTAAATCTTTATACTCCACGTTAGTTCTTCCCTACTTAAATTACGGAATTCTTGCATGGGGGAACAGCGCGGCATGCCTATTAGATAGAATTCTATTACTACAAAAAAAAGCTATGCGGATCATAAGTCATGTACATTACAGACACCACTCTGATGGTCTTTTTTATACTAATAATATTCTAAAAATTTACGACATTTATCGATTAAATCTTGCCATACTTATGTATCAGTTTCACAAAGGAGAACTACCCCCAGTTTTTTCAATAATATATTTCAAGCAAATAATGAAATTCATCACTATCCCACCAGACAAATTAATCTTTATCACCTCCCTAGAACTCGTACAGCACTCGCACAGAATACTTTTATATTTACTGCTCCCAAATTTTGGAACTCCCTTCCACTGAACATGAGAGAGAGCCTAAGCTTAGGCACATTTAAACTAAAACTAAAAAAATCTTTTATTGCTTTTTATACACACTAAAACCAACCCCTCAATAATCTTTTGGTACTATTCAAACGACAAGTATAATAGTGTTTATTAAAAAATAAACTTAAACAACTCGACCTTTAACTTTTCCTACAACCCTCCCCCCCCCCCCCCCATCCGCTCCTGTCACCATGTCCTTTGTTATTGTTTGTTTGTTTTTGTGTTGGGTTTTTGGCCTTTATTTTACTTCCTTGTGGATCCTTCATGTATAATTGCTTACAATTGCCTACAGCTGGAAACAATAATACACTTTAAAACCATTTTTTTTTTTTTTTAAATTAAAATTTTGTATGTGCTTAAAACATAACGTCTTCCCGTATTTTTTTTGGTTCAAATATTTTACAATCTAATTATTCCAGGGGCCAGCGTTTTGTACAAGCTCTGCTTCTTTTGCTGGTCTCTTTTTTCATTTCTTTTCTTACTTTAAATCACACACTTGAATAACTATGTACATGTATTTAAATAATATTATTATCTAAATTGATTCTAATGAGTAATATTGTTATTATTCATGTTACCCATACACTATGTTTATGATGATTACTTGTTGATTTGTATTTACATTATTATTGATTTGTATGTTGATTGCTGAAAAGAATTGAAATAAACAATAAATCTAAAAAAAAAAAAAATCTAAAAAAAAAAAAAAAATCTAAAAAAGAAATTCATATCGAGAGAATGAGATAGGGTTCCACGGAAATTAAGCGATTCAGCATTTTTACATACATTGCCCATTATTCACGACTCTCTATACTCAGCTCCCCATTTCAGAAAGAAGTAAATATTATAATAATTAGGATAATTATCAATTTTTACGGAAAGCGGGAGGAAAAAAAATTCGTATCGAGAGAATGAGATAGGCATACAGACAGACAGTCAGAGAAAAAAGAAAGAGAGAGAGAGAATGATAGAGATACGCAAAGAGGGGGATAAGAAATCAATTACTATCAATGAGTCTCACGAGCGGTTCCATGGTGTAACGGTTAGCACTCGAGACTCTGAATCTCTCGATCCGAGTTCAAATCACGGTGGAACCTTATTTTTTCTTTTCATGTATTTCTATTTCATTCTCAACTTTTGGAACTGTTGAATAAAGAAAAATACGTATTCGATCGTTAAACTTAAGTGATTCGACATTTTTACATACATTGGACATTATTCACGACTCTCTATACTCAGCTCCCCTTTTAGAAAGAAGTAGATATTGTTATAATTAGGATAATTATGAATTTTTACGGAAAGCGGGAGGAAAGAAATTCATATCGAGAGAATGATATAGGCATACAGACCGACAGTCAGAGAAAAAGAAAGAGAAAGAGAGAGAGAGAGAGAATGATAGAGATACGCAAAGAGGGGGATAAGAAATCAGTTACTATCCCGAGTCTCACGACCGCATGAGCGGTTCCATGGTGTAACGGTTAGCACTCGAGACTCTGAATCTCGCGATCCGAGTTCAAATCTCGGTGGAACCTTATTTTTTCTTTTCATGTATTTCTATTTTATTTTTAACTTTTGGAACTTTTGAATAAAGAAAAATATGTATTCGATCTGAAAACTTAAGCGATTTGGCATTTTTACATACATTGCACATTATTCACGACTCTCTATACTCAGCTCCCCTTTTTAGAAAGAAGTATTGTTATAATTAGGATAATTATGAATTTTTACGGAAAGCGGAGGAAAGAAATTCATATCGAAAGAATGAGATAGGCATACAGACAGACAGTCAGAGAGAAAAAAAGAAATAGAGAGAGAGAGAAAGAGAGAAAATGATAGAGATGCGTAAAGAGGGAGATAAGAAATCAATTACTATCAACGAGTCTCATGAGCGGTTCCATGGTGTAACGGTTAGCACTCGAGACTCTGAATCTCGCGATCCGAGTTCAAATCTCGGTGGAACCTTATTTTTTCTCTTCATGTACTTCTATTTCATTTACAACTTTTGGAACTGTTGAATGAAGAAAAATACGTATTCGATCGTTAAACTTAAGCGATTCAGCATTTTTACATACATTGGACATCATTCACGACTCTCTATACTCAGCTCCCCTTTTTAGAAAGAAGTAGATATTGTTATAATTAGGATAATTATGAATTTTTACGGAAAGCGGGAGGAAAGAAATTCATATCGAGAGAATGAGATAGGCATACAGACAGACAGTCAGAGAAAAAGAAAGAGAAAGAGAGAGAGAGAAAGAGAAAATGATAGAGATACGCAAAGAGGGGGATAAGAAATCAATTACTATCAATGAGTCTCATGAGCGGTTCCATGGTGTAACGGTTAGCACTCGAGACTCTGAATCTCGCGATCCGAGTTCAAATCTCGGTGGAACCTTATTTTTTCTCTTCATGGACTTCTATTTCATTTACAACTTTTGGAAAGGTTGACTGAAGAAAAATATGTATTCGATCGTTAAACTTAAACGATTCAGCATTGGACATCATTCACGACTCTCTATACTCAGCTCCCCTGTTATAGATATTGTTATAATTAGGATAATTATGAATTTTTACGGAATGCAGGAGGAAAGAAATTCATATCGAGAGAATGAGATAGGCATACAGACAGACAGTCAGAGAAAGAAAAAAAAAGAAATAGAGAGAGAGAGAGAGAAAGAGAGAAAATGATAGAGATACGCAAAGAGGGGGATAAGAAATCAGTTACTATCCCGAGTCTGACGACAGCATGAGCGGTTCCATGGTGTAACGGTTAGCACTCGAGACTCTGAATCAGGCGATTCGAGTTCAAATCTCGGTGGAACCTTATTTTTTCTTTTCATGTATTTCTATTTCATTTTCAACTTTTGGAACTGATGAATAAAGAAAAATATGTGTTCGATCTGAAAACTTAAGCGATTCGGCATTTTTACATACATTGCACATTATTCACGACTCTCTATACTCAGCTCCCCTTTTTCGAAAGAAGTAGATATTGTTATAATTAGGATAATTATGAATTTTTACGGAAAGCGGGAGGAAAGAAATTCATATCGAGAGAATGAGATAGGCATACAGACAGACAGTCAGAGAAAAAGAAAGAGAAATAGAGAGAGAGAGAAAGAGAGAAAATGATAGAGATACGCAAAGAGGGAGATAAGAAATCAATTACTATCAACGAGTCTCATGAGCGGTTCCATGGTGTAACGGTTAGCACTCGAGACTCTGAATCTCGCGATCCGAGTTCAAATCTCGGTGGAACCTTATTTTTTCTCTTCATGTACTTCTATTTCATTTACAACTTTTGGAACTGTTGAATGAAGAAAAATACGTATTCGATCGTTAAACTTAAGCGATTCAGCATTTTTACATACATTGGACATCATTCACGACTCTCTATACTCAGCTCCCCTTTTTAGAAAGAAGTATTGTTATAATTAGGATAATTATGAATTTTTACGGAAAGCGGAGGAAAGAAATTCATATCGAGAGAATGAGATAGGCATACAGACAGACAGTCAGAGAAAAAGAAAGAGAAAGAGAGAGAGAGAAAGAGAAAATGATAGAGATACGCAAAGAGGGGGATAAGAAATCAATTACTATCAATGAGTCTCATGAGCGGTTCCATGGTGTAACGGTTAGCACTCGAGACTCTGAATCTCGCGATCCGAGTTCAAATCTCGGTGGAACCTTATTTTTTCTCTTCATGTACTTCTATTTCATTTACAACTTTTGGAAAGGTTGACTGAAGAAAAATATGTATTCGATCGTTAAACTTAAACGATTCAGCATTGGACATCATTCACGACTCTCTATACTCAGCTCCCCTGTTATAGATATTGTTATAATTAGGATAATTATGAATTTTTACGGAATGCAGGAGCAAAGAAATTCATATCGAGAGAATGAGATAGGGTTCCACGGAAATTAAGCGATTCGGCATTTTTACATACATTGCACATTATTCACGACTCTCTATACTCAGCTCCCCATTTCAGAAAGAAGTAAATATTATAATAATTAGGATAATTATCAATTTTTACGGAAAGCGGGAGGAAAAAAAATTCATATCGAGAGAATGAGATAGGCATACAGACAGACAGTCAGAGAAAAAAGAAAGAGAGAGAGAGAATGATAGAGATACGCAAAGAGGGGGATAAGAAATCAATTACTATCAATGAGTCTCACGAGCGGTTCCATGGTGTAACGGCTAGCACTCGAGACTCTGAATCTCTCGATCCGAGTTCAAATCTCGGTGGAACCTTATTTTTTCTTTTCATGTATTTCTATTTCATTCTCAACTTTTGGAACTGTTGAATAAAGAAAAATACGTATTCGATCGTTAAACTTAAGTGATTCGACATTTTTACATACATTGGACATTATTCACGACTCTCTATACTCAGCTCCCCTTTTAGAAAGAAGTAGATATTGTTATAATTAGGATAATTATGAATTTTTACGGAAAGCGGAAGGAAAGACATTCATATCGAGAGAATGATATAGGCATACACACCGACAGTCAGAGAAAAAGAAAGAGGAAGAGAGAGAGAGAGAATGATAGAGATACGCAAAGAGGGGGATAAGAAATCAGTTACTATCTCGAGTCTCACGACCTCATGAGCGGTTCCATGGTGTAACGGTTAGCACTCGAGACTCTGAATCTCGCGATCCGAGTTCAAATCTCGGTGGAACCTTATTTTTTCTTTTCATGTATTTCTACTTTATTTTTAACTTTTGGAACTTTTGAATAAAGAAAAATATGTGTTCGATCTGAAAACTTAAGCGATTCGGCATTTTTACATACATTGCACATTATTCACGACTCTCTATACTCAGCTCCCCTTTTTAGAAAGAAGTAGATATTGTTATAATTAGGATAATTATGAATTTTTACGGAAAGCGGGAGGAAAGAAATTCATATCGAGAGAATGATATAGGCATACAGACCGACAGTCAGAGAAAAAGAAAGAGAAAGAGAGAAAGAGAAAAAAATGATAGAGATACGCAAAGAGGGGGATAAGATCAATGAGTCTTATGAGCGGTTCATTGTTGTAACGGTTACCTCTCTAGACTCTGAATCTCTCGATCCGTGTTCAAATCTCGGTGGAACCTTATTTTTATTTTTTCATGTATTTCTATTTCATTTACAACTTTTGGAACTGTTGAATAAAGAAAAATATGTATTCGATCGGAAAACTTAAGCGATTCGGCATTTTTACATACATTGCACATTATTCACGACTCTCTATACTCAGCTCCCCTTTTTAGAAAGAAGTATTGTTATAATTAGGATAATTATGAATTTTTGCGGAAAGCGGAGGAAAGAAATTCATATCGAGAGAATGAGATAGGCATACAGACAGACAGTCAGAGAAAAAAAAAGAAATAGAGAGAGAGAGAGAAAGAGAGAAAATGATAGAGATACGCAAAGAGGGGGATAAGAAATCAATTACTATCAATGAGTCTCAGGAGCGGTTCCATGGTGTAACGGTTAGCACTCGAGACTCTGAATCTCGCGATCCGAGTTCAAATCTCGGTGGAACCTTATTTTTTCTTTTCATGTATTTCTATTTCATTTTCAACTTTTGGAACTGATGAATAAAGAAAAATATGTGTTCGATCTGAAAACTTAAGCGATTCGGCATTTTTACATACATTGCACATTATTCACGACTCTCTATACTCAGCTCCCCTTTTTAGAAAGAAGTAGATATTGTTATAATTAGGATAATTATGAATTTTTACGGAAAGCGGGAGGAACGAAATTCATATCGAGAGAATGAGATAGGCATACAGACAGACAGTCAGAGAAAAAGAAAGAGAAAAGAGAGAGAGAGAGAGAAAATGATATAGATACGCAAAGAGGGGGATAAGAAATCAATTACTCTAAATGAGTCTCCTGAGCGGTTCCATGGTGTAACGGAAAGCACTCCAGACTCTGAATCGCGCGATCCAAGTTCAAATCTCGGTGGAACCTTATTTTTTTCTTTTCATGTATTTATATTTCATTTACAACTTTTGGAACTGTTGAATAAAGAAAAATATGTATTCGATCGTTAAATTTCGATTCAGCATTTTTGCATACATTGGACATTATTCACGACTCTCTATACTCAGCTCCCCTGTTATAGATATTGTTATAATTAGGATAATTATAAATTTTTACTGAAAGCGGGAGGAAAGAAGTTCATATCGAGAGAATGAGATAGGCATACAGACAGACAGTCAGAGAAAAAGAAAGAGAAAGAGAGAGAGAGTGAGAGAATGATAGAGATACGCAAAGAGGGGCATATGAAATCAGTTACTATCTCGAGTCTCACGACCTCATGAGCGGTTCCATGGTGTAACGGTTAGCACTCGAGACTCTGAATCTCGCGATCCGAGTTCAAATCTCGGTGGAACCTTATTTTTTCTTTTCATGTATTTCTATTTTATTTTTAACTTTTGGAACTTTTGAATAAAGAAAAATATGTATTCGATCTGAAAACTTAAGCGATTTGGCATTTTTACATACATTGCACATTATTCACGACTCTCTATACTCAGCTCCCCTTTTTAGAAAGAAGTATTGTTATAATTAGGATAATTATGAATTTTTACGGAAAGCGGAGGAAAGAAATTCATATCGAAAGAATGAGATAGGCATACAGACAGACAGTCAGAGAGAAAAAAAGAAATAGAGAGAGAGAGAAAGAGAGAAAATGATAGAGATACGTAAAGAGGGAGATAAGAAATCAATTACTATCAACGAGTCTCATGAGCGGTTCCATGGTGTAACGGTTAGCACTCGAGACTCTGAATCTCGCGATCCGAGTTCAAATCTCGGTGGAACCTTATTTTTTCTCTTCATGTACTTCTATTTCATTTACAACTTTTGGAACTGTTGAATGAAGAAAAATACGTATTCGATCGTTAAACTTAAGCGATTCAGCATTTTTACATACATTGGACATCATTCACGACTCTCTATACTCAGCTCCCCTTTTTAGAAAGAAGTAGATATTGTTATAATTAGGATAATTATGAATTTTTACGGAAAGCGGGAGGAAAGAAATTCATATCGAGAGAATGAGATAGGCATACAGACAGACAGTCAGAGAAAAAGAAAGAGAAAGAGAGAGAGAGAAAGAGAAAATGATAGAGATACGCAAAGAGGGGGATAAGAAATCAATTACTATCAATGAGTCTCATGAGCGGTTCCATGGTGTAACGGTTAGCACTCGAGACTCTGAATCTCGCGATCCGAGTTCAAATCTCGGTGGAACCTTATTTTTTCTCTTCATGTACTTCTATTTCATTTACAACTTTTGGAAAGGTTGACTGAAGAAAAATATGTATTCGATCGTTAAACTTAAACGATTCAGCATTTTTACATACATTGGACATTATTCACGACTCTCTATACTCAGCTCCCCTGTTATAGATATTGTTATAATTAGGATAATTATGAATTTTTACGGAATGCAGGAGGAAAGAAATTCATATCGAGAGAATGAGATAGGCATACAGACAGACAGAGAAAAAGAAAGAGAAAGAGAGAGAGAGAGAGAAATGATAGAGATACGCAAAGAGGGGGATAAGAAATCAATTAATCATCAGCGGTTCCATGGTGTAACGGTTAGCACTCGAGACTCTGAATCTCGCGATCCGAGTTCAAATCTCGGTGGAACCTTATTTTTTCTCTTCATGTACTTCTATTTCATTTACAACTTTTGGAAAGGTTGACTGAAGAAAAATATGTATTCGATCGTTAAACTTAAACGATTCAGCATTTTTACATACATTGGACATTATTCACGACTCTCTATACTCAGCTCCCCTGTTATAGATATTGTTATAATTAGGATAATTATGAATTTTTACGGAATGCGGGAGGAAAGAAATTCATATCGAGAGAATGAGATAGGCATACAGACAGACAGTCAGAGAAAAAGAAAGAGAAAGAGAGAGAGAGAGAGAATGATAGAGATACGCAAAGAGGGGGATAAGAAATCAGTTACTATCCCGAGTCTGACGACAGCATGAGCGGTTCCATGGTGTAACGGTTAGCACTCGATTCAGCATTTTTGCATACATTGGACATTATTCACGACTCTCTATACTCAGCTCCCCTGTTATAGATATTGTTATAATTAGGATAATTATAAATTTTTACTGAAAGCGGGAGGAAAGAAGTTCATATCGAGAGAATGAGATAGGCATACAGACAGACAGTCAGAGAAAAAGAAAGAGAAAGAGAGAGAGAGTGAGAGAATGATAGAGATACGCAAAGAGGGGCATATGAAATCAGTTACTATCCCGAGCCTCACGACCGTATGAGCGGTTCCATGGTGTAACGGTTAGCACTCGAGACTCTGAATCTCGCGATCCGAGTTCAAATCTCGGTGGAACCTTATTTTTTCTCTTCATGTACTTCTATTTCATTTACAACTTTTGGAACTGTTGAATGAAGAAAAATACGTATTCGATAGTTAAACTTAAGCGATTCAGCATTTTTACATACATTGGACATCATTCACGACTCTCTATACTCAGCTCCCCTTTTTAGAAAGAAGTAGATATTGTTATAATTAGGATAATTATGAATTTTTACGGAAAGCGGAGGAAAGAAATTCATATCGAGAGAATGAGATAGGCATACAGACAGACAGTCAGAGAAAAAGAAAGAGAAAGAGAGAGAGAGAGAGAAATGATAGAGATACGCAAAGAGGGGGATAAGAAATCAATTACTATCAATGAGTCTCATCAGCGGTTCCATGGTGTAACGGTTAGCACTCGAGACTCTGAATCTCGCGATCCGAGTTCAAATCTCGGTGGAACCTTATTTTTTCTCTTCATGTACTTCTATTTCATTTACAACTTTTGGAAAGGTTGACTGAAGAAAAATATGTATTCGATCGTTAAACTTAAACGATTCAGCATTTTTACATACATTGGACATCATTCACGACTCTCTATACTCAGCTCCCCTGTTATAGATATTGTTATAATTAGGATAATTATAAATTTTTACTGAAAGCGGGAGGAAAGAAGTTCATATCGAGAGAATGAGATAGGCATACAGACAGACAGTCAGAGAAAAAGAAAGAGAAAGAGAGAGAGAGTGAGAGAATGATAGAGATACGCAAAGAGGGGCATATGAAATCAGTTACTATCCCGAGCCTCACGACCGTATGAGCGGTTCCATGGTGTAACGGTTAGCACTCGAGACTCTGAATCTCGCGATCCGAGTTCAAATCTCGGTGGAACCTTATTTTTTCTTTTCATGTATTTCTATTTTATTTTTAACTTTTGGAACTTTTGAATAAAGAAAAATATGTATTCGATCTGAAAACTTAAGCGATTTGGCATTTTTACATACATTGCACATTATTCACGACTCTCTATACTCAGCTCCCCTTTTTAGAAAGAAGTATTGTTATAATTAGGATAATTATGAATTTTTACGGAAAGCGGAGGAAAGAAATTCATATCGAAAGAATGAGATAGGCATACAGACAGACAGTCAGAGAGAAAAAAAGAAATAGAGAGAGAGAGAAAGAGAGAAAATGATAGAGATACGTAAAGAGGGAGATAAGAAATCAATTACTATCAACGAGTCTCATGAGCGGTTCCATGGTGTAACGGTTAGCACTCGAGACTCTGAATCTCGCGATCCGAGTTCAAATCTCGGTGGAACCTTATTTTTTCTCTTCATGTACTTCTATTTCATTTACAACTTTTGGAACTGTTGAATGAAGAAAAATACGTATTCGATCGTTAAACTTAAGCGATTCAGCATTTTTACATACATTGGACATCATTCACGACTCTCTATACTCAGCTCCCCTTTTTAGAAAGAAGTAGATATTGTTATAATTAGGATAATTATGAATTTTTACGGAAAGCGGGAGGAAAGAAATTCATATCGAGAGAATGAGATAGGCATACAGACAGACAGTCAGAGAAAAAGAAAGAGAAAGAGAGAGAGAGAAAGAGAAAATGATAGAGATACGCAAAGAGGGGGATAAGAAATCAATTACTATCAATGAGTCTCATGAGCGGTTCCATGGTGTAACGGTTAGCACTCGAGACTCTGAATCTCGCGATCCGAGTTCAAATCTCGGTGGAACCTTATTTTTTCTCTTCATGTACTTCTATTTCATTTACAACTTTTGGAAAGGTTGACTGAAGAAAAATATGTATTCGATCGTTAAACTTAAACGATTCAGCATTTTTACATACATTGGACATTATTCACGACTCTCTATACTCAGCTCCCCTGTTATAGATATTGTTATAATTAGGATAATTATGAATTTTTACGGAATGCAGGAGGAAAGAAATTCATATCGAGAGAATGAGATAGGCATACAGACAGACAGAGAAAAAGAAAGAGAAAGAGAGAGAGAGAGAGAAATGATAGAGATACGCAAAGAGGGGGATAAGAAATCAATTACTATCAATGAGTATCATCAGCGGTTCCATGGTGTAACGGTTAGCACTCGAGACTCTGAATCTCGCGATCCGAGTTCAAATCTCGGTGGAACCTTATTTTTTTCTTCATGTACTTCTATTTCATTTACAACTTTTGGAAAGGTTGACTGAAGAAAAATATGTATTCGATCGTTAAACTTAAACGATTCAGCATTTTTACATACATTGGACATTATTCACGACTCTCTATACTCAGCTCCCCTGTTATAGATATTGTTATAATTAGGATAATTATGAATTTTTACGGAATGCGGGAGGAAAGAAATTCATATCGAGAGAATGAGATAGGCATACAGACAGACAGTCAGAGAAAAAGAAAGAGAAAGAGAGAGAGAGAGAGAATGATAGAGATACGCAAAGAGGGGGATAAGAAATCAGTTACTATCCCGAGTCTGACGACAGCATGAGCGGTTCCATGGTGTAACGGTTAGCACTCGATTCAGCATTTTTGCATACATTGGACATTATTCACGACTCTCTATACTCAGCTCCCCTGTTATAGATATTGTTATAATTAGGATAATTATAAATTTTTACTGAAAGCGGGAGGAAAGAAGTTCATATCGAGAGAATGAGATAGGCATACAGACAGACAGTCAGAGAAAAAGAAAGAGAAAGAGAGAGAGAGTGAGAGAATGATAGAGATACGCAAAGAGGGGCATATGAAATCAGTTACTATCCCGAGCCTCACGACCGTATGAGCGGTTCCATGGTGTAACGGTTAGCACTCGAGACTCTGAATCTCGCGATCCGAGTTCAAATCTCGGTGGAACCTTATTTTTTCTCTTCATGTACTTCTATTTCATTTACAACTTTTGGAACTGTTGAATGAAGAAAAATACGTATTCGATAGTTAAACTTAAGCGATTCAGCATTTTTACATACATTGGACATCATTCACGACTCTCTATACTCAGCTCCCCTTTTTAGAAAGAAGTAGATATTGTTATAATTAGGATAATTATGAATTTTTACGGAAAGCGGAGGAAAGAAATTCATATCGAGAGAATGAGATAGGCATACAGACAGACAGTCAGAGAAAAAGAAAGAGAAAGAGAGAGAGAGAGAGAAATGATAGAGATACGCAAAGAGGGGGATAAGAAATCAATTACTATCAATGAGTCTCATCAGCGGTTCCATGGTGTAACGGTTAGCACTCGAGACTCTGAATCTCGCGATCCGAGTTCAAATCTCGGTGGAACCTTATTTTTTCTCTTCATGTACTTCTATTTCATTTACAACTTTTGGAAAGGTTGACTGAAGAAAAATATGTATTCGATCGTTAAACTTAAACGATTCAGCATTTTTACATACATTGGACATCATTCACGACTCTCTATACTCAGCTCCCCTGTTATAGATATTGTTATAATTAGGATAATTATAAATTTTTACTGAAAGCGGGAGGAAAGAAGTTCATATCGAGAGAATGAGATAGGCATACAGACAGACAGTCAGAGAAAAAGAAAGAGAAAGAGAGAGAGAGTGAGAGAATGATAGAGATACGCAAAGAGGGGCATATGAAATCAGTTACTATCCCGAGCCTCACGACCGTATGAGCGGTTCCATGGTGTAACGGTTAGCACTCGAGACTCTGAATCTCGCGATCCGAGTTCAAATCTCGGTGGAACCTTATTTTTTCTCTTCATGTACTTCTATTTCATTTACAACTTTTGGAACTGATGAATAAAGAAAAATATGTGTTCGATCTGAAAACTTAAGCGATTCGGCATTTTTACATACATTGCACATTATTCACGACTCTCTATACTCAGCTCCCCTTTTTAGAAAGAAGTAGATATTGTTATAATTAGGATAATTATGAATTTTTACGGAAAGCGGGAGGAACGAAATTCATATCGAGAGAATGAGATAGGCATACAGACAGACAGTCAGAGAAAAAGAAAGAGAAAAAGAGAGAGAGAGAGAAAATGATATAGATACGCAAAGAGGGGGATAAGAAATCAATTACTCTAAATGAGTCTCCTGAGCGGTTCCATGGTGTAACGGAAAGCACTCCAGACTCTGAATCGCGCGATCCAAGTTCAAATCTCGGTGGAACCTTATTTTTTTCTTTTCATGTATTTATATTTCATTTACAACTTTTGGAACTGTTGAATAAAGAAAAATATGTATTCGATCGTTAAATTTCGATTCAGCATTTTTGCATACATTGGACATCATTCACGACTCTCTATACTCAGCTCCCCTGTTATAGATATTGTTATAATTAGGATAATTATGAATTTTTACGGAAAGCGGAGGAAAGAAATTCATATCGAGAGAATGAGATAGGCATACAGACAGACAGTCAGAGAAAAAAAAAAGAAATAGAGAGAGAGAGAGAGAAAGAGAGAAAATGATAGAGATACGCAAAGAGGGGGATAAGAAATCAGTTACTATCCCGAGTCTCATGACCGCATGAGCGGTTCCATCGTGTAACGGTTAGCACTCGAGACTCTGAATCTCGCGATCCGAGTTCAAATCTCGGTGGAACCTTATTTTTTCTTTTCATGTATTTCTATTTTATTTTTAACTTTTGGAACTTTTGAATAAAGAAAAATATGTATTCGATCTGAAAACTTAAGCGATTTGGCATTTTTACATACATTGCACATTATTCACGACTCTCTATACTCAGCTCCCCTGTTATAGATATTGTTATAATTAGGATAATTATGAATTTTTACTGAAAGCGGGAGGAAAGAAGTTCATATCGAGAGAATGAGATAGGCATACAGACAGACAGAGAAAAAGAAAGAGAAAGAGAGAGAGAGAGAATGATAGAGATACGCAAAGAGGGGGATATGAAATCAGTTACTATCCCGAGCCTCACGACCGCATGAGCGGTTCCATGGTGTAACGGTTAGCACTCGAGACTCTGAATCTCGCGATCCGAGTTCAAATCTCGGTGGAACCTTATTTTTTCTCTTCATGTACTTCTATTTCATTTACAACTTTTGGAACTGTTCAATGAAGAAAAATACGTATTCGATAGTTAAACTTAAGCGATTCAGCATTTTTACATACATTGGACATCATTCACGACTCTCTATACTCAGCTCCCCTTTTTAGAAAGAAGTAGATATTGTTATAGTTAGGATAAATATGAATTTTTACGGAAAGCGGAGGAAAGAAATTCATATCGAGAGAATGAGATAGGCATACAGACAGACAGTCAGAGAAAAAGAAAGAGAAATAGAGAGAGAGAGAAAGAGAGAAAAGGATAGAGATACGCAAAGAGGGGGATATGAAATCAGTTACTATCCCGAGCCTCACGACCGCATGAGCGGTTCCATGGTGTAACGGTTAGCACTCGAGACTCTGAATCTCGCGATCCGAGTTCAAATCTCGGTGGAACCTTATTTTTTCTCTTCATGTACTTCTATTTCATTTACAACTTTTGGAACTGTTCAATGAAGAAAAATACGTATTCGATAGTTAAACTTAAGCGATTCAGCATTTTTACATACATTGGACATCATTCACGACTCTCTATACTCAGCTCCCCTTTTTAGAAAGAAGTAGATATTGTTATAGTTAGGATAAATATGAATTTTTACGGAAAGCGGAGGAAAGAAATTCATATCGAGAGAATGAGATAGGCATACAGACAGACAGTCAGAGAAAAAGAAAGAGAAATAGAGAGAGAGAGAGAAAGAGAGAAAAGGATAGAGATACGCAAAGAGGGAGAAAAGAAATCAATTACTATCAACGAGTCTCAGGAGCGGTTCCATGGTGTAACGGTTAGCACTCGAGACTCTGAATCTCGCGATCCGAGTTCAAATCTCGGTGGAACCTTATTTTTTCTCTTCATGTACTTCTGTTTCATTTACAACTTTTGGAAAGGTTGAATGAAGAAAAATATGTATTCGATCGTTAAACTTAAGCAATTCAGCATTTTTAAATACATTGGACATTATTCACGACTCTCTATACTCAGCTCCCCTTTTTAGAAAGAAGTAGATATTGTTATAATTAGGATAATTATGAATTTTTACGGAAAGCGGGAGGAAAGAAATTCATATCGAGAGAATGATATAGGCATACAGACCGACAGTCAGAGAAAAAGAAAGAGAAAGAGAGAGAGAGAGAGAGAATGATAGAGATACGCAAAGAGGGGGATAAGAAATCAGTTACTATCCCGAGTCTGACGACAGCATGAGCGGTTCCATGGTGTAACGGTTAGCGCTCAAGACTCTGAATCTCGCGATCCGAGTTCAAATCTCGGTGGAACCTTATTTTTTCTTTTCATGTATTTCTATTTCATTTTCAACTTTTGGAACTGATGAATAAAGAAAAATATGTGTTCGATCTGAAAACTTAAGCGATTCGGCATTTTTACATACATTGCACATTATTCACGACTCTCTATACTCAGCTCCCCTTTTTAGAAAGAAGTAGATATTGTTATAATTAGGATAATTATGAATTTTTACGGAAAGCGGGAGGAACGAAATTCATATCGAGAGAATGAGATAGGCATACAGACAGACAGTCACAGAAAAAGAAAGAGAAAGAGAGAGAGAGAGAGAAATGATAGAGATACGCAAAGAGGGGGATAAGAAATCAATTACTATCAATGAGTCTCATGAGCGGTTCCATGGTGTAACGGTTAGCATTCGAGATTCTGAATCTCGCGATCCGAGTTCAAATCTCGGTGGAACCTTATTTTTTCTCTTCATGTTCATTTACAACTTTTGGAAAGGTTGACTGAAGAAAAATATGTATTTGATTGTTAAAGACAAGAAATCAATTACTATCAATGAGTCTCAGGAGCGGTTCCATGGTGTAACGGTTAGCACTCGAGACTCTGAATCTCGCGATCCGAGTTCAAATCTCGGTGGAACCTTATTTTTTCTCTTCATGTACTTCTATTTCATTTACAACTTTTGGAAAGGTTGACTGAAGAAAAATATGTATTTGATTGTTAAACTTAAACGATTCAGCATTTTTACATACATTGGACATTATTCACGACTCTCTATACTCAGCTCCCCTGTTATAGATATTGTTATAATTAGGATAATTATGAATTTTTACGGAATGCGGGAGGAAAGAAATTCATATCGAGAGAATGAGATAGGTATTCAGACAGACAGTCAGAGAAAAAGAAAGAGAAAGAAAGAGAGAGAGAATGATAGAGATACGCAAAGAGGGGGATAAGAAATCAGTTACTATCCCGAGTCTGACGACAGCATGAGCGGTTCCATGGTGTAACGGTTAGCACTCGAGACTCTGAATCTCGCGATCCGAGTTCAAATCTCGGTGGAACCTTATTTTTTCTTTTCATGTATTTCTATTTCATTTTCAACTTTTGAAACTGTTGAATAAAGAAAAATATATGTTCGATCTGAAAACTTAAGCGATTCGGCATTTTTACATACATTGCACATTATTCACGACTCTCTATACTCAGCTCCCCTTTTTAGAAAGAAGTATCGTTATAATTAGGATAATTATGATTTTTTACGGAAAGCGGAGGAAAGAAATTCATTTCGAGAGAATGAGATAGGCATACAGACAGACAGTCAGAGAAAAAGAAAGAGAAAGAGAGAGAGAGAGAAAATGATAGAGATACGCAAAGAGGGGGATAAGAAATCAGTTACTATCCCGAGTCTCACGACCGCATGAGCGGTTCCATGGTGTAACGGTTAGCACTCGAGACTCTGAATCTCGCGATCCGAGTTCAAATCTCGGTGGAACCTTATTTTTTCTTTTCATGTATTTCTATTTCATTTTTAACTTTTGGAACGGTTGAATGAAGAAAAATACGTATTCGATCGTTAAACTTAAACGAGTCAGCATTTTTACATACATTGGACATTATTCACGACTCTCTATACTCAGCTCCCCTGTTATAGATATTGTTATAATTAGGATAATTATGAATTTTTACGGAATGCGGGAGGAAAGAAATTCATATCGAGAGAATGAGATAGGTATTCAGACAGACAGTCAGAGAAAAAGAAAGAGAAAGAGAGAGAGAGAGAAAATGATAGAGATACGCAAAGAGGGGGATAAGAAATCAGTTACTATCCCGAGTCTCACGACAGCATGAGCGGTTCCATGGTGTAACGGTTAGCACTCGAGACTCTGAATCTCGCGATCCGAGTTCAAATCTCGGTGGAACCTTATTTTTTCTTTTCATGTATTTCTATTTTATTTTTAACTTTTGGAACTTTTGAATAAAGAAAAATATGTATTCGATCTGAAAACTTAAGCGATTCGGCATTTTTACATACATTGCACATTATTCACGACTCTCTATACTCGGCTCCCCTTTTTAGAAAGAAGTATTGTTATAATTAGGATAATTATGAATTTTTACGGAATGCGGGAGGAAAGAAATTCATATCGAGAGAATGAGATAAGCATTCAGACAGACAGTCAGAGAAAAAGAAAGAGAAAGAGAGAGAGAGAGAGAATGATAGAGATACGCAAAGAGAGGGATAAGAAATCAGTTACTATCCCGAGTCTGACGACAGCATGAGCGGTTCCATGGTGTAACGGTTAGCACTCGAGACTCTGAATCTCGCGATCCGAGTTCAAATCTCGGTGGAACCTTATTTTTTTCTTTTCATGTATTTCTATTTCATTTTCAACTTTTGAAACTTTTGAATAAAGAAAAATATGTGTTCGATCTGAAAACTTAAGCGATTCGACATTTTTACATACATTGCACATTATTCACGACTCTCTATACTCAGCTCCCCTTTTTAGAAAGAAGTATTGTTATAATTAGGATAATTATGAATTTTTACGGAAAGCGGAGGAAAGAAATTCATATCGAGAGAATGAGATAGGCATACAGACAGACAGTCAGAGAAAAAGAAAGAGAAAGAGAGAGAGAGAGAGAGAGAGAGAGAATGATAGAGATACGCAAAGAGGGGGATAAGAAATCAGTTACTATCCCGAGTCTCACGACAGCATGAGCGGTTCCATGGTGTAACGGTTAGCACTCGAGACTCTGAATCTCGCGATCCGAGTTCAAATCTCGGTGGAACCTTATTTTTTCTTTTCATGTATTTCTATTTCATTTTCAACTTTTGAAACTGTTGAATAAAGAAAAATATGTGTTCGATCTGAAAACTTAAGCGATTCGACATTTTTACATACATTGCACATTATTCACGACTCTCTATACTCAGCTCCCCTGTTATAGATATTGTTATAATTAGGATAATTATGAATTTTTACGGAATGCGGGAGGAAAGAAATTCATATCGAGAGAATGAGATAGGCATACAGACAGACAGTCAGAGAAAAAGAAAGAGAAAGAGAGAGAGAGAGAAAATGATAGAGATACGCAAAGAGGGGGATAAGAAATCAGTTACTATCCCGAGTCTCACGACGCATGAGCGGTTCCATGGTGTAACGGTTAGCACTCGAGACTCTGAATCTCGCGATCCGAGTTCAAATCTCGGTGGAACCTTATTTTTTCTTTTCATGTATTTCTATTTTATTTTTAACTTTTGGAACTTTTGAATAAAGAAAAATATGTATTCGATCTGAAAACTTAAGCGATTCGGCATTTTTACATACATTGCACATTATTCACGACTCTCTATACTCGGCTCCCCTTTTTAGAAAGAAGTATTGTTATAATTAGGATAATTATGAATTTTTACGGAATGCGGGAGGAAAGAAATTCATATCGAGAGAATGAGATAAGCATTCAGACAGACAGTCAGAGAAAAAGAAAGAGAAAGAGAGAGAGAGAGAGAATGATAGAGATACGCAAAGAGAGGGATAAGAAATCAGTTACTATCCCGAGTCTGACGACAGCATGAGCGGTTCCATGGTGTAACGGTTAGCACTCGAGACTCTGAATCTCGCGATCCGAGTTCAAATCTCGGTGGAACCTTATTTTTTTCTTTCATGTATTTCTATTTCATTTTCAACTTTTGAAACTTTTGAATAAAGAAAAATATGTGTTCGATCTGAAAACTTAAGCGATTCGACATTTTTACATACATTGCACATTATTCACGACTCTCTATACTCAGCTCCCCTTTTTAGAAAGAAGTATTGTTATAATTAGGATAATTATGAATTTTTACGGAAAGCGGAGGAAAGAAATTCATATCGAGAGAATGAGATAGGCATACAGACAGACAGTCAGAGAAAAAGAAAGAGAAAGAGAGAGAGAGAGAGAGAGAGAATGATAGAGATACGCAAAGAGGGGGATAAGAAATCAGTTACTATCCCGAGTCTCACGACAGCATGAGCGGTTCCATGGTGTAACGGTTAGCACTCGAGACTCTGAATCTCGCGATCCGAGTTCAAATCTCGGTGGAACCTTATTTTTTCTTTTCATGTATTTCTATTTCATTTTCAACTTTTGAAACTGTTGAATAAAGAAAAATATGTGTTCGATCTGAAAACTTAAGCGATTCGACATTTTTACATACATTGCACATTATTCACGACTCTCTATACTCAGCTCCCCTTTTTAGAAAGAAGTATTGTTATAATTAGGATAATTATGAATTTTTACGGAAAGCGGAGGAAAGAAATTCATATCGAGAGAATGAGATAGGCATACAGACAGACAGTCAGAGAAAAAGAAAGAGAAAGAGAGAGAGAGAGAAAATGATAGAGATACGCAAAGAGGGGGATAAGAAATCAATTACTATCAATGAGTCTCGTGAGCGGTTCCATGGTGTAACGGTTAGCACTCGAGACTCTGAATCTCGCGATCCGAGTTCAAATCTCGGTGGAACCTTATTTTTTCTCTTCATGTACTTCTATTTCATTTACAACTTTTGGAAAGGTTGACTGAAGAAAAATATGTATTCGATCGTTAAACTTAAACAATTCAGCATTTTTACATACATTGGACATTATTCACGACTCTCTATACTCAGCTCCCCTGCTATAGATATTGTTATAATTAGGATAATTATGAATTTTTACGGAATGCGGGAGGAAAGAAATTCATATCGAGAGAATGAGATAGGCATACAGACAGACAGTCAGAGAAAAAGAAAGAGAAAGAGAGAGAGAGAGAGAGAGAGAGAATGATAGAGATACGCAAAGAGGGGGATAAGAAATCAGTTACTATCCCGAGTCTCACGACAGCATGAGCGGTTCCATGGTGTAACGGTTAGCACTCGAGACTCTGAATCTCGCGATCCGAGTTCAAATCTCGGTGGAACCTTATTTTTTCTTTTCATGTATTTCTATTTCATTTTCAACTTTTGAAACTGTTGAATTAGAAAAATATGTGTTCGATCTGAAAACTTAAGCGATTCGACATTTTTACATACATTGCACATTATTCACGACTCTCTATACTCAGCTCCCCTTTTTAGAAAGAAGTAGATATTGTTATAATTAGGATAATTATGAATTTTTACGGAAAGCGGGAGGAAAGAAATTCATATCGAGAGAATGAGATAGGCATACAGACAGACAGTCAGAGAAAAAGAAAGAGAAAGAGAGAGAGAGAAAATGATAGAGATACGCAAAGAGGGGGATAAGAAATCAATTACTATCAATGAGTCTCATGAGCGGTTCCATGGTGTAACGGTTAGCACTCGAGACTCTGAATCTCGCGATCCGAGTTCAAATCTCGGTGGAACCTTATTTTTTTCTTTTCATGTATTTCTATTTCATTTACAACTTTTGGAACTGTGAAATAAAGAAAAATATGTATCCGATCGGAAAACTTAAGCGATTCAGCATTTTTACATACATTGCACATTATTCACGACTTTCTATACTCAGCTCTCCTTTTTAGAAAGAAGAAGATATTGTTATAATTAGGATAATTATGAATTTTTACTGAAAGCTGGAGGAAAGATATTCATATCGAGAGAATGAGATAGGCATACAGATAGACAGTCAGAGAAAAAGAAAGAGAAAGAGAGAGAGATAGAGATACGGAAAGAGGGGGATAAGTAATCAATTACTATCAATGAGTCTCATGAGCGGTTCCATGGTGTAACGGTTAGCACTCGAGACTCTGAATCTCGCGATCCGAGTTCGAATCTCGGTGGAACCTTATTTTTTCTTTTCATGTATTTCTATTTCATTTACAACTTTTGGAACGGTTGAATGAAGAAAAATACGTATTCGATCGTTAAACTTAAGCGATTCAGCATTTTAACATACATTGGACATTATTCACGACTCTCTATACTCAGCTTCCCTTTTGAGAAAGAAGTAGATATTGTTATAATTAGGATAATCATGAATTTTTACGGAAAGCGGGAGGAAAGAAATTCATATCGAGAGAATGAGATAGGCATACAGACAGACAGTCAGAGAAAAAGAAAGAGAGAGATAGAGAGAATGGTAGAGATACGCAAAAAGGGGGGTAAGAAATCAGTTACTATTCCGAGTCTCACGACCGCATGAGCGGTTCCATGGTGTAACGGTTAGCACTCGAGACTCTGAATCTCGCGATCCGAGTTCAAATCTCGGTGGAACCTAATTTTTTTCTTTTCATGTACTAGTATTTCTATTTCATTCACAACTTTTGGAACTGTGAAATAAAGAAAAATATGTATCCGATCCGAAAACTTAGGCGATTCGGCATTATTCACGACTCTCTATACTCAGCTCCCCTTTTTAGAAAGAAGTATAAATATTGTTATAGTAAGGATAATTACGAATTTTTACGGAAAGCGGCAGGAAAGAAATTCATATCGAGAGAATGAGATAGGCATACATACAGACAGTCAGAGAAAAAGAAAGAAAGAGAGAGAGAGATAGAGAGAATGGTAGAGATACGCAAAAAGGGGGGTAAGAAATCAGTTACTATTCCGAGTCTCACGACCGCATGAGCGGTTCCATGGTGTAACGGTTAGCACTCGAGACTCTGAATCTCGCGATCCGAGTTCAAAGAGGGGGATAAGTAATCAATTACTATCAATGAGTCTCATGAGGGGTTCCATGGTGAAACGGTTACCACTCAAGACTCAGAATCTCGCGATCCGAGTTCGAATCTCGGTGGAACCTTATTTTTTTCTTTTCATGTATTTCTATTTCATTTACAACTTTTGGAACTGTGAAATAAAGAAAAATATGTATCCGATCGGAAAACTTAAGCGATTCAGCATTTTTACATACATTGCACATTATTCACGACTTTCTATACTCAGCTCTCCTTTTTAGAAAGAAGTAGATATTGTTATAATTAGGATAATTATGAATTTTTACGGAAAGCGGGAGGAAAGATATTCATATCGAGAGAATGAGATAGGCATACAGATAGACAGTCAGAGAAAAGAAAGAAAGAAAGAGAGAGAGATAGAGATACGGAAAGAGGGGGATAAGTAATCAATTACTATCAATGAGTCTCATGAGCGGTTCCATGGTGTAACGGTTAGCACTCGAGACTCTGAATCTCGCGATCCGAGTTCGAATCTCGGTGGAACCTTATTTTTTCTTTTCATGTATTTCTATTTCATTTACAACTTTTGGAACGGTTGAATGAAGAAAAATACGTATTCGATCGTTAAACTTAAGCGATTCAGCATTTTAACATACATTGGACATTATTCACGACTCTCTATACTCAGCTCCCCTTTTGAGAAAGAAGTAGATATTGTTATAATTAGGATAATCATGAATTTTTACGGAAAGCGGGAGGAAAGAAATTCATATCGAGAGAATGAGATAGGCATACAGACAGACAGTCAGAGAAAAAGAAAGAGAGAGATAGAGAGAATGGTAGAGATACGCAAAAAGGGGGGTAAGAAATCAGTTACTATTCCGAGTCTCACGACCGCATGAGCGGTTCCATGGTGTAACGGTTAGCACTCGAGACTCTGAATCTCGCGATCCGAGTTCAAAGAGGGGGATAAGTAATCAATTACTATCAATGAGTCTCATGAGGGGTTCCATGGTGAAACGGTTACCACTCAAGACTCAGAATCTCGCGATCCGAGTTCGAATCTCGGTTTAACCTTATTTTTCTCTTTTCATGTATTTCTATTTCATTTACAACTTTTGGAACTGTGAAATAAAGAAAAATATGTATCCGATCGGAAAACTTAAGCGATTCAGCATTTTTACATACATTGCACATTATTCACGACTCTCTATACTCAGCTCCCCTTTTTAGAAAGAAGTATAAATATTGTTATAGTAGGGATAATTACGAATTTTTACGGAAAGCGGCAGGAAAGAAATTCATATCGAGAGAATGAGATAGGCATACATACAGACAGTCAGAGAAAAAGAAAGAAAGAGAGAGAGAGATAGAGAGAATGGTAGAGATACGCAAAAAGGGGGGTAAGAAATCAGTTACTATTCCGAGTCTCACGACCGCATGAGCGGTTCCATGGTGTAACGGTTAGCACTCGAGACTCTGAATCTCGCGATCCGAGTTCAAATCTCGGTGGAACCTAATTTTTTTCTTTTCATGTACTAGTATTTCTATTTCATTCACAACTTTTGGAACTGTGAAATAAAGAAAAATATGTATCCGATCCGAAAACTTAGGCGATTCGGCATTATTCACGACTCTCTATACTCAGCTCCCCTTTTTAGAAAGAAGTATAAATATTGTTATAGTAGGGATAATTACGAATTTTTACGGAAAGCGGCAGGAAAGAAATTCATATCGAGAGAATGAGATAGGCATACATACAGACAGTCAGAGAAAAAGAAAGAAAGAGAGAGAGAGATAGAGAGAATGGTAGAGATACGCAAAAAGGGGGGTAAGAAATCAGTTACTATTCCGAGTCTCACGACCGCATGAGCGGTTCCATGGTGTAACGGTTAGCACTCGAGACTCTGAATCTCGCGATCCGAGTTCAAAGAGGGGGATAAGTAATCAATTACTATCAATGAGTCTCATGAGGGGTTCCATGGTGAAACGGTTACCACTCAAGACTCAGAATCTCGCGATCCGAGTTCGAATCTCGGTTTAACCTTATTTTTTTTCTGTTCATGTATTTCTATTTCATTTACAACTTTTGGAACTGTGAAATAAAGAAAATATGTATCCGATCGGAAAACTTAAGCGATTCGGCATTTTTACATACATTGCACATTATTCACGACTTTCTATACTCAGCTCTCCTTTTATAATTAGGATAATTATGAATTTTTACGGAAAGCGGGAGGAAAGATATTCATATCGAGAGAATGAGATAGGCATACAGACAGACAGTCAGTGAAAAAGAAAGAGAAAGAGAGAGAGATAGAGATACGCAAAGAGGGGGATAAGTAATCAATTACTATCAATGAGTCTCATGAGCGGTTCCATGGTGTAACGGTTAGCACTCGAGACTCTGAATCTCGCGATCCGAGTTCGAATCTCGGTGGAACCTTATTTTTTCTTTTCATGTATTTCTATTTCATTTACAACTTTTGGAACGGTTGAATGAAGAAAAATACGTATTCGATCGTTAAACTTAAGCGATTCAGCATTTTAACATACATTGGACATTATTCACGACTCTCTATACTCAGCTCCCCTTTTGAGAAAGAAGTAGATATTGTTATAATTAGGATAATCATGAATTTTTACGGAAAGCGGGAGGAAAGAAATTCATATCGAGAGAATGAGATAGGCATACAGACAGACAGTCAGAGAAAAAGAAAGAGAGAGAGAGAGAGAATGGTAGAGATACGCAAAGAGGGGGGTAAGAAATCAGTTACTATTCCGAGTCTCACGACCGCATGAGCGGTCCATGGTGTAACGGTTAGCACTCGAGACTCTGAATCTCGCGATCCGAGTTCAAATCTCGGTGGAACCTAATTTTTTTCTTTTCATGTACTAGTATTTCTATTTCATTCACAACTTTTGGAACTGTTGAATGAAGAAAAATACGTATTCGATCGTTAAACTTAAGCGATTCAGCATTATTCACGACTCTCTATACTCAGCTCCCTTTTTAGAAAGAAGTATAAATATTGTTATAGTAGGGATAATACGAATTTTTACGGAAAGCGGCAGGAAAGAAATTCATATCGAGAGAATGAGATAGGCATACATACAGACAGTCAGAGAAAAAGAAAGAAAGAGAGAGAGAGATAGAGAGAATGGTAGAGATACGCAAAAAGGGGGGGGGGGGGGGGTAAGAAATCAGTTACTATCCGAGTCTCACGACCGCATGAGCGGTTCCATGGTGTAACGGTTAGCACTCGAGACTCTGAATCTCGCGATCCGAGTTCAAAGAGGGGATAAGTAATCAATTACTATCAATGAGTCTCATGAGGGGTTCCATGTGTGAAACGGTTACCACTCAAGACTCAGAAATCTCGCGATCGAGTTCGAATCTCGGTTTAAACTTATTTTTTTTTCTGTTCATGTATTTCTATTTCATTTACAACTTTTGGAACTGTGAAATAAAGAAAATATGTATCCGATCGGAAAACTTAAGCGATTCGGCATTTTTACATACATTGCACATTATTCACGACTTTCCATACTCAGCTCTCCTTTTATAATTAGGATAATTATGAATTTTTACGGAAAGCGGGAGGAAAGATATTCATATCGAGAGAATGAGATAGGCATACAGACAGACAGTCAGTGAAAAAGAAAGAGAAAGAGAGAGAGATAGAGATACGCAAAGAGGGGGATAAGTAATCAATTACTATCAATGAGTCTCATGAGGGGTTCCATGGTGAAACGGTTACCACTCAAGACTCAGAATCTCGCGATCCGAGTTCGAATCTCGGTTTAACCTTATTTTTTTTCTGTTCATGTATTTCTATTTCATTTACAACTTTTGGAACTGTGAAATAAAGAAAATATGTATCCGATCGGAAAACTTAAGCGATTCGGCATTTTTACATACATTGCACATTATTCACGACTTTCTATACTCAGCTCTCCTTTTATAATTAGGATAATTATGAATTTTTACGGAAAGCGGGAGGAAAGATATTCATATCGAGAGAATGAGATAGGCATACAGACAGACAGTCAGTGAAAAAGAAAGAGAAAGAGAGAGAGATAGAGATACGCAAAGAGGGGGATAAGTAATCAATTACTATCAATGAGTCTCATGAGCGGTTCCATGGTGTAACGGTTAGCACTCGAGACTCTGAATCTCGCGATCCGAGTTCAAATCTCGGTGGAACCGTATTTTTTTTTTTTCTTTTCATGTATTTCTATTTCATTTACAACTTTTGGAACGGTTGAATGAAGAAAAATACGTATTCGATCCGAAAACTTAGGCGATTCGGCATTATTCACGACTCTCTATACTCAGCTCCCCTTTTTAGAAAGAAGTATAAATATTGTTATAGTAAGGATAATTACGAATTTTTACGGAAAGCGGCAGGAAAGAAATTCATATCGAGAGAATGAGATAGGCATACATACAGACAGTCAGAGAAAAGGAAAGAAAGAGAGAGAGAGATAGAGAGAATGGTAGAGATACGCAAAAAGGGGGTAAGAAATCAGTTACTATTCCGAGTCTCACGACCGCATGAGCGGTTCCATGGTGTAACGGTTAGCACTCGAGACTCTGAATCTCGCGATCCGAGTTCAAATCTCGGTGGAACATTATTTTTTATTTTCATGTATTTCTATTTCATTTACAACTTTTGGAACTGTGAAATAAAGAAAAATATGTATCTGATCGGAAAACTTAAGCGATTCAGCATTTTTACATACATTGCACATTATTCACGACTTTCTATACTCAGCTCCCCTTTTTAGAAAGAAGTAGATATTGTTATAATTAGGATAATCATGAATTTTTACGGAAAGCGGGAGGAAAGAAATTCATATCGAGAGAATGAGATAGGCATACATACAGACAGTCAGAGAAAAAGAAAGAAAGAGAGAGAGAGATATTTCTATTTCATTTACAACTTTTGGAACTGTGAAATAAAGAAAATATGTATCCGATCGGAAAACTTAAGCGATTCGGCATTTTTACATACATTGCACATTATTCACGACTTTCTATACTCAGCTCTCCTTTTATAATTAGGATAATTATGAATTTTTACGGAAAGCGGGAGGAAAGATATTCATATCGAGAGAATGAGATAGGCATACAGACAGACAGTCAGTGAAAAAGAAAGAGAAAGAGAGAGAGATAGAGATACGCAAAGAGGGGGATAAGTAATCAATTACTATCAATGAGTCTCATGAGCGGTTCCATGGTGTAACGGTTAGCACTCGAGACTCTGAATCTCGCTATCCGAGTTCGAATCTCGGTGGAACCTTATTTTTTCTTTTCATGTATTTCTATTTCATTTACAACTTTTGGAACGGTTGAATGAAGAAAAATACGTATTCGATCGTTAAACTTAAGCGATTCAGCATTTTAACATACATTGGACATTATTCACGACTCTCTATACTCAGCTCCCCTTTTGAGAAAGAAGTAGATATTGTTATAATTAGGATAATTATGAATTTTTACGGAAAGCGGGAGGAAAGAAATTCATATCGAGAGAATGAGATAGGCATACATACAGACAGTCAGAGAAAAAGAAAGAGAAAGAGAGAGAGAGATAGAGAGAATGGTAGAGATACGCAAAAGGGGGGTAAGAAATCAGTTACTATTCCGAGTCTCACGACCGCATGAGCCGTTCCATGGTGTAACGGTTAGCACTCGAGACTCTGAATCTCGCGATCCGAGTTCAAATCTCGGTGGAACATTATTTTTTTATTTTCATGTATTTCTATTTCATTTACAACTTTTGTAACTGTGAAATAAAGAAAAATATGTATCTGATCGGAAAACTTAAGCGATTCAGCATTTTTTACATACATTGCACATTATTCACGACTTTCTATACTCAGCTCCCCTTTTTAGAAAGAAGTAGATATTGTTATAATTAGGATAATCATGAATTTTTACGGAAAGCGGGAGGAAAGAAATTCATATCGAGAGAATGAGATAGGCATACATAAAGACAGTCAGAGAAAAAGAAAGAGAAAGAGAGAGAGATAGAGATCCGCAAAGAGGGGGATAAGTAATCAATTACTATCAATGAGTCTCATGAGGGGTTCCATGGTGAAACGGTTACCACTCAAGACTCAGAATCTCGCGATCCGAGTTCGAATCTCGGTTTAACCTTATTTTTTTTCTGTTCATGTATTTCTATTTCATTTACAACTTTTGGAACTGTGAAATAAAGAAAATATGTATCCGATCGGAAAACTTAAGCGATTCGGCATTTTTACATACATTGCACATTATTCACGACTTTCTATACTCAGCTCTCCTTTTATAATTAGGATAATTATGAATTTTTACGGAAAGCGGGAGGAAAGATATTCATATCGAGAGAATGAGATAGGCATACAGACAGACAGTCAGTGAAAAAGAAAGAGAAAGAGAGAGAGATAGAGATACGCAAAGAGGGGGATAAGTAATCAATTACTATCAATGAGTCTCATGAGCGGTTCCATGGTGTAACGGTTAGCACTCGAGACTCTGAATCTCGCGATCCGAGTTCGAATCTCGGTGGAACCTTATTTTTTCTTTTCATGTATTTCTATTTCATTTACAACTTTTGGAACGGTTGAATGAAGAAAAATACGTATTCGATCGTTAAACTTAAGCGATTCAGCATTTTAACATACATTGGACATTATTCACGACTCTCTATACTCAGCTCCCCTTTTTAGAAAGAAGTAGATATTGTTATGATTAGGATAATTATGAATTTTTACGGAAAGCGGGAGGAAAGAAATTCATATCAAGAGAATGAGATATGCATACAGACAGACAGTCAGAGAAAAAGAAAGAGAAAGAGAGAGAGCGAGAGATACGCAAAGAGGGGGATAAGTAATCAATTACTATCAATGAGTCTCATGAGCGGTTCCATGGTGTAACGGGGGGTAAGAAATCAGTTACTATTCCGAGTCTCACGACCGCATGAGCGGTTCCATGGTATAACGGTTAGCACTCGAGACTCTGAATCTCGCGATCCGAGTTCAAATCTCGGTGGAACCTTATTTTTTTCTTTTCATGTATTTCTATTTCATTTACAACTTTTGGAACTGTGAAATAAAGAAAAATATGTATCCGATCGGAAAACTTAAGCGATTCAGCATTTTTACATACATTGCACATTATTCACGACTTTCTATACTCAGCTCTCCTTTTTAGAAAGAAGAAGATATTGTTATAATTAGGATAATTATGAATTTTTACTGAAAGCTGGAGGAAAGATATTCATATCGAGAGAATGAGATAGGCATACAGATAGACAGTCAGAGAAAAAGAAAGAGAAAGAGAGAGAGATAGAGATACGCAAAGAGGGGGATAAGTAATCAATTACTATCAATGAGTCTCATGAGCGGTTCCATGGTGTAACGGTTAGCACTCGAGACTCTGAATCTCGCGATCCGAGTTCGAATCTCGGTGGAACCTTATTTTTTCTTTTCATGTATTTCTATTTCATTTACAACTTTTGGAACGGTTGAATGAAGAAAAATACGTATTCGATCGTTAAACTTAAGCGATTCAGCATTTTAACATACATTGGACATTATTCACGACTCTCTATACTCAGCTCCCCTTTTGAGAAAGAAGTAGATATTGTTATAATTAGGATAATTATGAATTTTTACGGAAAGCGGGAGGAAAGAAATTCATATCGAGAGAATGAGATAGGCATACAGACAGACAGTCAGAGAAAAAGAAAGAGAGAAGAGAGAGAGAATGATAGAGAGAATGATAGAGATACGCAAAGAGGGGGTAAGAAATCAGTTACTATTCCGAGTCTCACGACCGCATGAGCGGTTCCATGGTGTAACGGTTAGCACTCGAGACTCTGAATCTCGCGATCCGAGTTCAAATCTCGGTGGAACCTTATTTTTTCTTTTCATGTATTTCTATTTCATTTACAACTTTTGGAACGGTTGAATGAAAGAAAAATACGTATTCGATCGTTAAACTTAAGCGATTCAGCATTTTAACATACATTGGACATTATTCACGACTCTCTATACTCAGCTCCCCTTTTGAGAAAGAAGTAGATATTGTTATAATTAGGATAATTATGAATTTTTACGGAAAACGGGAGGAAAGAAATTCATATCGAGAGAATGAGATAGGCATACATACAGACAGTCAGAGAAAAAGAAAGAAAGAGAGAGAGAGATATTTCTATTTCATTTACAACTTTTGGAACTGTGAAATAAAGAAAATATGTATCCGATCGGAAAACTTAAGCGATTCGGCATTTTTACATACATTGCACATTATTCACGACTTTCTATACTCAGCTCTCCTTTTATAATTAGGATAATTATGAATTTTTACGGAAAGCGGGAGGAAAGATATTCATATCGAGAGAATGAGATAGGCATACATACAGACAGTCAGTGAAAAAAGAAAGAGGAAAGAGAGAGAGATAGAGATACGCAAAGAGGGGGATAAGTAATCAATTACTATCAATGAGTCTCATGAGCGGTTCCATGGTGTAACGGTTAGCACTCGAGACTCTGAATCTCGCGATCCGAGTTCGAATCTCGGTGGAACCTTATTTTTTCTTTTCATGTATTTCTATTTCATTTACAACTTTTGGAACGGTTGAATGAAGAAAAATACGTATTCGATCGTTAAAATTAAGCGATTCAGCATTTTAACTAATACATTGGACATTATTCACGACTCTCTATACTCAGCTCCCCTTTTGAGAAAGAAGTAGATATTGTTATAATTAGGATAATTATGAATTTTTACGGAAAGCGGGAGGAAAGAAATTCATATCGAGAGAATGAGATAGGCATACATACAGACAGTCAGAGAAAAAAGAAAGAGAAAGAGAGAGAGAGATAGAGAGAATGGTAGAGATACGCAAAAATGGGGGTAGAAATCAGTTACTATTCCGAGTCTCACGACCGCATGAGCCGTTCCATGGTGTAACGGTTAGCACTCGAGACTCTGAATCTCGCGATCCGAGTTCAAATCTCGGTGGAACATTATTTTTTATTTTCATGTATTTCTATTTCATTTACAACTTTTGTAACTGTGAAATAAAGAAAAATATGTATCTGATCGGAAAACTTAAGCGATTCAGCATTTTTTACATACATTGCACATTATTCACGACTTTCTATACTCAGCTCCCCTTTTTAGAAAGAAGTAGATATTGTTATAATTAGGATAATCATGAATTTTTACGGAAAGCGGGAGGAAAGAAATTCATATCGAGAGAATGAGATAGGCATACATACAGACAGTCAGAGAAAAGGAAAGAGAAAGAGAGAGAGATAGAGATCCGCAAAGAGGGGGATAAGTAATCAATTACTATCAATGAGTCTCATGAGGGGTTCCATGGTGTGAACGGCTATTACCACTCAAGACTCAGAATCTCGCGATCGAGTTCGAATCTCGGTTTAACCTTATTTTTTTCTGTTCATGTATTTCTATTTCATTTACAACTTTTGGAACTGTGAAATAAAGAAAATATGTATCCGATCGGAAAACTTAAGCGATTCGGCATTTTTACATACATTGCACATTATTCACGACTTTCTATACTCAGCTCTCCTTTTATAATTAGGATAATTATGAATTTTTACGGAAAGCGGGAGGAAAGATATTCATATCGAGAGAATGAGATAGGCATACAGACAGACAGTCAGTGAAAAAGAAAGAGAAAGAGAGAGAGATAGAGATACGCAAAGAGGGGGATAAGTAATCAATTACTATCAATGAGTCTCATGAGCGGTTCCATGGTGTAACGGTTAGCACTCGAGACTCTGAATCTCGCGATCCGAGTTCAAATCTCGGTGGAACCTTATTATTTCTATTTCATTTACAACTTTTGGAACGGTTGAATGAAAAAAAATACGTATTCGATCGTTAAACTTAAGCGATTCAGCATTTTAACATACATTGGACATTATTCACGACTCTCTATACTCAGCTCCCCTTTTTAGAAAGAAGTAGATATTGTTATGATTAGGATAATTATGAATTTTTACGGAAAGCGGGAGGAAAGAAATTCATATC
This sequence comes from Heliocidaris erythrogramma, assembly GCA_025617745.1. Lineage (NCBI taxonomy): Eukaryota > Metazoa > Echinodermata > Echinoidea > Camarodonta > Echinometridae > Heliocidaris > Heliocidaris erythrogramma. Next base: position 10,498,173 of record CM046866.1, on the reverse strand, counting down.
AAGAGAATGAGATATGCATACAGACAGACAGTCAGAGAAAAAGAAAGAGAAAGAGAGAGAGCGAGAGATACGCAAAGAGGGGGATAAGTAATCAATTACTATCAATGAGTCTCATGAGCGGTTCCATGGTGTAACGGGGGGTAAGAAATCAGTTACTATTCCGAGTCTCACGACCGCATGAGCGGTTCCATGGTATAACGGTTAGCACTCGAGACTCTGAATCTCGCGATCCGAGTTCAAATCTCGGTGGAACCTTATTTTTTTCTTTTCATGTATTTCTATTTCATTTACAACTTTTGGAACTGTGAAATAAAGAAAAATATGTATCCGATCGGAAAAACTTAAGCGATTCAGCATTTTTACATACATTGCACATTATTCACGACTTTCTATACTCAGCTCTCCTTTTTAGAAAGAAGAAGATATTGTTATAATTAGGATAATTATGAATTTTTACTGAAAGCTGGAGGAAAGAAATTCATATCGAGAGAATGAGATAGGCATACAGATAGACAGTCAGAGAAAAAGAAAGAGAAAGAGAGAGAGATAGAGATACGCAAAGAGGGGGATAAGTAATCAATTACTATCAATGAGTCTCATGAGCGGTTCCATGGTGTAACGGTTAGCACTCGAGACTCTGAATCTCGCGATCCGAGTTCGAATCTCTGGTGGAACCTTATTTTTTTTTTCATGTATTTCTATTTCATTTACAACTTTTGAACGGTTGAATGAAGAAAAATACGTATTCGATCGTTAAAACTTAAGCGATTCAGCATTTTAACATACATTGGACATTATTCACGACTCTCTATACTCAGCTCCCTTTTGAGAAAGAAGTAGATATTGTTATAATTAGGATAATT